>JADMLL010000005.1:10658978-11066201 GCA_016920875.1 Columbicola columbae
AAATTCGCTCGGTTATTTTAAATTATTTTTAATATAAGCAGCCAAAATAAACAGGAAATCTTCACACACGGCATTGGGAACCTCAGAGCTACGAGTGAGAGAAAGGGCAGACAATTCGGGCAAGTAAAAGAGAGAATTTGCGATTTTAAGAACGATCTGAACAACGACTTTCAGGATCTGTCAGTTAAATGTCAAACAAAGCCAAACGGCACAAAACTCTAACGGACGCCTATGCAGTTATGCCCTTTCTGCTCTGACACTGCCAATTGACGTCACGAATCAAGAACTCCCATAACGTCGTCGTGCTCCGCGCAAGCGCAGTTATCACCTCTCAAGTCTAACGCATGCGTGACAGCTGATCCTTAGAACCAGGAGTTTTATCCACCATAGCGTCCACTCATCTACACAATTCAACCAGAAAATTCAATCTCACAACAAAAAATGAGCCAAAAGCCAAAACCTAGAGTAGACAGCCCGAATACAGTCGAAAAATACCTCAAGCGTAAAATGATCTCAGATGAAAACGAGGAACAATCAGCCTTTAAAAAAAGCAACTTACTCACGAGGTCACCAAACAGAAACCAGGAGACCCCCCCGGAGAAGCACTCGAACCTAGAGGACCCATCACTAAAAAACCTCACTTCCCTCCTGCTGGAAATAAGAGATGAAGCGAGGCAGAACAAGAAAATTAAAAAGCGAAATCTTGGAACTAAGAAAAGAAAATACAGCCTTTAGGGAAGAAAATCTGAGACTAAAAAATAAAGTATCAAAACTAGAAGAAGACCTTAAATCCCTCAAGAACCAAGTAAAAGTCATGCTTGACAAGGAGGAAAAGAGATAGATCAGAGCAGAACCTTAAACATTATAATCTCAGAAAAAACAGATAGTACAAGCCCAAGAAAAGAAGAAGAATTAAAAAAAAGGGGGGAAGAAATTTGTAGTGCCATAACAGGGATCAACATAACCTTGCACTCACCAAAGCACCTCGCCAAGAACAAAGCTGGCTTCGAGATATTCAAACTGCACCTCCTTGGCAGATAAAATAAGTATAATGAAAAACAAAAAAAATCTAAAAGGGAAAACGATATTTATTAATAACGACCGGACCAAACAAGAAGCAGAAATTCAAAGAAAATTAAGGAGCATTGCCCAAAAAGAAAAAGAGAATGGCGCCAAAGTATTTGTGGGGTACCAGAAGCTCAAAATTAATGACAAATGGATAGAATGGAACTCCCGGATCTCGCAAATGAATAGCAATCAAAGAGTAACAGAAAAACATGCTCAAGCCAGACCTTCAAGCAACCATCAAACCCCTCAAACTCTTCATGTGGAATTGCCACGGATTCAAAAATCTATGGAGCCTTGATGAATACGAACAAAAAGATCTACAAGAATACGACATAATTTGCTTGTCTGAAACGTGGCTATGGAAAGAAAACGAGCTCACCTCCCTACCGGGGTTCCTCCATGAATACTCTCTCTTCTCTCAACCAGCTCTCAAAGAGAAGTCCCTGGGCAGAAGCTCGGGCGGGATTATGATACTATTCAGGAAACACCTACCATGCAAACTAATGGAAAAATGCAACAGCTGGATTGCACTCGATGTCCTTCTACCAAACAGCCCCTTAACCCTCATTTATGCGTACCTAAACCCCTCCCACGATATTCAGATCCACCTTAATGAAATGTATGATCTCCTATCTAGCCAACACCACAGCGACCCCAACAAACCATTGATCCTTGCAGGAGATTTCAACTGCAGAATCGGAAGTCTTAACAGTTTCTCAACCAAACACAACCCGAGTCATTCGAGAGTTCAACCATCTCTACTTCCGAGAATCCTTGGACCAACTCACGAACAAAAGGCTCCTCCTGACCAGCTGCATGGAGGAACTCGGCCTATGTGTCCTAAATGGAAGGACTACTGGAGACACCCCGGGCCAATACACCTACGTGGGCCATCAAAATCATCAGTGTCATCGACCTGGTCTGGACTAATGTTGCCACGCTCCCCATGGTCCTTAACCTTAAAATCCTGGATTCCCCTCTCTCTCTGACCACCTCCCGTTAGCACTCTCTCTCCAATCACCCGAACATCAAAAAAACCCAACTAAGAGCACGGAACACGTTTAAAAACGGAAAATCATATGGAACACATCTTGTATCTCAAAACTCCAAGAAGAATTGGGCAAACCAAGCACCCCGACCTCTCCTGCTCTCCACCCAGGAAGCTGGGGAAGCCCTCACACTCGCTCTTCAGAAGGCAGCGCTAAACGCAGGGATGGGCAGAAAAAAGACTCCTACCTACAGAAGAAACATTTGGTACGATGAGGAATGCATTACGTCAAAACAACTAACCAGAAGATTATTCAGACAACTAAGGAAAAACAATTACGACCCCACACTTTTACCATCTATAAGAAACAAAAAGACAACCACAAACGGTTGATCAAGTTGAAAAAGCAAATGTATGTAACTGGGATTAAAAAGAAGTTAAGAGATGTTAAAAACTCTAAAGAATTTTGGACTACGATTAAAAAATTCAAAATGAAGACACCAGCATGCGGCACAATCACCCTCGATGAATGGGAAAAATTCTTCGCTACTATGTATGAGGCAAAACCACTCACCTGCCCACGGATACCCTCCACAACGGACCCCATTCTCGACGGCAACATCACGATGGAGGAGTTATCCACCGCAATCCAAAAATCCGCGAAAGGGAAAGCTCCAGGACCTGACGAACTACCCAACGAGATCTAAAAACCTACCTACAACATGGTTACAAAACTTTTGAACGTTTACAACAAAATATTAGCCACAGAGACCTTCCCAACTCCATGGACGAACTGCAGACTGCATCTAATCCACAAAAAAGGGGACACAAACAACCCAAATAATTATAGAGGCATCTCTCTACTGAATAATGCATTAAAGTTATTAACTCGAATCATGGCAGACAGAATCCACTCCTGGATTAACGCACGGAAAGTCATGGGAGAAGAACAGTTCGGATTCCAGAAGGGCAAAGGTTGCAGGGAGGCAATTTTCGTCCTTAACGCCGCATTGGGAATCAACCTGCGATTGCCCAAGAGGAAAGTCTTCGCCATATTTGTGGACTTTGAAAAGGCCTTCGATTCAGTGCCACATGGGCGACTCTGGGAAAAACTGTCATCCGCTGGAGTTAGTTCCAAAATAATAAACGTCCTCAGATCCCTTTACGAGCAGACTGCCTTCACGTTTGTGGTAGACGGGGTAGAGAGCAGAAAAATTAAGCCAAATAAAGGGGTTCTTCAGGGGGAATCGGCCTCCCCCCTGCTCTTTAATCTGTACATTAACGATCTCACCGAATACTTAAGAGAACGTGGAATCCGGGAGTTGACATCAACGGTCACACTAACATACTAACTCTGCTATACGATCTGGTCATCCTGACCTATAGCCCCTCATGGCCCAAAAGGCCCTCGATGCCTTAAATAGTTACTGCAAGGATAACCTGATGAGAGTAAACAAGAGAAAAACCAAAATCGTAATATTTAGACCAGCTGGCAGATTAAAATCTGGACTCGAATTCACACTGGATAAGGAAACCATAGACGTTGTAAGCGAATTCTGTTACTTGGGGACAACCTTCTCCTCCGGATGCTCATACAACAGAGCCCTGGAAAATGCTCTGGCAAAGACTCACCGTGCCATGGCTAGCATCACCACACTCATGGCTAAATCCAGAATGGACTCCTGGGAAGCCAGGGAAAGATTATTTAACGCCGTAGCCGCCGCAACTCTATTGTATGGAGCAGAAGTCTGGTCAGTAGGCGTCCTGGACAAACTCGAAAAGGCAAAAAACTCTTTTTACAAAAGAATTTACAACTGGCCCCTGAACACCCCAGGATATATGATAAGGAGTGAGACGGGTAGCAGCCCTTTGGCGTGCCTCGCTCTTAGCAAAATCCTAAAATGGTGGGAAAAGTTGTGCACGATGGAGGCAGGATCCCTAACGCACACCTGCTACGAGCGTTTGACACAACTGGACAAGTCAGCCAAAAAACCAAATAAACTAAACTGGGTTACAAACCTTAAGAAAGTATTGAAGCAGCTAAAGTAGACGAACAACATCTAGACACACCACCCTTGGACACCAGCCGTAAAAAACATATTCTGGCCAAGTATGAAGAGTCAATAAACAGAAGACCGAAGCAGAATAGAACGCTCCTCATACAGCCCACGCTACAAACACCTGAGCGACCCACTCGACCCACAGCCATACCTCCACCTACAAATAAGTCTGAGCTACCAAAGAATCTTCAGCCAACTTAGAGTCTGCGGGACGGAGACAATTAAAACAACCGCCAACTCCATGACATATCGCTGGAGTCAAAAGGCCACATGTGAGTGCTGCAACCTAGGAACCCAAGAAACTCTGGCACACTTCCTACTTGAATGCCCGATATATGCTGCACCCAGGCATCACTTCCTGAGCGAATACACGAACCCCGCAGAAGACACGGAATCAAGACTGACCAGACTCCTGGAGCCCCAATAAACGCTACGAAAATTAGAAACGTCTTCCTATTCGTGACCCAGGCAGTCCGAATAAAGTTTTGTTTTGAACGAATGAGCTTATTTATTGTATATTGTTATTTATTTATTGTTCATTTTATGTATTTATTCATTGTAGTATGTAGGATAGCCGCTTTAATGCCGTACGGCAAAATAAAGTTCTATTTAAATAATAATATATAATTCGTTTTGAGGCATGACCTGTTTTATACTCCTGGATTTGGTTTGTGAGTAACATTGTGATAATCTAACACCAGAAATTGATGAAAGTATTTAAAATTCTGTTGGGTTAATACCAAATTCTGCCTCCGAAAAAGCTTTAAACCAGGGGTGGACAATCTTTTTAATCAAAGGGCCAATTTAAACTTTAAAATTTTTTGCCGGCTCACACATGAACTACGCGGCTAGTTAAGCTTCTTCTGTAGACTATGCATCTATTATTCTACTATGCAAAATCCACTTTAAACTTCTTGTAATTGTAGCGGGCCATGTATTATACTATACATGTCGATAAACCCTCAGGCGGCCCACGAGCCGTACTTTGCCAAACACTCCTTTAGACTAATACGGATCGGTTTGTTACGAAAATTTCTTCAACACCCCCTTCCACCTTGTCATGTATTAATGTTACAAACTGACAAGCTTCGGTTTGAGTGAGTATAAACTGCCTCAGTCCTGTTGGCAAAGGAAATCGCCAAAAATCAGCAAGACAGAGCTTGAAGAAAGATGTAAATCAGAGTTAGAGCGAGTTAGAGACTTTCTATCATCTTACAGCCTATTGTTATAAGCTGTATTTTTGCTCTTGTTCATGGCAACACTTAGATTGTATATCCATCAATAATATAGTTCAATGTATACTACAGAAGTCTTCGTTATGTCAACCAATCACCTCATCTTTGGATATTCGGGCTGATCCATACATCATCATTGTCTCAAGTAACCAGTCCACAATTTAACATGACCTGGGTTTGTCCTTCAATTCGGATCAACAACGTCTCTCTAATCTATAATTTATATACCGATAAAGTATATACATAACTAAACAAATAACTAAATAAAAAATTTGGCAAAGCTCACAGAAACTTTTTCCGACGGGGAATGAGAGACAGAGAGAGAGAGAGAAACCAAAACAGAAAACAATTTCAAATTTTCATCTTCGGAGAGTTGGTGATAAAATTATAAAACCTCACATCAAACATTCACGTGACCGAAAAAAAGGCAAAAAAAAGGTTTAAAGGTTGAATTACACCCGAGGTTGAAGAGGAAGACGACGAAGAGAAACGTTTAAAGTTTATTTTTATCCAGAGGAGAACGACGTGAATAAAGATTTACGAGGTTCATCATTTTCAGCCTGAAATTACGTGAGGTATACTAAAATAAACAAAAAAAAGGAAGAAAGGAAGAAAAAAAAGAGAAGAGGAAGGAGGAAGGAAGGAAGGAAGAAGAAAAAGGAGGCGGGGAAGGAGAAGAAAGGAAGGAAACAAGTTAGGATGTCACGCAATATTCAATATTCATGAATTTCGAGAGGGTAGACCTGACTCCCATCACGAAGACAAGGACAGACTTTTGTAAGATTATTTTAAGGGTAGAAAGTCTAAAAAAGGTGGCGGAGACAGGGCCGTAGCTATTTTTTTTGAGATTAGTCAAAATCTCTTCCTTCCAACGCCCTATAGTCACTACAATAACTGTATTCACACGATTTTTTATAGATAAAACGCGATTTATATGATTCGTCTAAACATCGACTGAGGGGAGAGTATAAATAGAATAATATAATAATAATAAAAAGGGAAAGGGAGTTTGCTTAAACTTTTTGAGCTTTTATCAAGCGAAAGAGCTATAAATCAAACGTAGACAGAGTTACGACTCTACTACACCCTTCGGGGAATGTATTTGTATGAATTCATTTTTCTTTCTGACTTAAAAGTTTATAAATATAAACCAAAAAATTTTCTTTTAGAATCCGGAAATACCTCTTCGAAGTTTATAGATTCAATATGGAGTCACCTGCTTAGGTTGGTTGACACAACTCTTGTGACGCGACCACCTTCAAGGACGCCCAAATTGATTCTACAGCCACGATTATTGTTTAATACTGACTTATACATTAGTTAATTTTAGATTATATTTATATAACTTAACATACAGTAGCCAAACTCGGTTGAATAGCACTACTGATGTTGGCAGTGTTGCCAACAACCATAACAATGACGTGGCGTTCGGCACATTGCACATTCGGGAAGGTGTATAGCAGAACAAGCAGCCGACAACTGAAGCCAAATTCAGGATTCAGCCCCGGAGCCCACATCGTGCACATCTTTATATATACTATTTGCAATCCAAATTCTAGTTCTGTAACAATTTACATATACGTTCGGGATTAGTGTTGTCAATCGTCATCGACGATTCAACCTGGTTCCGACAACGCCTTTCTTCGTATTTTGGTTTAGTTATAAACTCTGTCGATTAGTTTTTGTTAAGTCTTTCGGGCAACCAGAATCGGGTTTTTGGTTGTGGTCTAATAACGAAAACTTAATGACCGTGGTTTAGTTATTAAAACTGAAATCAATTTCCGGTAATATATACTCTCAACTTAGTCTGGCTTTTGCAAAGTTGATATTTAACCACAAAAAGTGAAGTTGTAAAGGGACAGTGTCATAAAACAACCCAAAAACAACTTATAAAATAATAAACAATTCCAAACCCTTTAGTATATTCTAAATATACTAAACTAGGAGGCTTAAATATTCTAAACTCAATCTGTGACGTCACATCATATGAGATTAAATTAAATTAAATTAAAAAATCAAGACTCAACACCTGACAACTTAATTAACATAATATGTATAATATTATTAGTAAATATAAATAAATATATAATATAGTACACCAAGGCAACCGCCATGATCACCAAAGCAATACGCTCAGACTTGTAGGAAATAGTAACAGTCAGTCAGTCCAATACAACGAATCGGAGAAGTAATTTGAACAGCTATCAGACACAACCGCTCTATTTTTGTAGATATTATTTATCTACGCTTTATCAATACAACTAATTCCCATAGATAATATCTCTGTTACAAGTCATAGAAATGCTGTCGTCATTTTTTATTCCACGAACGACAATGTCTTCATCTAATTGCTTCTTGAGTTTAAAGAGTGATAGTGTGTTTTATGTTTTGTATATACTATATACGATATCTAAGCACCAATTCTAAAATATAAAATATGATTTTGGGAATTGTTTATAAATAACTCTTGATTGGTTTAAATATAGTATTCGCTCTTCTCTCTGCTTTGGATAAATTTATTTTCGTTCAGAATTGGTGTGCTCATCAATACACCAAATCTCTATACAGTCAACCTTCCTATAACGCGGTTTCGGTTCGACAACATCCCATAATCCAACCATCCAACATCAGGGTATAATGACTTTAGTAACTAGATATGTTCATATAATCACGCCAGCTTATCTCCTAGCCGACATTGGTTTCAGTCGTCTCAGAGCTCTTTCACATCTGCAGTAAACCATCAGGATGTAAGAGAACTAGTACTCTGGGAAGAAACCTTAGATGAGGAAGAACTGATGGAATTAATTGATGCACCCAGCTCAAACACATTGTTAAACGAAAAGGGTGCCAAATCTCTGTACTAATATAATGCCAATGTCACAAAACGATCAAGAAGCCACAGTATAACAAGAAAATCATATTTAAACAAGTAGAAGGTCGTTGACTCCTTTTTCAGAATCACTCAGTTTCTGTTTAGAATCAATTCAAAACCGATCATTAATGCGTATTTGAATGAAATGGTTTCATTGACAAGTGAAAGGAAATATTTATATAAATAATTTATCCAGGATTTATGAGGAATAAATTGAGTTTTTCAAAGGAGAAATCGGGAAGACCTGAAAAAATACGAAAAGGAAATAGATAACAAAAGGAAGAGAGGAGAGCGCGGGGGAGAAGGAGCCAAGGTTGACTTTGAATGTTTTTCTTTTCAAAATTCATTTAAATTCATTAGAAAACTTTACAACTTTTTTTTTTAATTTTTCTTTTTTTTCAAAAACCCTTTAAAAAGATTTTTTTTCGCCTCAGATAGGTATTGAAATGAAAAGCTAATACCAAGATTCGCATATCCGAAAGGTAAGCATAGACGGTAATGAAAAGGACAAAAAAGTCAAAAGAGGAAGAAGATTGGGAGAAGATTAAAGGTTTTAAAAGCAGATTACGTCTCTGGGCAAACGTTTTAAATTTAAAAAAATCTTCCTCCTCTCAAGTCAACGGGAAAGCTTTACAAAAGGCCGTTTTTTACCCGATTGGAAATCTCAAGGAGGAGAGAAAGGGCCAAACCAAATGTCCCAATTTCCATGAGAGATATTTCGGACCCCAGGATGCACGTAAAGTGACTCGGATAAATTATGCACAATCGCAACATGGTAAATCACCAAGTGGATGCCCTCCCGATATTGTTTATCTCACGTCTCCGGGGAAATAATTTTAATGCGACTGGCATTTCTAGTCAAAATAACTCTTTCCTGCCCCTGTCTTGTTCGATCACATTAAACGCGGACGCGTGGAAGAGGAGAACGAGATGGAGAAGGCGGTGGTAGACGAAGAAAACCCTTCCGAAGGAAATATTGGATTGTAAAAACTTTCAAATCGCACGAGATTTTTCTGCAAACAATTTTCAATGAAAATGGAAAAGATTGATTTGGCAACGACCAAAATCCAACAGCACAGAACATTACTTTCACCCCCACCCCCGCCAAAAACCGAATTTTTCTTTTCTTCTTAGTCATTTTGTCCTCCGCTTCTTATTTTTCTTTCTTCCTTTCTTTTTCTTTATGTGAGTCGTGAATTTGATGTTAGACGAAATAATAACAACAGCAGAAGAAGAAGGAGGAAAGTTTTCTTTTCGAGATTTGATTTTCTCAACAGCTGAACCTTTTTCGGGAGGAGGAAGGGGGGAGCGTTTTGGTTTTCATCTGAAGATCGTCGATTGAGTCGTAAATACGATTGGAAGATGAGGTGTTGGAAGGAAAGGCGGGAGTATATATCATGTGGACCAGAAGGCCTAAAAAAAATTATCAACAACGTGGAACTACTTTTTTTAAGCGTAGTTGTTTGATATTGTTTCTCCAAAACGAATACTAATTTCGCGGATCTATGACAAGCAAAAGACGACGCCTTACTGTAGACTTTTGGGTTTGAATGTCAACATCTGCAAAAAGACAAACACGAGTAACTTCTCACTTTCAGGGAAACTCACGACTGTCAAAATAATCACAGACGTCTGCCTTTTATCTCAGCACTAAACCTCCACCTCGAGCTTCATCAACGACTTCTCTAATTGGATGATTCCTACTCAACGTTCCTTTAATCATCGGTTTACTTTCCTGTACAGTCAATTTAGTCGGGTTGTGGTGTTTTGGTTTCATCACACTTTCGTATAGTGCGAGTTTCAATTTGAAGACACCCGATTATCGTGAGTTTCCTTGCGAATTCGAAACAGTTTTTCAGTCTGCTGCTACTGTATTTTGAGTTATGCGTTTCTCACCCTTCCACCCCAAAAACAAAGGAAACCCCTAACGATTCACAAGAACGCGATTGTTCCTTATTCCGAGTCTTGGATTCCACGCCAGGGTAACCAAATTCCACGGGCTAAATTTTCTTCTCGAGAGACTTCCTCTTCCTTTCAACCCCCAAAAAAGATAAAAATAAATATTTTCAAAACCAAAATTGATATTTTTTTCAACCCTCTCGAATGCTACGCCTGCGCACTCTCTCTCTCCTCTCTCTTTCTGTTGATTTTCATCCCTTCCTCCTCCCCATCATACCCCATGCCAAATTTAAAGCGATGATGTATAAAAAAAATATATTATATATTGTATACAGTATATATATGTAAAACGTCTTAAATTTTCTCAACAGTTCCCAAAGGAATATTTTTATTTAAACATTCAAAAAGAGAATTTTCTTTTTTTTATCTTTTCCCTTTTTTCCTCCTTTATCTCCTTCAAAGGCTTTTTTTTATCAGATATCGATTATGATTTCGAAATCATATTTAAAATTCAAAAGAATCCCTTTCGGTATTAACAACAACAGCAAAAAAAAGGATTTAGTACAGTCGGCGGGTCTCGTTTTTATCGCGGGGAGGATTTTTATAGAAGGAAACTGTACGAAATTCCCGGGGACTTATGTCCGAGTTGAAAGAACCTTTGATGATCACTCCACTAAATACACTCATACCTCGCTATACGGCCGCTCTTTATACGGCGTAACGGCCTTCTTCAATTATGGCACGTTTTCGATATACGGCCTAAAATGTTTCGATATAACGGCCAAAATGTGTCAAAGTACTGGTACAGAAGTTCTTCCCGAAATTAGGCAAAAATTTTGGATCCAGAACATAATCATGGCTTTGAAGGTTTAAACGAACGTCATGTGCTTCATCTACTTAAAGCTGATAGGGAACCTCTTTCATATGAGGAACTCATTCAGGTGCAAGCGGAACCGGCATTTTATGAAGAGACAGAGCCTGTTGTATCCAAACAGTTAACATCAACAAATTTGTCCAAAGATCTGCTGTTTCGAACAAGGAATAAACATCCTCCTTGAAATCGATCCTGATGTCGAACGTAGCTAAGACCAACAATGTTGGACAGTTTTTGAAAGCCAGGGCCATCCTTACCAGCGAAAAATGATGACGACAGTGATCTGCAGGTTTTTATTCCTTCATCGTCTTCTGATCAAAGCCATTTTTAAAAATTATGTATATATACATACACATATTTTATGTCACCTGAGGTTGCTTCATTTTTGTTTGTAGATTACCGTCGGTTTTTGGGGTCTGTTATTATTTTATATACGAATCTATGTACTTGTTATGTATGTATTTCTGATTTAAACGAGATGAAATGCATTTTGAATGACACGCCATGTTACATTTTTAACAAATTTGGAACCAATCTCACTGAATTTGTATACCTGATTAGTTATACGGCTTTTCGCTTTACGACCAAGTTTCGTGGAACGTATCTAGGCCGCAAAGCGAGGTATGAGTGTATAAAAGCTATTATAGAAACAATAGATAATAAAATCAAATATTATTTTCGAGCCAAATAGTTTGTGACTTTCAGAACACTGGTATTGGTCCAGGAAAGATGCTGTGAAAGGGAAGAAATAATCCTTTACAGAATCATCAACTCCTTCCCGTGGGAGTTAACAGATTCTCTTGCATCTTACATAAAAAGGTACAGAAATCTTTAATAAAACTAGTCTAAGTCTAAATCCGGTCAAAACGAGATCTGACTTCGTACTAGTTTCCAGTCAATAAACCCCGGACGTTTTACCAAATGAGGAACGGCCGAGAGGAAATCCATCGAACAAAATCAAACTTCCGTCGTCTGTCTGAATTCAAGATTAATGATTTCTCTCCTTCTACGTTCTTAAACTCGATCGCCTTAAAACTATTCATTAGAACAAAACAAAATATCCAAATCTTGACACAAACACAAGAACCGAGTCAATAAGTATTTCAGATTGAGAGAGAGAGAGTGACATTAATCAGGGCTTGAGAATGATATTCAAAATAACGCAAACCCACACAACTCTCCTGTAAATAAAGAGCTGGTGTTAGAAGAAGCTATAAAAACACTCGTGGAGGCAACAAGTCTATCTAATAACAATTCCAAGAATTTAAAAACAACAACAACAAGCCAATAAATAAAGAGTTTTCCTCGGAAAATAAGAAAATGAGAAGAAGAGACCGGTTTTTACAACCATAAACGAATTTTCCTCGGACAAAGAAGAAAATTAGTCGATCGAGAAGTTTCAGGAATAAGACTTTCATCTTTCTCTCAAACCAATGCCATCAGCTCTAAATTTTCACACCTTTTTTAAAATTAATTGACTTTTATATTATTATATGCTATACTATAATTTTCACTCAGTTCGCACAATTGGCATTAACGATACTATTGGGTGTTACATAGGTTGTGCACACAAGCTTATGATTTGAAAAAAAAAGGGACAGCCATTATTAATATCAATTCACAAATATATTATTATTAAAGCTATTATATATAAAATATTAAGAATAGTATAAAGACGTTCACATCTTCAGTCATGAGAGATACTGATGAAAGGGTAAAAGAAAGGCAAGACGATAGGGTTGAGGGAATAAGTGTATATGAAACATTGGTCAAGAGGTTATGGATAGGAAATTTATACTGAAGGGAACTACTACACTACCATTTAGTACTAACACACTACCAGAACCACTACTAAAGTTCATCTACTACGAGAGATACGAAATAAGGAATAGAGAACACTAATAGGAGGCTTAGAGGATGTTCCCCGTTCCTCTTCCTCATATCTCCGTCTAAGCTTTCTATTAGTTCTCTTTATTCCTTATCTATCTAGTATATCTCTAGTAGAATGTGATTCTGATCTAGGATTAAAATCAAATACCTGTATTAGCTGAAAGGAAGTTTAAAATTCATTAAAGTCGGTCTGAGTCAGGGGGTTGAAAGAAGAGGTTGACGTATAAATGAGCAAAGTCAAATAAAATACAGAAGACCAAGAAATAAGTAGATAAAATAAGACAGACAAATAAATAGATAAATAAAGACAAGATTTCTCTCAATATGCATGAAAAATTAGAAGAAACTACCCAAGATGGTAACTAACCCTAAAACCAATCCTGTGGGGCGCAGAAAAGGACCTTCAACACTGTCTTACACAAGAGAATATTAGGAGAACACCTGAGAAATGGTTGAAACTAAGGTCTAGACAGAGTATACGTAATATACTTGCTAAATAACACAGACTACTAACCCAATATATACTAAACGAAACAGATAAACAACTAAACCTACAAGAACTAACTACGTCGAATATTTTTACAAAACAAACAACTAAACATACTAATTTTGCTTTTGTATATATATAAAAATCATTAAAGTACCCTCCACGTTCAAAGAATTCAAATAGATAAATAAATAAATTTATCCAGTACTTCAACAAGTCCAAACTCTCGAAAATCCTTTGAAGTTTACTCCATCCTCCGCCAAAATCAATTTTTAGCTTTGTTACACTTTCTAAGATGACGGTTTTGGATTTACTGTTGGAGCTGTTGCTCTCGTCTCCATTAACATCTTCCACGAAATGAGGATTAATTTTCCGCCCTTCGGTTTGTAATTGATGAGAGCCAACTAACTGACTCCGTTTCGAGAAAGGTTTTCCTTCTGGTAGGCTCCCAACCCCCAACCCCCACCACCAGAAATCATTTGGAAAAACCTTTTCGTCAGAATCCCACGGAATCGAATTCTCGAGAAATGGTTTTATTATGTCCGAACGATGGAAGTGATGGCCCTGACATGTGAGCTGAGTCTATTGTCTGAACATGTCAACGCCTTCTCGGCCTGTTCTCTGAAGGCCTTATCAAGAGCTTTTGTGATTGGTGATCTCTCCGGGGATGTGAATGCGGTGATGGTTTGATTGTCTCCAACTTGTATCTGGTGTTCGAAGATGAGCTTTCAACGGAACTAGTTCAATTTCGGTTTCAGGAGCTTTTTCTAAAAATATTTTCTCTTTTTTAATATACAACAGAGAGATTTAAAATATAAATAATTTTTGAATATAAAAATTGTTTAGCTGTTGAAAGCTCGGATCGGAAAATGGAGGGGGTGATAGATTTTGGTACGAGTGAAACCGCGTTCCGTCGTTTCTTGAAATTTTCTCGCGGCTCTAAATTATTTCATCCCCTAAAAGTCTTTCTATATTTTTCGAGCTTTAATTTCCGTTTCTACACCCTCTTCAAGACTCGCACAATAATCTTCCGTCTCCCGTTTCTCCCTTCTTTTGTAAGTTAACGTTTTCGAATCTTACTCGAAAGCTTTCAAATGAAAACAAATCTTCTGTGTTTAATTCAAGTAAGCCCCATACAACACAGTATATCGCCTCCTTCTGTATAAAATGGTAGTGTGCCTCGTGCTTGACTTATATACATCCTATCCTATACTCCAAAGTTTAAATTTTCTGAAGTGAAATGAGTGTGCGGTATTTATGAAAGAGAATCTCCTACAAGTGTGCAATATTTATGAAACAGATTCCTCTAATAGCGTATAGTATTCATGAAATAGATTCTCCTAATAGTGTGCAGTAGGTATGAAATAGACTCCCTTATAAGTGTGCAATATTTATGAAATAGATTCTCGTAAAAGTGTGCAGTATTAAAGTGTGCAATATTTATGAAACTCCTCAATAGTGTGCAATATTTTTACAATAGATTCTCCTAAAAGTGTGCAATATGTATGAAATAGACTCCCTTAAAAGTGTGCAATATTTATGAAAGAGATTCTCCTAGAAGTGCGCAATATCTGTACAAAATATTTTCTTTATTATATGTCTTATTATTTTTATATTTATGAAATAGACTCCTAGAAGTGTGCAATATTTACAAAAGATTCTCCCTATATTCTTAAAGTGTGCAATATTTATGAAACAGATTCCTCTAATAGTGTACAGTATTCATGAAATAGATTCTCCAAGAAGTGTGCAGTATTTATACAATAGATTCTCCTAAAAGTGTGTAGTAGATATGAAATAGACTCCCTAATAAGTGTGCGATATTTATGAAATTAAGACTACCAGAAAGTGTGCCGTTATCACAAAATGGAATCCCCTAAAAGTGTGCAGTATTTATGAAATGATTTTATCAGAAATAGCGCCTTATTTGTATTTCAACACTCAAAGAAATCAATTATCTACATCACACTATATAAACCAATTTATACACTAATTTTATCAGGAATATCTTATACCCAAATTTAGTTTTAGTTTAGTTTTAGCTTTAATCTTGTTTTTCATCCTTGGGTGTAACAGGATACGAGAGGAGGATTTGAACTCACAACCATGATTCTATGATCGAACACTTTAATCACTACACCAGCCCTCTCGCATTTTATACTTAAATTTATAAATACTAATATGAAAAATGAACTGTCAGCACTTCAGCACTCAGGAGAGATAGGAATAAAATTTAATTCCAAGCCGAAATTGCCCTCTGATTTTTGCTGTCGACCTCAACTCATAAACACTCCGAACATATACTATACAACTAAGCACTCTCACTGTTAGCTATGAGTGAACGCGTTCCATCTGTATATAATCGCATATCTCCATGTTACATATACATAGGCCTGTACATATTATAAGCAAGACTGATTGATAAGAAAACTGTTTTGTATCAATTTTCGTCAATATTTGATGAGGTTAGAGCAGTGATTGTCCGCAGGGGTCTATGACAACCTGCAGGGGGTCTACGGCATAAAAAAGTTCGGAAACCTCTGGGTTAGAGTGAAACCGTGGCACAGGACACCGAATATTAAAAGAGTTACCAAATAGTTATATAAAAGTTTACTAGGCTTTGATAAGTTATAAGTCACTCACCAACAAATACCAGAATGATCATACAGCATCCCAAATAACATGGTACATGGCGATTGAATTTCAGCACAACGGTGTTGAAGTGAAGTCCTCTTATTAGCGTACATCCTGTAGCATACATACAGATCTACGGTGGTGATGTTGATCTGAAAAAGGATCACCTCGAGTTTAGAGGTAGGAAAACTGAGTTAATGCGGTCATCGACTTAATTCCATTGGCCAAGATTTTAATGAATTAGGAGAGAGAAAGGTTCTCATTACAAAAGGAACCATTTCCAAAATCTCATCTTTCACCGTTCCCGGAATCACAAATCAAAACTTTTGGCAAACAAAACGCAAATTATTCGGTCTTTATGATTCCTCCAAACTAACGACCGATGACAGAGATTTATCTTCCCTCGAACATCTCCCGATGATAATAATGATGATGATTATGCATTGAAACCGGGTCCACAATTGGCAAGAAAATCATTTCGCAAAATGCTCTCTACAACCTCAATCCAGCAGAAAAAAAATTGCTGACGAGGGGGGAGGAGGATGAGATTAAAGGGCAAAGGAAGAGGAAAAAAGGTCTTATTGCCCCCCACCATTTTTCTCTCTCTTTTAAATAAAAAGCTTTTGAAGTTTTTAAGAGTCTGAGAAAATAGACATAATGAGATGTGATTTCGAACAATTTCGGGGTTGGAGGCAGCGGCGGCGGAGAGGCAACAAAAGGAAAAGAGAGGAAAACACAAGAAAAAATTTATCGCCGTCTCAATGCCACCATTCTTAAGACTTTTTCATATTATAGTGCGATCCATTAGGTCGGGGGAGTTTTCTTTTCAAAATGTCTTCCCCCTTCCTTTCATCTCTTTTCCTTCGCTTTCCTTCTATTATTTTGTGCTTCGTATTGCACGATTTTTGTTTTCTTTTTATTACACCCCTGTCACTTACAAGGAAATAAATAAATCGACTATAATTACGTTATGAATTAAAAAGAGAGCCTGTTCTATGGCCTACTTATAAGCTTACCTCTTTCAAGGTCTTGAGTTGGTCTACTTTTCCTCCTCTCTAGTCTATCTTTCACCTTTTTACTTTAATTCTCTGGTCTTCGGTTATCTGCACTATGTCGATCTTGATGGGTGATTTTTAGCCTTCCAGACCACTCGACAAGTCTCGTATGAGAATATAATCAAATCTCAAATTGGACAGTTCGCCTGGATCTGTAAATGGATGTATAATTCATCATGTAGACCAGAGGTGGTTTGGGGACGCCAAATTTTTATAAACTGCATTATGCTTTCATGTTTTATACTGTATAAAAGTTTTTTCTTCAAATTATAGATAATAATATAATTCGATATAATGAAAGAAATGGGCGAACTATACATCGAATTTGGGAATATCTACTCAAGGGGTCGCCAAAATTTTTTCTCCCTACTGAAAGGGTCGCAGTCTGAAAAAGTTTGCGCACCACTGATTCACATCATACAGTTCATTAAAGTGTGCTCCTCCTATTCACTTAAAACTATAAAAATTCTCTGGTTTCTCAAAATTTAACGTCATAACTTCCAACCAACCCTCCACCCCAAGAAAAAAATAAAACAAATTAAAAGCTCAAAAACCGGACAAGCTTTCGAGAACCTTAATTTACGATCTACAAATAATAATTTGAAGAAGGGCGTTATTATAACACAGGTTCCAACGTTGAAAATTATATCCTCAATATTTTTTCCTGGCAGTTATTTTAACAACCCTTAACAGGTACGATATATCATAATAAATGCCTTTTTAACTTCGTTAAATAACACCCCCCTAAAGAGAGCTTTCCTGTAACAGTTATTAATTTAACCCTTCAGATGGGAATCGAAGCTCGGTATTTGATTCGAAAAAAAAATTCGAAAACGAATTTAACAGTCTGTAAGAGTAACGAGGGTGGTATAAATAACTGTTAGCGTGAATTTGATTTCTAAATTAAGGTTACAGATCCTTACTGTACGCATGCGCACATCGTTTCGGGACTTATTTGATGTGAGAGATCTAATTAAAACCGATAAACTCGAAAGACAAAAGAAAGAAGCCTTAAGCATAGGAAAGTTTCTTCTTTTTTATCCTTTAGTCCTCCCAGCCTCCCTTCCTTCCTCTCTCTCTCTCTCTTTCATCTTGCCAAGTTATTTATTGTAGTGTTTCATCTTTCCGCTGTTGTTAAACTTCACATCAATAACGAGAAATCATTCTTTCGTTTTAAATTACAAAACTTTAATAACATAACTTCGAATGAAGTTGAAAACTGAATTTTTTTTTTATGTTATTTTTTCCTCCTCCTCCCTCCTCCTCCTCCTCACTCTCCTCCTCCTGGGTTTTTTTTGTACGGTTTGACGAAACTTTTCCGCATTTTCCGGTTTTGAAATTTGAGTTTTTCTCTTTTAAAGGCTGCCGTTTTAAAACTCGTTATAGAATTGAAAGAAGACGGTTTGAATGATGTCTGAGGAGGAGGAGGAGGAGGTTATGTTGTTGAGTTTTCGCTTTGTTGTCATCTTTTCTTCTCCTTCGAATCGTCTTCGTGATAATTATTTATTGGATTCGAGTCTTCTTCTTTGGTTTTTGTTTTGTGCTTCTTCGTGTTTTCTTCTTTTCTTACCATTTTCGTCTGTTTTCCATCGCTTATCAGTTTTGGTTTATATCTTTCCTGTTTGAGTGTCACGCTTCTGTCGGTGCTGAAGAGTGATTCCTGATTCTTTGATGTCCTGTTTAAAATTGCTGAATTTGGATCATTTGTACTCATTGATATGTTAACCTCTTCTACAGCTTTCAACCCTCTGACTCAGACCGATTTTAATGAATTTTAAACTACCTTCCAGCTAGCTCTAGCTCTTTCTACCAGAATGCAATTCTACTAGAGGTATACTAGATAAATAAGGAGATACGAAGGACAGGAACGGAAGGAAGCTTCCTATTAGTACTCTGTAGTATTAGATCTCTTGTAGTAGTTCTAGGTCCTAGGTGTGAATGTGTGTGCTAGTGCTTGGTAGTGAATGAATGCTTCCTGCTATTTGAGTACAATTATACTGTAGCGACCAGCTAAAATTCCGAGCGAAACAAGTTGCCGCACGATTCTGAATCGAACAAGTTGAGACACGAATCAACAATCTCAGCAAACTTCTTCGCCAATAGCCAACACCGAGTTGCAATTCAACTTTCTCACGTGTATTCCTATTTCCAGAAGACAAAACCAGTCTCACCAGCCGTCTCAGCCTCTTCCAATAGCTACTCTTCGCTGTAGTTCACTTTGTGTAGTCTCGCAATTGTTTTCTTCTTTAGAATCATATTTTCAGTCACGAGGTCAGTGGTTTAGTGGTTAGGTGCCAGACTAAGAAGTTATACTCGTGACTTCAAAACGGTGTCCTGTTGTATACAGAAAAGGGTGAAAACAGGTGAAAACTATAACTTTCCTTCATTCTATACGCTTCAAACACTCCTTTCCAACAACCGCATAAAAAAAGTCTGAACGGGACAGCGGTTGTCCCCACGCGTTTTGGAGTGAGTAGAGACACAAAATAGAAAAAAAGTACTCACCGTTTGTACTCACCAAAGTACTCACTAACCAGACTCACCGTTTGAGATCCTGCGTACGATTCCGCCAGGTTGGGGAGCCGGGAAAACAGGGAGAGGAGGAGGTCGGGAAAATAGGATAACTCAACTGACCTTCCCAGCGCGAATTTCAAACGGATGAACTGGTTGGCGGCTAATACAGATTGGCGAGCCACAAAAGGCGAAAATAAAGCGACACCCACGGAAAAGCGAATATTGCGAAAATCGAAAAAGCGAAATTTTTAAACTAATTTGCACCAGCCGTGAATCCTAACTCGGATGAAATAAGACTGGCGCACGCCCACGAACACAGCAGGAATGTGCAAAAACCTGGCTACCTTCAGCCTGTCGCACCCTGCTCGTTTCCTTTCTTTTAATCTTTAGAAATCGGCGCGAACAAAGTCTATTGTATAAAACGCCGACAGAGTGTCAAAAACCGCGTAAAAGAAACCTGACATTTAAAAAAGGCTTCAAATAAAAAGTTGGATTTAGGTTAATAACCTTCCTTTAAATAATGAATTGACTCAGAGGAGAAGTTAATAAGTTAAAAAACTTGCAAGAAGATACTTTTATGTTTGAATGAGGAAGTAACAGCAGAGGAAATAAAAAAAAAATTTTCTATTACATTTTAGGCCAAAGCTACTTCATATTCTCCTTTTCCTCCACTTTCTACCATTCTTCCACGCCCTTCCGTCGAGTTAATAAATGAAAAAAAGGTTTTTCTCCTTTCCTCTCTCACTCTCTTTCTGTAAACAAAATGAATAAAGACTGACTTGCTAATTGACTTGATTATAAAAAGATTTTTAAAAACCTTTTTTCGTTTCTTAATTAATTTTTAAATCAATAACTGGCAATTATTAAAATTCTTTTTGTTTCTAGAAGACAATTCCCTACGACGCCACTTGTTTACAAACAGTTTGGTATCTCCTAACTACACAAACGAGAAGGCGTATCGGATTTATTGACGATTGTCTGGTCTACTCAGTCATCTGAGTACTTATAGATAATCTATAAAGGTTCTGTTATCAATATTAAGTGGAAATTATAATATTAATATTTTATTATCCATATATACTGAGTTATTTGTCTTTGGACCGACCAAACCTTCAGAGTATCACTTCTAAAATCTTTTAGTTTCTTCTTTAACAGTCGAACACATTTAAATAGGGATTCGTCAAGCAAAATAGAGTTTGGTACGGACTCTCATGCTGCCTGAGCACCAATATTTTAAATTCACAACATATGGACTTTAGTAGTAATCGTCTGTATGTTTAAATAAGTATAAGATCGCTACCGAAGAATGTGACGTCACCGGGACTCAGACAATTTTGCACGGTACCACTGTGGGGTCACCGAACGTCATACTGTTAATTACCTTATGAAAGTGAAGAGCAGATTTTGAATTCTGGTATTTCTTCCGGAAGTGTTACATGGTAATCAAGAGGTTCAGCATTCAGCTAACTAGTCTATAGTTCCATGAGTCGATTCGTCTATTTCTTCTCAAGAGCTAAGACGTCGGTCTGTTTCTCACATGAGGTCGTACAAATTAGTTATCCTTACAGACAGTAGATAACTGTAACAAGAAACAAGAGAAAATAAGATGATAGATAATTCTAGAAGTTAAAAACATTTGAAAAATACAAAAACGGAACTAAACAATAATCAAAGTGAGAGACGGAAGAAGAAGAAGCCAACAGAAAATGATCTTCCGAAGAGGAATAAGAAATGAAAATAGTTAGTACAGAAAGAATAACAATTAAAATAGTATCGAATACTATATATAATATAACATACATTATATATTCATACCGACTGGTCCATTTGTAGTGTATATTCGTCCGGGTTCCCCAGATTCCGCATTCGCATGCACAATGGAGTAAGCAGCCGACAACAGCAGGCAAGCACATTGACAAACAGCCGTCTTCTGTCGTCCAAGTATTTTTTAGTCAGTTGTTACCGACAAAATTCCCTAATTGAATAATCCTACAACAATGTTTACCAGTAGTTTGACGTACAAGATGTATAAAACAAGAGGAAGAAACGCAGAGAAACAGAAAACTAAGAAAGAAGGGCACCGAACTTAAATCACAAGTGAAAAACCCTAAATGAAAACCTTCCGACAGCAAAACAAAAATTGACTTCTACACGTGAAACAGAACAACTACAGCGTTAGGAAAAACCTCCTACATCCGGTTTAATAAAAATCATTCCTCTTTCACTCCCAACTTCCGTTATCGCCACGCTTTTGAAAATTTCCCTTTTCAGAATTTAGTATGAACGTGGTTTTCAAAGCTTTTCCTTCATCCTCCTCCTCCTCCGCCTCCTCTCTTCCATCATTCTCGCAAACAAGAAAAAGAATATAAAAGGTGGTGTATTTGCATAGAGGAAATCAATTCGATCCGCCTTCATATGTTCGAATCAAACTGAATCAACATTCGTGGTTCTAGGTTTAAGCAAATAATAATATTTGTTCTTATTTAAAAAGGAGTTTCCAACCCGTGGCTGAGGGGCCGTAAATAAAAACCAAGAAATTTTAGAATCCTATAAATCTGAATTTCGCTCACTCGTTCCCTTCCACCACCTCCCCCGCCCACCCAACCCCGTTTGCCTCCATTCCTCCAGCGAGGAGAAGAGAAACAAGAGGAAAAGGAAACAACAAACCGAAAGATTACCATAACCGATTATCGTGAAATTTAGTGTTTGGTTTGTTTAGAAAAATTGTAGAAACTGTTTCCCCGGCAAATATTTAGACGAAAGGAATGCGAGAGGTCACATTCTGAAGTATGTTTTGGTGGAAATTAGGTTGGAAGTGTAGCGGCTGGGTTTTTGGATTCCAGTAAGCCAGTGGCGTGCCGAAGAGAGTTTTGAGATGTCTCTCCAATAAAAATTTATAACCAAATAAGACTTTCCGCAAAAATAATTATTTACAACAATTTAGTTTCCAAACTTTTGTGTCGTAGACCCGTTGCCATGTTTTTCGGTTTTGGGTAGACCCCCTACGAACCTGATATTGATTTTTGTAAATTTCTCACTGTAGTGAAGTAAATTTTTTGCTTTGTCAATAATGTGTATGTCTTTACATTATAAGATAGTATAACGTATGTAAATAGGTCCCAAACTAACGTGGTCCAAAGATAACCTGACCAAAAAAATGGGTGTGCAATATTTATGAAACGAAAAGCTAAAAGCTTACAAAGGAAGGTGGAAAATGTGACGGCGTTTAATGAATATAGCTGAAAGTTTAAAGATGAAACTAACAAGAGTGTACGCGAATTGGAAAATGCTTAACGGTGAGACTAGTGATAGGTTTGTTGATTCATTTTATAGAGTAGAGGTTCCTAAACTTTTTTGTATAGTAGACCTCTTGTCATGTTTTTCGGTTTTGGGTAGACCCCCTACGAACCTGATATTGATTTTTGTAAATCTCTCACTGTAGTGAAGTAAATTTATTACTTCATAGGCACTTCATATATATAATACATGTCTTTGTATTAGAAGATAGTATAATGTAAGTAAGTAGGTGCTATTAATGTATGTTGAGATACACTGTCGTGGATCCCCATTTTCATTTCATGGACCTCTAAACTTTTTGGCTGACGTAGACCCCTTGCAGGTTGTCATAGACCTCTGGGGGTCAATATAGATCACTTCGGGGATTTGGTTAATTAAGGAATCTCTGTTAGATAGAACCAACGAAAGCTTCGGGAACTAAAACTTCAGTGAGCAGCGTTCACATCGAATGGAGATTCTCAAAATCATAGCTTCAACGAACTCCACGCCACTGATCTCAGGTTGTCTCTTTAACCAAACCTAAAATTGTAAAAAAGAGACAAACTCGACTTCAGTGTTATGTTCTGATTCAAATTTGGGTAACATCGAATGAATGAAGATAGTTTCAATTATTTTTTAAAAAAGTTAGCGCGAAATTACTAAACTCATCCCCCGAGAGGTCAAAGTTTCATGTCCAACCATAATAACTGTCACTTCTGACTAACTTGTAGAAAATTAAAACCTACAAAAAAGGGTTCATTTCATAAATAATGCACACACTTACAAAGGAATTGCTTTATCATGGAACTAAAACGTTGGTTTGTTTCTTAAATAAAACCCCTTCCGAGTGTGCATTATTTATGAAAGAAATACCTCTTACAGCTTTGCAGTATGTACAAATAATTTCTCTTAAAATGTGCATTATTTATGAAATACGGATGTATTTTGAGACTACTCTTTCCTCTGGTTAAAGGTTTTGTTTCTCACCAGATGAACCTGGAAAACAGAAGAAAACTGTCACGTTTGGTACCCATCTTGACTCAAACTGACACGTGAGAATGATTCCCTACAAAGGTTCAACCAGAAAGCTGAAGAATTTCCATTTCGTACAAACCAATTTCCTCTAAAGTATAATCCGATATAAAATTATACAAAACCATATTCAAAACGTGTAGTTAGAGAAGGAAAAGAGAGAGAGAGAGAGAGAGAACGCAACCACTGGGTTGACCGCGACAATGCGGTTTCATGCTTAAGCGCGAAACCTAAGTGGAGTAAAAACTAAGACAGCACGAGTCGAAATGAATGAGTTTACACCTTTAAAAGAGAGGTTAGCTGGAGGAAGCGGGGGAAACGCGGGCTGAGAACAGTAACAGATGCAGAAGCAGATGGTTGGAACGGTTGAGAACTCAGCACGTTTTTTTGCCTGAAGGAGAGAAAAGGCCTGGGTAAATCAAAAACGAAAACTTCCTCCTTATAAGGGTAAAATGAATCTTGAATATGTCAGACAGTCAGTCAGCATTTTTCCTTTCAAAGGTTGATGAAACGAAAAAGAAAAATCTCAAATCTTTTCTCAACCTTCCATCTTTATTCCTTTCTACTCTTTTCACTTTGAATCCCTCTTCTGTAACATATATACTGTATAAAATCAAACCCATTTTTATTTCCGGTTTGTCGTGATCACCAAAAATCGTGGAAACGAAAACCCAAACGCGCCTTAAAATTAATCAAAACGACAAAACCACCAACATTTAAGAAAACTCAAATTTCCTTTTCAAAAAATCGTCGAAAGAGAAAAAGGCGTAAATTTCCGGAAACGGAAGACACCGAATATTTGTAACCCATCCGAAAAATTTAAATTTAGTAAAATAAATTCTTGTGTTACTCTAAAGTTACTTCTAATGGTTAGCTGGCTTCCATCCTTTTGCCAAATATTTCATTATTCAGTGAAGAAACCAAAAATTTGAGTCTGAGGGAGGTTATGAGCGGTTATCAACACCCATTTCCGGTTTTGAAGGTTTTATCAGACCCAAAACACAAGCCTGAGCTTCGGCTACAACATCTGGCTAACAGGCGATTGAATATATTGCAAGGAAACCAATCGAGGAGTAGAATTTAATTTATTAAGTTGGGATGGATGTTGCGTTAATATGTAAATACCTGGGATAATAGGTCACGTGACGAGCTAACATGTGGTTTCACTGGTTGTCGTGGTTTCACTGTAAATTCTAAACATTGACTTTGGAGATTTTCGCCGCCATAAATCGGTTAATATTGACACAAGTACAAATGTCAATAAGTAACTTTCAACCGATATTAATTTATTGCTATATTATATATTATATACAATGCTGTATCACCTTTCTAAGTAGGTTAAAGCTTTTTTCAGAAATTTTAGGAGTTGAAGACCAAATGGGATCACGTGACCTTAAGAGTTTCTTTCAAAAACCCAACTGTCACTAGTCAGATTATTTGTTCTCACTTTTCTACGTCTGAACAAGTCTGGCGCTAACTCCTTTCAAATAGATGCTAACATTTGAGAATAAAATTTTGAGCTGATGTTATTGATGTTATTAGTTTGACTAACATTCCGCTCAGAAGAGAATTTATCTAGTCTTGACTCGTCTAGAGGATTTATCTGAGATCTGCTCGCAGCTTTAGTGGTAGAGAGTTTGGCCTCGACTCCAAGAATATATTTATTCTGAAATTAATACTCCAAGAAAGTGTGCAGTATTAATGAAATGGATACTCCAAACCGGTGTGCAATATTTATGAAACTATTGCCATGTCCGGGTAAGTAAACTTTCTACCACTGAAGATTCCTACAGCTTTGAAGTGCTACACCTCAACTTGGAGACGAGACAAGTAAACTCTCATCCTCCAAAAATTTGACTTCAGCGGCGGTACCAGTCATAAAAATAACGTCACCACAATGAATAGTTACAGTATGTTCCAAAAACACTCTACATGGGTTACAAAGTCATTACAAAAAATTTCTTTTAATTTGATTCACTCTATACTTCAGAACAAAACAGTTTGTCAGCAACTTTATGAAAATATTCGTGAAGAAAACTTTTTGTTAAATGTCACCGATGAGTAGGGGTATGATTGATACTAGAAACTAGTACTTACTCCAAATCAGTGTGCAATATTTATGAAACTAATGCAAAGTCCGGAAGAAGCTACCTACGGGTTTAAACGTTGGCACTTGAACTTGGAGACAAGATACGAGTAAACTCTCTCATCCTTCCAAAAATTTGACCTGAGCGGCGGTACCAGTCATAAAACTAACACCACCACAGTCAATAGTAACAGTTAGTCTTAAAACACCACACTTCAGAACCTAACAGTTAGTCAGAAACTTTATGGAAATATTTTCTAAGAAAACTTTCTGTTGTTAAATGTCACCGAATGATACTAGAAACTAAAAAACTCCAAAGCAGTGTGCAATATTTATGAAACTATTTCAAAATCAAGAGTAAACATTCTACCACTGAAAATGCTTAGTGGTTTTAGCGTTGACACTTCAACTTCTGAATGGGTAACGACTAAGCTCTTTCATCCTTCCAAAAACTCGACTTAAAAAGCGTGTCAGTCAAAGAGTAACGTTATTAACATTAACAGTAACACCCAGCAAAATTTTACGTACTCATAACAACACAGTAAGGATGACAAAGTTAAAATGTCCCACAATATCGCACTGGTTAGTGATCCTTAACTGTGGCTTTAAAACATAGACCCAGTTTCCTGGATAATCATTTGTAATCCTCTACCAACCCTAACCGAGAAAACGGTTCAGAGAATCCTAATACCGAACATAACTATCCTTAAGTCTGTACACGAGTTGACACTTTCCACACACTACCCTCCGGTTTGGTTTCCTTTTCCACTCAATTTTGGTTTTTCGAAACTTTCGAGCCTTCCGTTTTAAACTACAGTTAAATTTAAAAACGAATAAATCCGAACATAACAAATCATCGAAAGATGGAAAAGTTCCGAAAAGCTCACGCGAAAAATTGGCAAAATTATTATCAAAAACGATTTTGGCGTTCTACCCCAAAAGCTCAACCCTAAAAGTGTGATTCAAACTTTTTATTTAAAATGGGCTCTTGACTCCCACCCCAGATCCACCCCCAAGATTTTTTTACTGTATAATTGAATGAAAATTTTTTTTTTGTCCCTTGGTGACGAAAAAAAAGGAATTTAATCAAAGGACTATTTCCCTTCTAATTTTCAAATTGCGATTTGTCGTAAAAAAAATTTTCAGCTTTCACCTGATTCCGTTCCTCTTCCTCCCTTTTTTTACGCGAATCAAGGGAAAAAAATTGGCGGGAGTAATAAAATGATGGAAATCAATTATTGACATAAATTTAAAACCTCATCCCGTTTGAAGAGGAGGATGGAAGGGAAATGTATAGACAGAAACCGTGTTTAAGGGATGAAAGGGGGTTGGAGGGGGTGAAAGGAGAGAGAGGGATGAGTCAAAAACCTCCGAAATAATTATTAATGATTTACTGACTTGGATTGATCCGAAAAATGAAATTTTAAAATTTTCGAGTTTTCAATTTTTGGACACTTGGTGATGGGATCCGTTCCTCGTTCGTTCCACCCCCACCAACCCACCCCCCTCCCTTATTTATAAGCTATATAATAAGCTCATTAAAATCGGTTTTGAGCCGATAATTTGGCAATATGTTCCAACATTAAACATCCATCCGTCGATTGGATATTAGGATTTATGGCTGAGCTTTTTTGGCAATGGCGTTTTCGCCGTGTTTAGACGATTCGAGAGCTTTTTCCCTGTTGTTGTTGTTTTTTGGATGGATGAATGAAGGTTTGTAAAAGCCCTCTTCAAGCTTTCTCCTGTCGAAAACAAAAAAGTTGAAGGAAACGTCAGATTTTGAAATTCTTTTCCCCACCCCATCCTGGATTTCTTCAAGGTGGCACGCAATGGTTCCATTATCTGTGAAAGTTTACACTCGACGGTGAAAGGTTACCACCTACCTCCCCCACCTCCCAAACATTCTCCTCTTCCTAATCTTTGACATTTCAACCTTTTTTTTTTCCTTCTAGAAAATTCTGAATGGCGGAAGAGAATTGGCACTTGTATGAGACCTTTTTCTTCTTCCTCTTCTAGAACTAAAACCTTTTTGTCTTTAACTCCGACAATTTTTTTTGTTTAGTGATTTCTTTTCCGCCATTTGTTTTCATTTTTTTTTTATTTTGATGGCGATTCGGAGGAAGAAAGAAAAACGGAAAAACAATATTTATTGTTGCTTTATTGATTTTTTATGCTTGGCCGTTGATTCGTCTTTTACGATGTACGAAATTATCCGAAAGGGATGACTTTTCCGTTATCTATTTCTCTATCTATTTTTTCTTCTTCTACTTTACCTCAAAACTAAATTTTTAATGTTGTCTAGTTTGTTTCACCTCTTTTGTGGTATGGGGTTTTTAAAAATACAAATTTAAATTGTTTGTATGGCGACCAAGACAAAACCTAAGTCGCTTAACTCCAATTTTTGACGCGGATCCGTTTTGCACGTTTTCTGAGATGAAAATTCCAGAAGTTTCCGTGGATTTCGTTATCCAGACTTATTTGTGTGCTTTGTAAATCTTAATACCAGTTATTGTACTACAAAGCAGACGAAATTACTGTACTACGAAGCAGTCGCACATAAATCGCAAATTTCCAATGACTGAGGTTTCCAAAACTTTCTCAAAATGTATACATTTTTGTCTGATTCCACGATCTTTCATTTTCAGCCAATCAGAACACATTTACAATTCAGTTCCAGAAATCCCATTCGTCAAACTTCTTTACATTACAAGTACTGGTCCTGTACTATACAAACTTCAATGAATCAGAAATTTTTTGTCATAGTTTTGTTTTCCGTTAATTTTATTTTAAATCTTGAATTCACTGTATATACTGTATTACTAAGTGAAAGTAAAATACTGTAATTAAAAGTGAGGCTCAATTTATTTTCGCCTCAAATCGCTTTCAGATCAATGGCAGAATTCGACAGAGCGGAAAAACTACCGGAGTAACTAGAAGTACAGGGAAATTGTACCTGTACTTCGCTTTCACTTCCTGCATCTAACAGGAATTCTGTTGGTTTTTCCGTCTTATGTTTTTCAGTCCGAGTCTTAGAGGTTTAGCGCATTATAAATATGAATATATGTCAAGGTTTTCATTCAGATATAAACGACTGTATATTGAGGTTAGTTATTTACCAATACTTAGTCTTAGGTAGTATTATGAAGTACAGTAGGAAGGAGTAGTGTCGTGGTTAAACTTCCTGACTTGGACGCAAATGGTCGTGGGTTCGAATTCTCCTCCCGCATCCTGTTATACCCAAAAATTAAAAGTGAAAAACGGGATTAAAACCACCGCCATTATGAAGTACAGTATAAGTCTTATAATTACAATAAATAGTTCATAAACGGAACTTAAGTATTTTTCTCCAGTAGACTGGAACTTAGTATTTTCATTGTCTTGGGGTCTCCGCCTACGTCATCCTTCAACATACTGTATTTTAATAATAAATTTTTATCATAATAAACAGTAATTGATGTTAAGGTTTATTAAGTATACAGATACAGTAAGTCTGGATAACGAAATCCATGGAAAACTCAGAAATATTCCTTAGAATACGTGCAAAACGTCCAGCTGCCATTACGCCCAGTTGTAACAGAACCTAATAAAAAGGTTGTGTTCCTGCAGAAAAGTAAAAACTCACCATCTACAGACCACGCTGTTGCAGTAACAACTTTCTATACAGAGCAATATAGTTCAGGCTTCCCAGAATCCGAAGTTGAAAGTCCTGAGCGTTGGATTGGTTACCATCCCTGATTGTTTTGTAGTCATCTCTCACCTTCACTGAAAAATAGCATAACTCAAAAAACGCACAAAACGAGACCTGACTGTATAGGAATAATGCATAAAATACGAAAACAACATTTTATTATCGAGTTAAAATGTTTTTAAACAAAATAACAACGACAACGTGTAAACGTGATGAAACTTTTCCCAAAAACGCTACAATTCAACTCTCTCCTCTCCTCCCGCCCCCCCTTCGTCCCCTTTCTCTACTTTCAACAACTTTCTCCTAATAAAGATTTATATCGCTTCTTTCACACGTGTAACACATGTACCGGTAATTTGATATCTTTATTTCCCTTAATTCGTTTTGAATTTTTCAAAAATAATTTTCCGCCGAATTTTTGTCGTTTTAAAGAGATTATCAGGTCTTAAATTTCGTTTCCCACGTACCCTTTTTCCTCTTCTCAAAGTGTGAAAAACAAACTTTCTAAATAAGTTTTAGAAAAGGAAGAAAGCTTGGTGACGTCACTAACATCATGTTCAGGTTATAAAGTTGATCCTGTCGATTATCGACTACCGTAACGCGAATTGTTTTCATTCCTTGCAGTAAATGATGCAGAAGTTGCTTACAGTAAATGATACAGTTGTGTCTTGGCTTTGTTTTTATTAATTAATAAATTTTTATGTTTTGGGATTATTCAGTATATAAATCCTTTTCCGGAAATCATGTCTTATCAAAAGCTTCAGCTTCCTAAAGTTTTAATCGTGAGAGTATCGGTGGTACAGAAAGAATTTCGGAGAATAGATTAAGTTTATACACTACAATGCGGACTGTGGAGTGTAGGAGGTTAAGCAATGCTTGTGTAATGCTCTGTTCTGTCTGGTAAGCGATGGTTTTGTATGTTATGTATACAGGGTGAGCTGTGGTAATCGTTCCATTCGAATATCTCGAAACTGTGGCAGTTAGCGGGACTTGTTTTTGACATAGTTGATGAGTTGGGTTAGGAACAGATTGGGATGGTCTTGGGTTTGACCTTGAACGGCCCGTTCAAGGTCAAACCCCACAATCTGTTCCTAACCCAACTCATCAAAAACAAGTCCCGCTAACTGCCACAGTTTCCGAGAAATCCGATCGGGAAGACCAAAGTGATCCACTCCGTATATATCGCAAAATCCGAGAAGGGCATACAGAATATATTATAATATTATAAATAAAACGTGGACTTAACGACTTATAAATTTATCTCCTCACAGTCATTACAACAGTTCATTCTGATCCAAACCTACTCCCAACACTAACAACAAATGTTCATGAACTCCCAAACAACAGCAACAACTACAAAAGCTCTCTCAAAACTTTAAAAGCCTGAGAAATGTTCTTCTTTAGAAAGCCCGAGAAACGTTTACAAGGAAAAAAAAACGAAAAGAAAATGCAAAGAAGCTGGGAAATTTATCTCTACCTTGAGGCTCTTTCCCCCCACCTTTCACGCCATTTTGACGCGGGAAATAAAAATTCTTTTGTCTTAAAATAGCGCCGCGAAAAAAGCTCGATACTCCAAGACAACCGCCACAATTCAACTGTTATTCCGCTAAGCTTTTAAAACAGTTAATAATTCAAAAATAAATTTATAATAAGAAACCGGAAAAGACGATAAAAGCTTAATCCTGACATAAGGTGATGAAGAAAAGGAAGGAACAGGAGGAAAAAAAAGAAGGAAACCGAGTTTCTCCATCGCTCTATCCGGAAAGCTTAATCACGAAGTCTTTCCTTCCGGGCTCTGGTTGAATAAAAAATCAACCTAAACGAGGGAAAAGAAAAACCAAACAAAACATATACAGGGTGTGCCGGAAACCGTCAAATTTTGGGTTAAAACATCTTCCAAACTTTCCCGAAATTTTCCTCCCGAAAAAGCTCTTAAATGAGAGAACAATTAACAGCGGAAGGGAGGAACACAATAAACCGAAGCGCAATCAAAACTTTTCCCCCAAAAAAAAATTTTCGTCATTTAAAAATGGCAGCCAAACTTCATCGGAAATCCTTCTCACCTTAGGAAAAAAGGTTTGGAAAAGAGGGAAACGACCTTGAAAAGGCCATAAAAAATTCGTTTTCCATTTTATTGAACTTCTCAACAAAAAAGTTTCCCCGAGCTGAAAGGTGTCTGCTCTAAAGAAATTCGGGTTTTGAATTTCCTCAGCTGGCTCTCATCCAAACTTCCGGTTTACAAACAATTATCAAACATTTCTCGAATGGCCTTGCACCACTTATTTCCTCCTCCTCCTCTTCTCTTCTTTTCTTCCCATTCTGACTTTACTGATTCTAAATTATCATGGCTCATTTAAAATTTAAGTAGAAAATTCAAACGGAAGTGGAAAAAAGTGAAAATTAGGTTTGTGGTCCTTAAGAAACATTTTCCAAAACCCGGTTTTTGATGCTGTTGGAGAAAAAGTTTGAATTTTGGTGGCGGTGGTGGTTTCAATCCTGTTTTTCATCCTAAATTTTTGGGTATAACAGGAGGATTCGAACTCACGACCATTTGCGTCCAAGTCAGGAACTTAACCACTACACTACTCCTCCCACTAAAAAGTTTGAACTTTAAAAGAGACTACAGAAAACAGGTAGTACTGAAGAAGACATAATGTTGAGTACCTCACAATACACGTACCTCTCCAGGATCAGAGGTGCCATGACTCAGGAAGACTGACAAATAGGATCTTCTGGTACTTCCTGAAGATGAAAACAAGACCGGCGTGGTTCCCAGAAACGGAATAAGAACTTGAGGAACTATGAATCACCCAACAACACCTCAAACAGCCTGAAACTACAACAACAAGACTTTCACACTAAAACCAAACTTAAAGGACCAAGGAGAGTAAAAGAGCCACAACAACAAAATGGGAGAGTATTGAAGGAGGAGGAGGAGGCAAGAAGTATCTAAAAGACAAAAAAGTGATGTTGACATCGTGGTCCAAATTTCAAAAATTCAAAATTTGGGAAATTCAACGATTTTGTCAATCAGCTCACCGACTTTCATGCTTTGCTTCGTTTAATCCAAACATCTCGAAGACAACGAAATTTCATTTTTCATAAAAGCTCAACTCAACTTTTTAGCATCCTGTAGTCAAACCTCTTTCTAAATTAATTAAAACTTTCACCAACGTATGTCATTAATTATTAAAAAAGTGACTCCACGACATGAGCTTGTCTTTAAAATGATTTTACCAAGAAAATTTTCCACCGCATAAAAAGAAATCGATAATGAAAGCTCTAAAGCACATATTTAAAGACGGGGTGTATTATATGGAGAAAACGGAAGTAAAAAGTAAGCGAAGAAACGGAAATGCCGAAAGGTGGTTGCGAAGAAGCACGCATAATTTGAAGTCGAAGAGTGTTATAGCTCCTGCCGGAGGTGTGATGTGACCTCGAAAGAGTCTAAAAGAAGAAAAAAATCAGCGAAGGATGCTCTTTACTGGGAAAGACGTGAGGTTTCAATAATCTCAATGATTTTGAGTGATTTACTTCCGGTAGAAGAAGACAGTGTATTTCTCAACATCTGAGTTAATTCCTCTTCGATTTTCAATTTTGACAGAAACTACTTCATTTCCAACAGCATAAAGACTTTTGGATTTGGGAGAAACCCTAAGGAAGTTGTCCATCCACTTTGGTTCTTGGTATGTTAAGACAACTAGCAAAGAAGCTATCACCTACTTCCGGTATCTAGTTTTGCCACTAGTAGTAGAGATCTTCAGTGGTAGAAAGTTTGACCAGACTTTGCAATAGTTTCATAAATATTGCACAACGTTTTGAAGTATTCATTTCATAAATATTGCACACTGTCTTGAGAATAAATTAATTTTTGGAGCCGAGGTCAAACTCTCTACCACTAAAGATGAGAGCAGATCTCAGGTAGATCCTCTGGAACAGTTGAGACTAGAAAAGTTCTCTCCGGAAAATTTGGTCTGAGCGGCATGTTAGAGCAAAAGACAGGAGGGAAGTAATGGGAAAGAAGTAGAGTCTGAGGAGTAGTGAGACAAAGAAAAATGGCGAAGAGACAGTCAGCGGGGAAAACTGTAATCTTCGATAAAACCCGGAAAATATTGGTGGTCGTGGCCGCGAAAGGGATTCTAAAGAAATGAACCTTATCTACTGGTATTAGTTCAAAACTTTCTGACTCGATACTTCTTGCCGACCTCGGAATATATTTTAAAAACCTTCTCCTCCTCAACCCTGCCACCCTGGCCCCGCCACCCCGTTTTCCAATTAATTTAGTGTCAATAATAATGGAAAGCGGTAAAATTTAATTTAAAATTGTTTTTGAAGTTTTGTTTGCTCCTAAACTCCCGTTAAAAGTCATAAGTTTTTTGCCCTTTATATCATTACTCAAATTCTTCTTCTTCTTCTTCCTCTTATTTCCCCTTCCATCCATGTTCTACTCCTCCTCCATCGCCCTGTTCCTCCACCTGTTGATACTAATCCAACTAGTATCTGCAAGTATCTATCATATTCATCAATGACATTTAACAAAAATTTTTCTTAAAAAATATTTTCATAAAGTTTCTGACTAACTGTTATGTTCTGAAGTATAGAGTGTTTTAGGACTAACTGTTACTATTGACTGTGGTGGTGTTAGTTTTATGGCTGGTACCGCCGCTCAAGTCAAATTTTTGGCAGGATGAGAGAGTTTACTCGTCTCTCGTCTCCAAGTTCAAGTGCCAACGTTTAAACTCGTAGGTAGCTTCATCCGGGACTTTGCATTAGTTTCATAAATATTGCACACTGATTTGGAGTAAGTACTAGTTTCTAGTATCAATCATACCCTACTCATCGGTGACATTTAACAAAAAAAAGTTTTCTTCACGAACATTTTAATAAAGTTGCTGACAAACTGTTATGTTCTGAAGTATAGAGTGAATCGAATTAAAAGAAATTTTTTGTAATGACTTTGTAACCCATGTAGAGTGTTTTTGGAACATACTGTAACTATTCATTGTGGTGACGTTATTTTTATGACGGGTCCGCCGCTGAAATCAAATTTTTGAGGAGAAGATTCTTGTCTGTCTCCAAGTTGAGGTGTAGCACTTTAAAGCTTCTTCAGTGTGAAAGTTTACTTACCCGGACTTAGCAATAGTTTCATAAATATTCACCGGTTTGGAGGATGACATTTCAAAAGGTAAAGGACTAACTTCCAGTGTGTAGAGAAAGTTTACTTACCCGGATTTTGGAAATGAGAGTTTTCATCTCGTCTCCAAGTTGAGATATTCAAAGCACGAATCTTCAGTGGTAGAAAGTTTACTTACCCGGACCTGGCAACAGTTTCATAAATATTAGGTTTGAATCCATTTCTATACTGCACTGTGAGTATTAATTTCAGAATAAATATATTCTTGGAGTCGAGGTCAAACTCTCTACCACTGAAGATGCGAGCAGATCTCAGATAAATTCTCTGGACGAGTCAAGACTAGATAAATTCTCTTCAGAAAATTTGGTCTGAGCGGAATGTTAGTCAAACTAATAACATCAATAACATGAGCTCAAAATTTTATTCTCAAATGTCAGCATCTATTCGAAAGGAGTTAGCGCCAGACTTGTTCCAGACATAGAAAAAGGCTAAAGATTTTGAATAATTTATATTTGACTTTAATTTAATTAATACTGCACACTGACTTGGAGTAGTCATTTTATAAGTAAATTCTAGAAGTTGAGGTCAAGATGGCACCATATTTGAGATTAAACGTGTGGATGAGGCAAGACTAAGTGCTCGTGGCCACAGTCAAAAGAAAGACACTACCAACACTAACTCTTGTAGATCTTATTAATTAGTATTAGTAACTACATAGAGTTTAGTAATGGCTACGTACCTCACAGAATGCAACCGTAGTATTACGCTCAGAGCAAATTTTGTGTTCTATACAGCGACGACATCATTGTTTGGTGGTGTTTCAAAGCATGGCGATTTAGAACAATTCCAACTTCCAGCAGCTTAGCACAACCCTCAGAATCTTCAACCCCTACAAAAAAAATTTAAAAATTTAATTAATTAACTTATAAAATGACAAACAACTGATGAGAAAAATCAAAAAACCATTCGGCCGTTCACAAGATACGCATGTCAATTTTTTGGGGGGAGGGGGGCAGATAAAAAATATTTCGAATGTCAGTAAAAAATGTCGGAAACGTTCTCTCCAAACTTTTTGCTGTTGTACTTGTTTGAAAGGAGAGATAAGCTCACAAACGCGTTATTAATAGAAATGAACGAATCCGGTCTTTGAGTAAGCAATTACATCACACGACTTCAAAAGAACGGTAGAGTGGATAGGAAAAGCGTGAAACGTGACCTTGGACAAAACTAGAGGACTTCGAAAGTCTGGGTAGGGGGAACATTATGAGGAAGACAGAAGGACAAAAAGAAAGAAAAGGAAAAACCGGGGGAAGAGAGAAAAACTGTCTCTTAAATGATGAAACGACGAGAAATGTACACATTAAAAGACGACAGGATTCGTAATCGAAACAATGGCAACAACGCGAATTCCTGTTGGGAGAGGATAAAAAAAAATAAATTAAAGGCTCTCGGCTAACATTTTTTTGATTTCCCTTGTTCTCGTTGATGAAAACAAATTAAAATTAGAATGTAAACAGTGTGTTTTACCAGTTTTCCTTCCGCCATTTTGTAACCTTTCTCGATTTAACTGAGTTCGGAAAAACTTTCCAATAATCACGTGAAACCTCAATTCAGCCCCCAAATCGGATATCAAACGCTTTGTGAGCCGTAAATTTTGGTCAGCTGTAGCTCTGTTACTCTTCATCCTCCAGCCTTCCTCTCTCCCTCAGAAAGCTTTACTGGTTTCGATAACAAAGCAACAGACAAGCAGAGGAATCGATTGTTTACTTTCTTTCTGTATAAAAGTGTGCAGTATTTATGAAATGGGGGTGTATAAATTACAAAATACATTTGGAAGTGTTGATCACCTGAGCAAGTGTCTAACTCATCTTGAAATCAAAGCTCAAACTAAACATTGGCATATACATCAGTTCTTTCACTGATATCGCGTAACTTCAAAACCCATTCTAAAAAGAGTGTGCATTACTTATGAAATGAATACTTTGGGAGAGTGTGCCGGATTTTGAAGCAGAAGACTATTTCAAATTTTATTTGTATGGATTTCATTTAGTATCTTTAAATATTGGGTCTACGCTTTATTTAGTGTGCATTATTTATGAAATAGGGACTAAGAGTGTGCAATATTTATGAAATGAAGGGCATAGGAGTGTGCAATATTTTTGAAATAGAGAGCACAGGTGTGTGCAATATTTATGAAATAGAGACACGTGTGCAATATTTATGAAATAGAGTCTAGATGAGTGTGCAATATCATGAAATAGGCATATAAATGTGCAATATTTTTCAAATTCATAAAAATGCACATTTCTTTGTCTCCATTTCATAAATAATGCACACTCCTATGCCCTTCATTTCATATATTGCACACTCCCAGTTTATTTCATAAATATTGCACACTAAATAAAGCGTAGACCCAATATTTAAAGATACCAAATGAATATTATACATACAAACAAAATTTGAAATAGTCTTCTGCATTTCAAAATCCTTATGAAATAGGTACTAAGAGTGTGCAATATTTATGAAATAGAGGCTACAGTAGTGTGCATTAATTATGAAATAGGATACAAGACCGTGCGGTATTTATGAATTCAAGAGCATAGGAATGTGATTTACTTTTAATGTGAATCCTTCATGAAATTGTGCACCATTTTTGAAATGTGTCTTCACAATAGCGTCAATATTTACTAAATCTGGATGGGATTGTGCATTACTTTTGAAATTAAACGGTCCGCCATTTTGTTTAGATAAGTTTCATTAAAACTCAATACGATTTCAATACACCCAACTGCAGTACAGGTTGTGACTGTGTCCGAAACTCGGAAAAATTTTTCTGAGAATTATGGTCAAAGAAAATTTGAGAGAAAGCTGGAGAAAGGGGGAGAGAGAAAGGTGAAAGGATGTTCCGTAGTGTTTTGTTTAGTGAAAGGAAAAGAAAAATGGATGTAATGAAAAGGTTTTTAAAAATGTGAGAGTGATTTATCGTAGAAAGGTGGAGACATGTTCGTACCTTGAGGAAACGCCCGGGCGTTCTTCCTTTTTCGAATGAGTCTCCCATTATGAAGTTTCCGTTCGACGATTGCGTTCGCCCTCCCCCGTTCATTTATTTTGCCTTTTTACTCTCCACGACCCCTGCGAACAAGTTTATATTATTCCTCCAGGGAAGTAGCTCACGAGCCGGATGCCCGGAAATATTCCTTCTTTCTTCAAAAGAGATCACTTTTGTATCATTTTCATCCCCTTTCCTCCCATTTTTTGTGTGTGTGTGCCTCGTTTTCAACCCTCGAGGAAAAGAATGAAAGTCCTTTCACATCCTCTTCTCTGCGACGTTCGAATAGTTTTCGTTCCCATTTAAAAAGCTTTTGTCAGCAAATCTCATTCCATCTCAAAAGTTTGCTGAATCGAGAACCACGTTCAGAAGTTATTAATACAAAGATCAATCGAGAGAAGTTGAGTGAGGCTAACATTTGAGTTTGTCAGTAAAGTTTCGACCAAAGTGATCATTAATATCATGCTATCTCTCTCTAAAAGTGTGCAATATTTATGAAATAGGGTCTAGATGAGCATGCAATATTTATGAAATTAAAAACCACAGGAACGAGTAGTATTTAAGAAATAAACCTTACATGAGTGTGCAATATTTTTGAAATGAAGCTACAGAAGTGTGCATTATTTATGAAATATGGAGAATGAAGTGTGCAATATTTATGAAACATAGAGGATGGAAGTGTGCATTATTTATGAAATAGAGAGGATTGAAGTGTGCAATATTTATGAAATAGAGTCTAGATGAGTGTGCAACGTTTATGAGATGAACGCTATAGAAGTGTGCAATATTCATTATAGAGGATGTGAATAGAGGATGGAAGTGTGCATTTATGAACAGAGTGTAGATATGTGCAACATTTATGAGATGAAATAGAAGTGTATATTTATGAAATAGAGACTATGTGCAAATTTATGAAACAGAAACTAGAGAGTATGATTTATTATTATTTATGAAATTACAATATTTATGGAGAGCTTGGAAGTGTGCAATATTTATGAAACCGAGTCTAGATGAGTGTGCAACATTAATGAAGTGAAAGCTAAATGAGTTTGCAAAATTGAAATGAACGCTTTATAAATGTGCATTATTTATGAAATAGAGAGAATGGAAGTGTGCAATATTTATGAAACAGAGTCTAGATGAGTGTGCAACATTTATGAGATGAACGCTATAGAAGTGTGCATCATTTATGAAATAGAGACTATAGTAGTGCGCAATATTTATGAAATAGAAACTACGGGAGTATGTAATATTTATGAAGACTACAGGAGCGTACATTATTTATGAAATGGAGACTACAGGAGTATGCATCATTTATGAAATAAAGTCTACATGAGAGTATAATATTTATGAAAAGAGAGCATGGAAGTGTGCAATATTTATGAAACCGAGTCTAGATGAGTGTGCAACATTTGAAATGAACGCTATATGAGTTTGCAATATTGTTGAAATAGACGGCATAGAGTGTGCAAAATTTAAGAAAAAAAAATCGTTTCAAGTGCGTTCACTCGAGAGCAAAGATCCAAAATCACTACAATTTAACAAGCATGCCTACTTACAATTGATCTACATTCAAAAATAAACACTACAATAACACCCAGAATCAGTCACATACAAGTATTTCACAAACTACTTCACACAAAGTCAGGTTAACTACAAAACCAAACAACCACTCTCACGAAAAATTCAAACGCAAATGAATCACTCGAACCTAGGTCTGGTCACATCCTGGTACTCACCAAACCATGCGCGCGCATCATCACTAGTTTCATCTTTAGCTCCTTTTAACATTAAACTTCTTTTAAAAATTTGACCAAAACAAATTCACGAATTGGACTTCTCTTAACCTTAAAATATAATTTAAGCTCAGCTACAGGAGCAGAAGACATGTATTTTCCTCAATTCTTAGTCTCCGTTTCGAAGCTCATGTAAAAAAAGCGGCAAATAAAGTTTTGAGGGAAGAAAAGCATCTTGAAAGGAATTTGAATGAAAGGAATCCAGGGAAAATATCCTTCCGTCCTTTTTCCATACCCCTTCCTCTCCATCCTCTTCAGAGCCTTTAAATACAGGAGTGCGGTTCAGAAGGTTAAAAAAGAAAAAGTGAGAGAGACTCAAATATTGAAATGTCTCGCTCAAGTGAATGGAGAATAAAAAAAAAGTTCCGACAGAAATTTTTCCCGTTAAAAAGGGGGCTCTTACAAAGCGCGTTTTAGAAAAAAGCTTTTGCCTTAAGAGGAAGCCTAAAAAAAATTATAGCGTCATAAAAAGTCAATATTAACGTTCAAATTAAATTTAAATAGTTATCCAAAACCGGAAGTATAAAAATTCTTTTATACAATCTTAATTAATTTGAAGTGTTAATAAGTGATTATGTTAATAGCAAAACTTATGGATACTTTTAATTGAAATTCGTATAGACTTTCGTGAAGAATTTTATAGTCAGTGATCACAACTCAGTTCTAAGTTGAAATCAACCGATCCTAAGATACAGAAAAATTCTGAGAACCTTCTAGAATCATCAGCCATCTTTAAGACGTATATACACCCCTTTGGAAGGTTTAAAAGTTTCTATAACCGTTCCGCCCACGCACAAGCGAATCCTTCAACGAGTACCCGGTGACTGAAAATAGAATTATAGTTATAGTTAAGGTTATAGTTGAGGTTTTGCACTTTTTTGGGGGTATAACAGGATACGGGAGGAGGATTTGAACTCGCGACTATAACTTAGTCTGGAACTCAGCCACTATACCATTGACTACATTAGAGAGCATAGGAGTGTGCAATATTTTTGAAATATAGACTACATTAGTGTGCATTATTTATGAAATAGAGAGATGGAAGTGTGCAATATTTATGAAATAGAGAGGATGGAAGTGTGCAATATTTATGAGAAGTGTGCAATATTTATGAAATAGAGAGAATGGAAGTGTGCAATATTTATGAAACAGAGTCTTGGAGAGTGTGCAACATTTATGAAGTGAACACTACATAGGCGCGTAACATTGTTGAAATAGTGTTCAAAACTGATGAAACCAAAATATAGTTTCAAGTGCGTTCACTCGAGAGTAAAGATCATGTACACAGACTGAAAATAGAGTTAAGAGTAGTAAATAGTGCTTAGTTTATAGCTCCTATAGTTCTTGAGTTTTGGAGTAGAGGAAATCCTGCAGTTAGGTTGATTCTCCTGAGTTAACTGAATGAAGCTCATGACAATGATGACGGGGAGGTAAAGTTAGAAAGAACGTTTCCTCTGGTTCTTAAAACCGGAATGTTTCGTTTATAGCCCAAAAGAGCTTACAAGACAGCTCATCCAGCTTGTTTATTATGCGAATTTGTTCTAGAAACTTCTAGGCTTTTGTCCAGACGAGTCCTCTAACACTAAAGTAATAAATTCGTATCTTAGAGGCTACAGGAGTGTGCAATATTTTTGAAACAGTCTTGGTGAGTGTGCAACATTTATGAAGTGAACACTACATAGCGTATTACAGCGTATCATAGCAGGTATCACAAAATGAATGATTTCATAATCAAATTCACTTGCGTTGGTCGCAGGTCTCAACAACCGCATAAAAAAAGATCCAAAAATTTTGTCAAATATCACTTTAAACACAGTGAAACCCCAAAACCAAATCGACTAAAGTGAATCTTAGGATTAATATCTTTTCTAATTCAGTGAATCAATCTACGCTGTATAGGCCTTCTGTTGTTGAAAGAAACAAAAACAAGAGAACACTGAAGAGCATACAGCACAAAGAAGGAATCCCGCAAAGTGGAAACGAAATATGTTAAAGCTAAGAGGAAATGAAAGAGAAGGAAAACAATTCATTTCCTTTGAAACCATAAACTACAGAACAACACTGAAAATAAAAAGAAGAAGTCAAGATAGGTCGGGTAAATAAAAAGAAAAGATGAAAGCTTGAGAAAACAAAACCTGACGACCTTGTGAAGTAAAAAGGGAAGAAAAAAGGTACGAAAGAGTCAAGGAGAAGAAATACAGCAGGAGTAAAGAAGGAAAAGAATTTGAAAGAAACCATGAGAAACTATTTCCGCTCGCTCTTTTCGACATTCCGAGCTTTCTAACCCAAAACCAGAAAGAACGAAGTTCCAGGACTTTAAAAAAAAATTCCTAGACAGCATCACCAGACATTCTCAGATTTCTGTTAAATTTCAAGACAAGCCAACAATTTTAAAAAATTTCATTCGAGTCCTTCAGCACAAACTAAAAACACAACCAGAAGAAAATTCTTTAACTCTGTCTTCTCATCTTCTTCCTTCTTCGTTTTCTGTCTTTTCTTCTTCTTTTTAAAAAAAGGACAGGAAAACTCGAGCCGAGGGATGAGTTAAGAACTTTTGAATTATTTCACGCATAAATCACACGTTTTAACTGATGAGAGCGCCAGATGCGTCATTTTACCAAAGGAAATGCGATTCAGGTTAATTGCTGTCGCTGAGAACAAAACCGCGGATCTTATGACAAGTGACAGTTAAAAATTCTTCCGAATGGAGGATGTGTCGGAAAAGGGTTGGAGGCCATGACGGGGGTAGATGGGATGGAACGGAGGCAATGGTGGCAACCCGGCGGCGGCTGGGAAATTCAATTTTAGTTTCAAACTGAGTTTTCTGATCCTGCCTTCTTCTTCTTCTTCTACTTCCCCTCCACTCCTCATTCTGGTTTCTTTGCAAACAGAACGAATTGTCTTCGCGCTTTCCAATTATTCTATTTTGGCTAAACACATTTCCTCCTTTGTTTTCATTTTAAAACTTTTCACTGAAACCGAATAAATGACTTTCCGAACCTCCGCTTTTCTTCAAAGACTAACCAAAACCAAATTCTACTGTCTTCTATAACCTTAGAAAACCCCAAACACTACAGAACACGTGTACAAAATAAGAAAGAATACGAATCGGAGAAGAAATAAAACAATGTTACATCATTAATCAAACTCTGGGAAAGTATATCGCAATCCACAGTGAAAAGGGCTTGAAAGGGGAACAAAAAAAGAAAGCAAAAGGCAGGTCACAACAGGAAAAAAATTAAAAGAAACTCGAAGGGAAAAAAAAATCCGCAAAGAAACCATTCAACAGAGCTTCAGAAGGGCTTTCATTGTCTCAGAGTGAGAGAAGAGTGTTAAAAATGAAAGGAACTGAACGTAACAAAGACTAACCTAAATAGAGGAAGTGTGGTGAAAAGAAGAACCAGTATCGTCAGATAATCTTCCAAAAATATCCCCACAACTGGCGTTCAAAAATTGGAGCTTAACTGCAGGAATCATTGATGGAGAAAAAGCTCTACCGAAAGCTCCTACTAACAAGATCTGGGATTCTGTTTTTGTGTACACAAACAGGCTGTCAGTGCCCTGGGTTTCTAAATTACCAGAACACCCACGTCTTGAACTCCAGAGTTTTTGAAATTTGGGGTTCATCAATCCCAAGGGATTGTTATCAAAAGAACAGAAGCAGCGAATACTGTTAGACTAGCTGAAAGGTAGTATTCTGCCACCATCAGAGATCATTGACACAATACGGGTATCTTTACCCGAGTGAGTATTAGGGATCCCTGTATCCGAGTCACTAGCTACTTCAGTCAGAGACTCCGTTTGTAGGTTCAGTAAGTAGTTCAGTACCTAGTAGTCTTGTGTTAGTAGTCAACAGTCAGTCTTGCGGTTAGTTGGGGCTCTGTCGTGCTGGGTCATGGTCCAAATTTATTCTGTATTAGGTGTGAATCCGTGTATACAGTAGGGATGTCCAGAGTGTGAATTTGAGAACCTAAAGAAGAGAATGAAATCCTGTTAGTCTTAGACAGTATAAGAACAGCGGATAAACTCTACACTAATTTGACTGATCATGTTATTCACTTATTACACCGAATTTTTGGTGTCAGAACTAGTTATTACAAACATTACCAGAATATTCACTACAAAATAAACCGGCGTCGGAAGTTGTGGGTTAATTTGCATCCACTACAACCGAGAACAAAAATTATTCTCAGACAGACTACAAAACCAAATATTTCAACACTTTCTAAACCCAGAAGATCAAAAACATGGCTCACCACCTCACCCAAGATCAGCAAAAACATGATACAGTGCCGTAACCCAATCTAAATTCTTAAACAGTTGTATCACGTGATAGTTTTAACCATCAGCACTCGTTCGTTTTATTTCTGTATCAAAAAAAATTTTTTTGAACCCGTTTCAAATTGTTGACCGAGTTCACTTGAAAATATCGAAGATGAACATTCGGTTTGGATGTTTAGCTTATGTAAAAACCGCGACGGACGGACAGAGGCTATAACTTTTATAAAAAAGCAATATAATAAAAAATTGTGAGGCGGGAGCGGGGAGAGAGAGAGAAATACATTTTTGATATACGAGGGCCATTATTAATATTTTTGCTTCCATCTTCTCGACTTATTGCCGAATCGTTTCTTCCTCATTTCCTTCCATAGATGACTCCATAATTTATACTTTCTTCATTTGCTTATCTACTCCATAAATGCTTTCCCATTATCCTGCATTTATTTCTTTTTTTTTTCTTCTGCGATGATATCAGCCATTTTTCTCTCTCTCTTTCGTTCGGCGAACCTTTCCAAATCCAATATTTCTTTTATTTAAACATGACCGCTCTTAAACATTTATCATATTTATATTATAGTAGTTTGACTTGTAATAAAAACATCAAAAACGAGTTTACGTTATCGTTCGTTTATCTCCGGTTTATCTAGTCGTCGTCGAATTTGTCTCCTAAGGTTAGATTGTTATTTGTATCAAGGCTGGCTGTTGTCAAACCCTTTCCGCTTTGCTTACTATAATTCTCGTTCTTAGAATCCAGCCAACTGCTTGATCATAAGCTTAAAACCAATCGCTCACTTTTCGCCTAATTAATAATTCACCAGCTCCACTAATTAAGTTGTAAACTGATGAGCGAAAATAAACGAGATACAAAAAAATAGTTAACGAAATTTAGAAAGTTTAGAAGGGTGAAAGTTTGAAACGAAAGTTGTAGTTATGCGTTACACGTTCTCCTTAGTAACATGTGTTTAGCGAGAGGAGAAACTCGAACGCCTCTGACTAGATAATTATTTTCAATCTTTACCTTAAAAACCGGTTTTGGGATTTTATTTTTTGATGGAAACAAATTAAAACCTTCGCGTCAGGGATACTAACGAATATAAATTAAATTTTTTGTAGTTTTTAGTTATCAAACAATTACATACAGTGGTACCTTGAGATAAGAATTTAATTCGTTCTGTGATCATCGTCGTATGTCGAAAAATTGTATCTCAAAGCGGTGGAGGAAAGCTGAGCGAAGGTTTTGCTATTTAGGGGCAATTATCTGCACATCCCAAATTCGTATCTCAAATTCTTCGTCGAGGTTTAAATTTTAGAATATTTCATGTCGTATCTCAAAGCATCCGTATGTCAGGACATTCGTATCTCAAGGTACCACTGTAATACTTCTGTAGTACAGTACAGTACACCCATACCTCGCTTTACGGCATAGATACGTTCCACGAAACTTGGCCGTAAAACGAATCAAGTATTCTAATACAAATTCAGTGAGATTGGTTCCAAATTTGTTAAAATTTAACCTGGCTTGTCATTCAAAATGCATTTTATCTGGTTTAAATCAGAAATACATACATAACAAGTACATAGATTTCTACATAAAATAATAACAGACCCCAAAAACCGACAGTAATCTACCAACAAAAATGAAACAACTTCATGCGACATAAAATATGTGTATGTATACATACATAATTCTTAAAAATGGCTTTGATCAGAGACGATGAAGAAATAAAAACCTGCAGATCACTGTCGTCATCATTTTTCGCTGGTGAAGATGGACCTGGCTTAGAAAAACTGTTCAACGTTCTTGCCTTCTTGTCTATTTCATTCTTCAGTGGTTTCTAAGAGCTAATGTCTGAGTTACTTTCTCGAGAAACTTCAACGCTACGTTCGACATCAGGATCGGTTTCAAGGAGGATGTTTATTCCTTGTTCGAAACAGCAAAAATCTTTCGACAAATTTTTTGATGTTAACTGTTTGGATACAACAGGTTCTGTCTCTTCATCAAATGCCGGTTCCGCTTGCACCTGAATGAGTTCCTCATATGAAAGAGGTTTCCTATCAACTTTAAGTAGATCAAGCAGATCACGTTCGTTTAAACCTTCAAAGCCAAGATTATGTTCTGGATCCAAAATTTTTTGCCTAATTTCGGGAAGAACTTCTGTACCAGTACTTTGACACATATTGGCCGTTATAGCGAATCATTTTAGGCCGTAAATCGAAAACGTGCCATAATTGAAGAGGGCCGTTATACCGAGGTATGAGTGTATATGTCGATAAGCATCACAGTTTGTAAACACTCTTCGAATCATATTTCAACAACAAACAAATCTTTACAAAATCGTCTTCCCTTCGAATTCAAATTTTTGTACAGAGAACGGGATGATGGTGAAGGGGGTAGGGGGTAAGGAAAGATTAAATTCACCTAAGAAAAAATGAGATTCATCTGAATGTTAAGAAAACAATTTTCTTCTTTTTTTTTGTTCAAAAGCAAAACTTTTCGGCTGTCGGCAATATATTAATTTTCAAAAGATAAAAAGAAAGGAAAACAATTTTCGTGATTTAGTAAAGAAGAAAATTATGAGAGAAAAATAAAAATTTTTGAAACGGATTTTAAAACAAAGAAAATGGATTTTGCGTTAAAACAATAATTCATCTGTTTACGGTACAGAGCAATCCAATTTTGCTCGACGTCACTTCCTGAAAAATTATTTCTTACAATTTAGTTTTTAATTTTATTCAATCGTCCGCGGAGAAAGAAGAATGAGAGGAAAATTTTTTTTACAAATAAACACTGTAGCGTAAGGACTTAATACAAAAGCTTTTAAAAAGACATAAATTTAAATTTCCGGTTTTAATTTAAGTAGGACCTACTATTCCGTGAATTTGAACGAAATATAATTTTAACTATGGGATTAATTTGCCGGAAATTTTTTTCTTTTGTAAAGACAGGGCGGGAGGCTGTGTTGCACAGGATGAATTCCTTTTCTTTTGAAATTGGTTACGCTTCAGATTTTTTTTTCCTTTTCACCCTCCATGTCATGAAGCTGTTAATCCTCGGTTCCTTTTTTCTTTCTTCTGTGTGCTCTCCCACCCCAACGAGGTAATTTTTTAAAATATTTTTATACGTCAGGACCTTCTCAGCAGCCTTCAGGACCAGAGAGACAAATTACGGGGTTCATAAACCAATTTAAGATTGCATCAAATCCGGCAAAGTCAGAAGCCTGGGTTGATGACTGCTGGGTAAGGGCTTCACTTCTCTTCAAAAACAGTGGTACCTTGTGATATAAATGTCCTGACATACGAATTTCTTGGGATACGACATGAAACTTTCTAAAATTTATACCTCGGCATACGACGAAAAATTTGGGAATCCCTAAATGGAAGAGCGTTCGCTTCTGCCTGCTGTCGCTCTGTTTGGTTGTTGAGACCAGAGTCCTCTGTCAGAGGCTCTTTTTATCTGGGTAATGATGGAACTCCGCAGGTTGAGCCGTAGGAGAAATCTACTTCACGTGAAATTAGTGATATCCTTGGCAGAAAGTGTCTGATTCTGTGAAAGAAACACACCCCAGAGAAACTGTCTACACGAGTGCCTGGTTTGATGATAGGTGTCTCACATTTTTGGTGACATTTTAAGAAGGACGCAGAAACAGACTTGTGATCGTTACCTCGTGAAGGCCTCACGCAGTGAAAGTCAGGAAAGTGAGAACAAAAAAGTTAATAAACATTATGAGTGCTATAACTCTTTTATTTATACACAAATTGTTTATATTATATGTAATTTAACTGTGTTTTGGGTTAGTTTCATATCGCTAGAACGCATTAATATATATTATATTATTTTAACTGGGAAAAATTGCTTTGAGATACAATTTTTTTTTGATATACGACGATGACCACAGAACGAATTCAATTCGTACCTCAAGGTACCACTGTACTTTGATTTTCAACTACCGGAACTCTCTACCGGAACTAGCATAACTGTTCTGGTTGAGACGTGAGGAGATATTTTTACTGAAAAGAGTACCAAAGTCTGTAATTCAAGTCTACTTCTGACAAACCATCAAGAGTTACCCTGATGTATCTCCTAGCGAAACACCACCACTACTTCTACTTCTAGTTCTGATCCTTCTCCCAGCCAAAAATATTAGTTTTCCGAAATTCCTCGCCAGACTGGGAATGTATTAAAGAAACAGAAACGTTTTTGAGTTAGAAATATATGTTTCGGTCATTTTTCTTTATCCAATTCACTCCGATCCTCTCGTTAAAACTAAAAAAAAATTAGAATTTCTCATTAGGTACCAAAAAGAAAATTAAAAATGGCGAAGAAGGAGAGAGACACCATCTAAAATTCCTCAGAAGAGTATGGAAGAAGAATTTGCTCAGATCAGAATTCCAGAGCCGTTTCATTTTCCCCTTTTCTTGATCCGCATCTTAAATTCCCCCACAAAACACCAGAACCTTGAGTGAAATTATTTGCAACTTGCAATTATAAACAAACAAACAAACAAACAACAACAACAACAAAACTTAATTTGCCTACAACTTGACAAACGCTTTCTAATTAAAATTCGAAAACGGTCACTTTAAGTTTATTTATCTCGTGGATAATCGCATTTAAGCCGCCTCCGGATCATTCTTTGTTAAAATTGCGTCTCGGCTCATCTTAAAATCCTCGAGGAATTAAAATTTATCAGGATTTTGAAACCAAAAATCCTGGAAGGAACAAAAAGAAGAAGAAGAAGAGGACAAAAGTCAGCAACCGAGATGGCCGTGAGCGAGGAGGAGTAAAGACAATAAAGACGGGGTGTCGCGTTTTATCGCTTACCCATTTATTTATTAATAATTCGAAAATTATAGAAACGCATAATAGATTATCTGAAATCGTGCTCTTGTAAATAAACTGGCGAATTTAACGCTCAGAAGGATTTTCCCATTTCCGGTAGACGAATAGAAAAAGATTGAGGCGGAAAGAGAGGAGGGAAACCGTCGGGGTTCTAAACATGCAAAATGGTGCGTGTCAGTAGAAAATGGCGCCAAAGGAAATCACATGCTCAAACATTTAAAAATTTTATTATCGAATAAAAAAATTAATGACTTTTGAGCTTTTTGTTATTGTTTGAAAGCGTGAAGCTTATCGAAGGAAGAGGAGGGCGGGAAATGGGCTGAGGAAATGAAACCAAACGGAAATACTCTGGTGACAACGTTATCTCCATCAGAAAGAAACCTCGAAACTGGTTCGAACGGGTAAAACGTGGAAACCCTTTCCAAAATTAAAAAACTCAAGTTCATTTTGAAAATTCAACAAAAAACTGGAACGATTACAGAACAAAACCAAAGTGAGAGGGCGGTGGAGGGATGGGAGGAGAGAGAGAGAGACAAAGACCGTTTCGCCATTTGAGGCGCCACCTGTAACTGACTCGTCTTCGCAGTAACCATGCAAACAAACAAAATTTATTTCCCTCATTCGTAACCAAAAGCTCAAAAAAAAGAGAAAGAAAAAGGAAAGCGAGGAGGGAAAAGTTTTATTGAAGCCATCGTTAAAAGTTTTGTTCTTGTTCCAAAATGAGTTCCTGGGGCAAAGGCAATCGAAGTATAATTCGCAATCAAAATTCAGCAATGCAAACTGGCATCGAAAAATGGGAAAAGTTCATTTCGTGAGAGTTGATCTCGAAAAAATTAATTCCCGTGATCAAAGTCATCTTCTGAATTTTTTCCTCCCTTATTCACCACCACCACCACCGCCACCTCTTCCAACTCCTCTTTATCTACTTTGGGAAGGATTCCGATGAAGTTTTCCCTTCAAATTTCCTTCTTCTTCCTCTCTGTTCTTCACTCCAAGAAGAGAGAGATGTGTGTGGAGGAAACGCGGAGTGAGAGGAAGATGATCCAGCCTCCAAGATAAAGCCGCACCGAGTCGTGAGTTATTTATGGAGAATGGGTTACACCTCGTGAAAAATTTCCGATTTTTGAAATTTTTCTCTCATTCCTGACGCCCCACTCTTCTCCCTTCTAGATAAAAAAATTTTTTTTGATCTTCTTCATTACCCAATGATAGAAAACCAAATTTGAAGAAGAAAAATTTCTTTGAATGAAACATTCTCCCCGGTCCACTGGTGTACAGTACTGGCCACTCTCAGTTCCATCAGGATTCCCATTGCAGTTTACCTTAAAAGTTTCCTCATACACCACACATTATAAATATCTTCCAATATATCTAGAATATATAATATAACTCACGTTATTGTGGTGATCGTGAGATTTCTTTCATAAATATTGCACACTTTAATACTACTTTCCTTTTGATCTACCTTCTCCTCCATTGTTTCACCGTGATCCTGTTTCCTCTGTTCTGTCTATATTTTCCTCCTCTTCTTACATTCTTTTACTGTTAAATTTTCTACTCATAATTTCGTTTGTATATTTGAATTCTTCATTTATACCTGTATAGATTCCTACTTATGTCTCCTACTATCTCTTTAAACCGGTTTTGTTGACTGAATTATTTACAACATCAAAAATCTTTGTAAGTCTGCTGTTGTTCCTTCTACGAAGGTTATTTATTGATGAGTTATTTATAATATAACTAATAATACGTATAATTAGATTATACAGATTGTTTAAAGCTATTTAAATAACTTTGAAATGATTAATACACCAAAAACCGAACGGTCCGTTTAGGTCAACGACAAGTTTCTTTCAAACAACCACTTCGATTAGTTGTCCGGCTGACGAGGGTTAGTCAAAAACGTCTTCATCATTTTTTAATCAAAATCCGAGGTGACTTACTGACAGATGAGTGACGATATCTTTTTAGATGTCTACTGATTAACCTAATTAATGAAAGTGAAACTCAACGTCCAATATCCGTTTCAAAACCTTTTAAAAAGGAAGAGTACATTATGAAACAAATCTCCGTCAAAATGGCCATCGAAAAGCTCGGGGTGTTAAAAAAAAAAGGGAAGTTATTTATGACTCAACATAAAAGAAATGTTAGCACGATCACGGTCTCAACTATCACGCCTTCAATTTGCATTTAAAATGAGTGCGGTTTTAAGGAGGGGAATGGAACGTCGACAAATTCTCTCAACGTGGTTCTAGAACCCTGTCCGAATGGGTTATGACACGGCCGTACAAAACCTTTATTTTAACACAAATAAGAGAAAGGAAGGCAGGTCAGAGCACGTCATCAACGTTTCAGCAAAGAGGAAAAGTAGTATTCGGTTCCAAGGGAATGGCGGGGTTATGCTATAGCTTCCTACTCACATCCATAAAAATTAAAGCCCAGCTCATGTCATCTTATACGTTTCCCTCAAGGCATAATTCCTAAGATGCATGATCGCATTATCTAGCCTTCTTTGATGGAACCCGGAGATGGAAACTCATCAGATATATTTTAATCTATTCGAAATGGTTCCCCAGGAATCTCGTGAAAGAGACTAGAAAGCGCATCCGATGAGGAAAATGACTGAAACATGTGAACGAATGTCTTTTCCCTGGTAGGACGACTCTCAGGTGATTTCTTTTATCTCTGGAAATAGTTTTTGTTGAAAAATTACGGGATCACGAAAACGACTTGAAAAGTCTAAAAGGTTCCAGAGGAAGAGGGAAGACGGGGAAACGGGGAGGAGAGAAAATTTTTTTTCCTTCAAAAAAGAAAATTAAAAAAACGTCGGAGAAAATCGATTTTCCCACAAGAAAATCCTTCCTCTCACTGACTTGAACCTGTTTTCCTTAAACCTTAAACCTTTTTATCTACTCCCAGAGCTTTATGCTGTAGGAGGGAGGGCCGTAATGAATTATTCTTATACAATAAGCAGCCTCAACACCCGTTTCCAACTTCTATTCTCCTCGATGAGATACAAAAAAAATTTTTTCTTTCCCCCCAAATCCAGGGTTTATGGAAATACCTAAAAGCTCCAATTCACATTCATAACATGCCCGTTATACTGTATAAATATATACTTGAGCGGAGAAAACCGTTGCATAAAAACTTGAGTATTTAATGCTGTCAGATAAAAATTTTGTTCTGTCATCGAAATGATTTCGATCCGGAGAAAAAGGGCGAAGAAGGGAAAACGCGACGCGGGGTGGGGGAGCTTTCGAATTTTGTTTTCTGTTATTGTCAAATTCAATATTACTTCATCCCTTTTTTTTTATTTATTTTATCTTTTCTTCGAGTGGAGTTTTGCGGGGGATAACTTGAGAGTATTGAGTAGAAGAATTATTGGAAGTAAAATCACAAGAGGAGAGAGAGGTTTGGGGATTTTGGGGGCTTTCCACCCCCCCGCACACAAACTTGGGCGAAAAACTTTGATGGTTTATTACGAATATTATTTTTAAGGGCCTTGTTTTAACGATGCTGTTGAGAATTTTTATCCTGGTCTGTCTGTTTGTCTGCAACCGACCAAACAGAATTTTTGTCTTCAGTTTTATTATTTGATTCCGAAATATTTCACTCGGTTGAGCTTTGATAAGTTGTAGTTTTCTGGTACGAGCTTTTAAAGAGTGATTCTCCTAACCCTGTCTCTAACCTACACTCCTAACTCTGCTATTAGTCAGCGAAAACCAAGGATTTGCTTGAAAGAGTACACCAGCATCTTAATCCAGGAGCTTTTTAAATTTATTCTACAGTCAACAGCTCTCTGTCTCCAACTACGAAAAGAAAGTCTGAGTAGCTTGCTGGTCTAGCATTAAGAGGCTGTATATAGAGAACAGACCGGTGTCTGAGCCTCGGGGGCAGATAAAAATCCATAAAACAGAAGAAACTGCAGTTGAAAGGAAAAAGGAGAAAACAGAAATAGTCAGGGACACAAAATGAACGACAGAGACAAGGTAGCGTTTTTCATAAATAATGCACACTTTCGTGATGACTTCGTTTCATAAAAAATGCACAAGAACAATTCATTTCACAAATATTTTGTATGGAAGTCACCTTGAGGAGTTGTATTTTGGGAAGTAGACCGACATCCTAGACGCAGGAGTGGGTCAAGGCCTGTCCCAAAAGTTTCCGGAATGATTTTTATAGCTGACAACGCTAGAAGCTGGTGGGAATTTAAAGTTTAAAACGTGACCGACAGACAGAGCTTTGTAAAGTTCTGACAAGATTATAGTCTGATGTTGAATTAATGACTTTAAAAAGAAAATTATTCCGGGAACTTTTGGGACAAACACTGCAGGAAAAAGAAAAGACGGGGAAGAAGAATTCAGAGCGAAGGCTGTAACGAACTACAACTCTAAAAATAAGATTTTACATGTCCCTTAAGAGTTACGCTATTTTTGTAGTACTTGTAGGGTAACTTGTGTCTACAACTAGCCACTACAAAAAGTAGCCTACATACCTACCCAAAATGGGTTGATTTTTGATTAATAAAAGTTTTATTCAAATTTCTGGGAGCTTTTAAACACGTTTTTGGGTTAAAAGTGATCAGTTCTGTAGTAGATATGCCGTTTTGGCATTGAGACAAATGGTCACCAGCGAGAGGACTCATCCTGGTCCAACGCCACAGCGCCTGGGACGAGGCGACAGTTGGTTTTTAGGTACTGACGAGTGCGGTCGAAATTAAAATAAAGTTTTATGTATCTTTAGTCTTATTTTTGAGTCCTGACATACCACAGTTTTTGAAGTTACGCGATTTTAAGGACAATACTAAACCGTACCTGTTTGAGTCTGGCAAGGTTTTACTGGGAAGATCTTCAATTCGTTCAAAGCCCATCCTCCTTTTATCTACCGCATCTCTCTCTCCTAAAACAAAACAACAAGTAGATAAGATTCTGTAGGTGTTGGTCTAAAATAAAAATTTATATCTTTTCCTTTTTAAGCCACAGTAAAAGTTTTCATTTTTTCCTGTTTAAAGCATAAGCAGTAAGGGAAACATAAAAAGACTTATCCTAAATTATCTTTTAAGCCTCAACTAAAATCATCTTAGACATCCCAGGACGGGAGAGACGTCTCGGCAACAAATTAGAAATATGGGACACTTTGGTCCGATTTAAAAAGACCTTATTAGAATATTTCGCATAAAAAAAGGGGTAAAAGTGCGGTGAAGGGATGAAGGAAAAGCCTAAACGAGGTAAATTCTATTCGAGTAATGTTCAAAAATGAAAATTTCAAACTTTTTTCCTCCAAGACAAAGAAAATTTTTCAAGATTAAAAGAGAGCGTGAGAAGAAAAAAGAAAACTTTTCTTTCTGGTTTCTCTTAAAAAATTTAATTTCATCCCCGAGTTTTTTTTTCTACCCCTATATTGTTTTTACAATCTTTCTTGGGTCAGTTTTTAAGTCTCTTGAGAAAAAGTCAATTTGTATTCAGTGTACCTATGAACCTCAAAACTTTCCACTTTTCTCACCCAAACCTTCGATTTAGATAAAGGAAATTCTTTTCTTTCTTTCTTTTTGTTCTAACTTTACATTTTTGATCGATACTTTTAGTATCTTCTTGCCTAACTTAGATAGAAACAATACAGTTTATACAGTATGACTATAAACGATCAAATAATTATTCCTGCAGTCCTTCTAACCCATCTCAGTTATCAGTTTTGTATGTTGTGATGTACTGCTTCGGAAGATATTTTTTGTCTCCCCACCTGTCTCAAAGTATGAGACACCAAGTAGACCAATGTCTAAACCCCAGAAATGGTTCTGATGAAGACTGAAGGTATAAGACAAGAGAAACGAATGCGAGAAGGGAAAAGCAGATGAATAAGGAGGTTTGACTAAGAGAAGCGTGTTTGTGGGTCGAGTAGTTTATGTCTTTTAAGAAGTCTTCGTTAAGGTCTTAGTACTCAAACTGTGGCCCACCAAGCTCTATTAAGTGACCCAGTGGCCCAGTAGAAACCGATTGATTGAAGATCGTGAAGGTCGTTAAGTCTGAACTGTAGTGCTACTAGTACGAAGATGTTCGGGTCTGTGCTCAGAAACTGCTAACATTGTTTGCTTCAGCATATCCATATGTACGCATCGAAGCCGGACCTGTAAAAGTTTGTGTGGCTCAGTCGCAATGGTCACAATAGAAATTTGGCCCGGGAAGGAAAAGTTTGACTACCAAGGCGTTAAGGAGTAAGGTCACAAAGGGCTGATTCTCTAATCTGAAAGAATTTGGATGATATCGCCTTGAAAAATGGGCTGGAGAAGGAATCAGGGCTACTCCGAAGCAAAACCTCAACCACCCACAAAGGTTACTAAACTGATAAGCTACCTGAGAGTGGTGGGTTAAGTCACCGACCAGTGGAACTGTAACAAAATCAAATCAGCCAATTTTAAAACACCGGCGAAGAGCAACACCATCATTCATTTTATACTTGTGTGCCTGGTGTACCATCCCCTAAGAGCCTAAGTACTCAACACCGCCAGCGTACTGGAAACGGTTTGGAAACATTCGCTGATCTTCTCGTTGCCATGTTCAAACATAAACTGTTGTTATATAAGTATAAAAATCAAATTTCATCTAAGAATCCTAAGAATCAGACACTTCATTTAAGGCTATAGCGCCTTCAAAAGGTGTACTGTTACACTATTATAATTTACTTACCAACTACCATAACACAAACTTCGCTTAAAACAGGTGGTATATGAGGTCGTATTCCTGACAGTCTAGCTCCGTACAACATAAAACCATCGCTGACTCTGATCATTACCTAAAATCAGTTCATATCTATTAACTTTCCTCCTCACTTCCATTATTTCGTCACGAGATAAATTTCAATTGATTCCCTCTCTCTCTTCCTCTTCTTCATTTCCGGTTCTGACACGGTTCCCGACCCTGTTTCACAATCCTTTAATGAGCAAGTGACAGTTTCCCTTAGAGGACAATAAGCGCAGAGTCGGTCATTAATCACATGCCTTTGACTGTTTACATTCTGCTTCGCTTCTGAAATTTTTTTTTTTTTTTGTGGTCATGTCTCTCTTTTGAGAGGAGAACAAGAAGAAGAAAAAAGGAGAGAAGATAAGAGTTTGAGCGAGTGAAAGAGGAGGAAGAAAAATTTGGGTTAAAACTAACCGCCGGAGATTTGAACTACCAATAAAATTTAAATTTGTTTCTCCTCTCTTTAGCCTTCATTTTGTCTTTTAATTTGTCTTCTCCTCCTCCTCTTCTTCCCAATTTATACTATCTAAATAACCTCAGAGTAGATTTAATAAAATCTCTCAGAGTTTAAAAAAGACAATCGTATTGTTTAATTGTTACATTATACTATTCATGAGGGATTAATTTCGGGTCATTTCGGGGAAAACCCTCATTTGTACAACAGTTCAAATGTTTTGTTTCATTCAACCGAAACAAAGACAGAAAAGACAACCCCCGACTGAAACAGTCAAAACCTGACTCAATACAGTTTTTAGTATTCGAAAGTGTAGATGATTCCACAAGAGGCATTAATCATTACAGATGGAACTCAATGGAAAAAGTTGGAGTCGGTGTAAATTGTCACCAACTTTTCCACTTCCTAAGCTTTTCCTTGACGCAGACAACTTTTTCAGAACTTAAAAATGCGGTTCTAGATGTCATCTTTCTGACTGGAAGGGAATTCTAGCTCGGTCTTGTCGACGTCATTTTCGAACTGTAAGAAAGTTACAGCTCATTAATAACAGTTAAGTTATGAAAGAGATACAAACCCTTTCTCCGGGCTCCGTAACAGGGTTTGTAGACTATTTTGATAGCGTCAGCATCTGGAATGGGTCTGTTCTCCAGACAAAGGTTGGTTTTGTAACCGCACTAACTGGTTCTTGCTTTTAAAAATCCGACTTTTTTTACGCGGTTTGTGTTTGATACTTTCCTGCTCCTTCGGTGCAAACGACAACAACATCTTTCCCCGAATTTCAAAATTCTTTTCTTATCACACCTCCAGCAGCGGTTTAGAAATTTTCGGCAATTTATCATTGCCAAAAAAAAAATTAAGAACAGAAATTGTTAAATTTAGGCAAATTAATTTTGATAATGGAACGAACCCATCACTTCTTTCAAGGGCCCATTTTCAAGAGATATCGCATTACCGGTAGTCATCATCTTGCTTTAATGGCGTCGTTAAAAGGGCTCCTTGTGCTATTAACCATTTCGAAAGAATTTCTCGGTTCTGAATTTGGGCAAAACAGAAATTCTACTTGTCGACTAACCGCACAAATCTCTATAAATGTAAATGAGTTTTATTTTGAAAGTGATCCAAGTACCTCCTCCCCACTCTCTCTAAAATTCTTTTCTTTTAATCCCTGATTTTTGAGTGTTCAACGTTCGCGTTCGTTTACTTGACCGTTTTAGTGAATATGTCAGCTGTCAAAACACAATTTGCTGAAGCTGACTGTAACGAAAATCAAATTCCATTCCAAACGACCCAATACTTCCAATATTCATTTTATAAATTGATTCATTGGTTAATTAAATATTCATTCATTCGTCTTAAGAGCCTAATTCCATTGTCTCTGATTCGAGAAGATCTGTCCCCGAAGAAAATCTTCCTTAATGAAAGAAAAGAAAGGCCGGAAATTAGAAAAAAAGATTTAAATTCGGCTTTGGAGATGGTAAATCGACTTCGTTTCGGTTTTTAATCAAGGTGATTAAATTTTATTTTGCTAATCTCGGCAACTGACGACTACGACGTTTTTCACTGACAAATCTTTATCTAATCATTTCCTTGCGTCTTTTCCTCCTTTTGTCCCGTCTCCTTTTTGATTTTCCTCCTTCAAAGAATTTGCGGCCTGGTAATTGATGAGCAATCAATTTTACAAAATAGACGAACTTCTGATTTGAGTCAGCAGAAAACACTCAGCCTTGAATCAGAAAAAAGAGGAATTGGGCTATGACTTTCTAACAGTTTCGTTTCTTTTCTGTTTCAGGTATGTTTGGATTCAAAAACAAATCCATCACCGACCACGGTTTTGTATGTATACTGTATAGTAAGTTTTACTTTGGTAACTAAACACCATTAAGGAGTTTTGGGTATTGTCTACTCCTTTGTGGTCTTCGCTTTTACTTTTCTTTCACTCGTGGGAGGAGTAGTGTAGTGGTTAAGTACCTGACTTGGACACAATGAACGTGAGTTCGAAACCTCCTCCCGCATCCTGTTTTACCCAAAATAAGAGTGAGAAACGGGATCAAAACCACAACCACTTTTCACTCAAATTTCATAAACTAGACGATAAATACGTCATCAGTCATTTATCACATTTACCCAACCTAGTGGCAATTATGAATAATCACCGAGAACTATACACAATAATAACAACTACTGTGTAGTCGTTCAGTCATTGGAACTTGAATTTGGTTTCAAAACCGGAAGTGTGGGTTTCACTCACTACATCCGATTTCAACAGTTTGATTACCATATCGCAGGCTTGGGCATCCAGAAGACATCATCCCTCCGATAAGAGGACCTTTTGATGGCTGACGTTCCAAAGAAAGGGGATTTGAAGACGGGGAACGTGTTCAAATGTGTAGTCATTAATAACAACTACTATATATAATAATAATATTTATTTGACACTGCCCTTCCCGAGTCTATCAACAGAATATCCTACAAATTTATACTAAAACTATACTAAACTAAATACTACTCGGAATGGATACCAGTTCTTAAATTATAAGGATTAGTTGGACTTGGAGTGTGGTTCTCTAGTTCTTTGGGTTTTCTAAAGCTTGATTCGCCCCTAAAACAAACTGTTTGACCCAATTTGACCTACTTACAGTCGCGACTACCATCTTAATGGTTATGGTATCAGCTTATAGGTTGATAGGAAAGTGACAATTGCAATTCATTATCGGACCATAGAGGCAACGTTCTGGTTTCTGATTTTAGGATATAGGAACAAGGACAAACAGAGAAAGAGGAGGAAGGACGACCTCGTGGGTTTTGCTGGGCCCTGTGGTACAAGAAACCAGCCCAAATTTATGACCAGTATAGCTATTAATAAAATGAGAAGATGGAGTCGGGGAAGACGTCCAAGTGTCTTAAATTCAAAACTGGAGTTGATATGTGATGGATAGGACCAATTTTAAAGTTGTGCTTTGATTTCCGGTTCAGGAACAGGGCCAAGAAACACACAACAACAGTAAACTCAAGTACCACTATGGCAGGTTTATCGAAATCCTTTCATTTTTCTCTCCAAAATATTTTTGACATATTTCCTTTTCCTTTCCTCTTTTCACTCAATCTCTACAATTTTTGGTTTTAGGAGAAAGACTTTTTCGAAAACCGTTTTTTGAAATTAATTCCATCGTCCGTTATGCCCCTGGTCATGTACGATAGACTCATTTTGATTTCCTTCAAAAGTTTACTCTTTTTCTTTACTTTTCTTAATCGACACCGTTTCTTTAGGCGTGTTTTCAACTTTTTATACCCCCAACTGTCTTCCTCCACCATCTCACCCAGAGATCTTGCCATCCTTTTTCAAGTATTTTTAATTATTTTCAGCTTTTATGAGAAATTTTTCATTTTGTCGATTTATACGTCCTCCAGACATTTCCCTCCACCTTTTCAACCCAAGTTTTTTACGTTCTTTCTTTAAAATTTTTTTTAATCATTCAAGTTTTTAAAAAATTTTGAAATGCATGTCTCAGCATGTTTAAAAATTAAATTTTAGTAAATACAAACCGCAAATTACTGATAACTGTTCTGAGGAATTATTTGTTTTGGTCTGACGAAGCCATGTGACGTTTCATTATCTGTCTATCCTACAAATTTAACGGTTTCAGGAAGGTCTGTGGTGTAGTAGTTTAAGTGCCAAACTATAAAAGTTATGGTAGTGAGTTAGAATCCTCTCCTGTATCCTGTTATGCCCAAGGCTGAAAAACGGGGTTACAATTAAAAGGATACTACCCCCTTCGTATCCTCAAATAGTGCTGAGTATAGCTGATAGGTAGTAGTGGAAAGTTTAGGTATAGGGGTTGGGTCTAGGGTAGAAACTTTTAGGGCCCATAATTTTATAAAAATAGCGATACCAAGCCCCTTCCTACTAGGAATGGTTATAGATTTTACAGCCTAAATTTAAAAAGCGCTGAACTTTTAACTCAAAGCTGGCTTTTCTCCTTCACATTAATCAAAAATATTTTTTTATTTGTCAAAATTGCCTTGATGGTAACCAAACTTTCATTAAAAGTGCCCTTTTTGTCTTTATTTGAACGACAGTTTTTAGGTTACTCCCAAAACCAAAAAGGGCTCAATATTGTAGATCGATTCCGGTTGCTTCAACCCTACGCTGAGGCAATGAAACCAATTTCTAAGATCTCAAATAATTATTATTTAATAATATCTATCTAGACCAGGGGTGGGCAATCTTTTCAATCACGGGACCAATTAAAATTTTTAAATTTTTTGGCGGGCCGCAAAAAATTTGCAACACAAGAACTACGCTGCTAGTTTAGCTTCTTCTGTAGACTATTCATCTGTTAAGTAGAATCTACTTTAAACTTCTCGACCGTCAAAACATAGCAGACCATCTATTAATACTATCCATTTCGATAAACCCTCGGCGTGCCAGATTAAATACTTTCCCGGGCCGTACTTCGCTCATCACTGCTCTGTTCGTAATTGTACTATGATCACTCACCGTACCTTGATCATCCAAAAACTTTTATTGATATGTTGGCGGTCTTCAACTGCTTGGTTTGAACCCGAGTACAGAACAAAACATTTTCCTTCGGTACATCACAGCACTCTATCTTAATCCCCACGGCTGATGGTCATGGTGACTAAGACCAACCAAGGTTTCCATCAGGATAGTTATTACTATGAGGCATGTAGGAAATGACACCGTTGTAATCTCCCACATAGGATCCTTATTCTTTTATACTGAGGAGTGAAAAACGGGATTGCAACTCAAATAAGTTTGTAATGACTGGACTGTTTGATCCCACCGCTGCCACCAATTTTGTAATGAATTGCCTGGTACTGGACTGCTTTCTCCTACTTCTGACACCAATTTAAGTGATGACGGGGTGGTGCTGGTTCTTAATAATTTGCAGACTTTCTTCCTTTTTAAAACTTTTATTCCTTTCTTAACTTTACACAACCTCCGAACTCCTGGATATTCTTAAACCTTTTGTCTTACTCACTGACTAACCGACTAATCGACTCTGTAATGACTGGACTCTGTTCTCCTTACACAACTGACTTCTTCAAATGTCTAACCTCAACTGTACTGCTCGACTGTCTCTCTACGACTTACGGAACACGACTGACCTATTCGGCTGCCTGAATACGACTAACCATTGATGACCTACAAGGTGACTGACCGATAGTCTATATCACATCCTTCACCCCTTGGGACAAACATCTATTTTTCTAGAGTTGTAACCAGTCTTGGGTCCTTACAAGTAATCCCCTGTCAATCATTATAATCAAGCAGTATAACCTCAATCAATATAAACATTCCTCCTGCTCATCATCTCTCGATGATCAAATCAAAGTCCAACCACTGTTTCCGTTAACAATTCCGTTGTTTAACAATTCCAAACTTTGACCGATGAATAACCTCAGTCACTGACATCCCCAACCATTACAAGTTTGACTGTTTCAAATTATTTGAAAATAAATAAAAATTTATATCCCGTTAATGAAAACACAACTCAAAGACACAAATTTAGAATCTGGAGGAAAGTCCCACCAAAAAGAAAGGTGTATAAAAGCGCAAGGCCTACGCCATTATAATTTTCAAAGACTTTTGTTTCCTTAACAACGTCGGCAACATAAAAATGTTTTGATTGTGATTTTATGTATTCACCAGAGTCACTTTAACGGAAGAAAAAAATAAAATTCCTCTGCGAATTTCCTTTACTTTCTCTTTCTCATCAAGAGAAGAATGAAGGAAAACGAAGACAGAGACAGAGAGAGAGAGAGGAAAAGAAAAGAAAAAGAAAACTTTAAGCGCGGCATTCGGTAAGAAATATGAGAGCAAGAATTTTTCTCTCAGGTTTTCTTAAATTAAAAAGGAAAGAAAAAAAAAATTTAAATTTTCCTCTTGATACCTTTTCCAGAGAACTTTATAGGCTAAACAACGAGATATGAAAAACTGCTGGATCATCTGCGTTTTGTGTTATCAATTTTTCTTCTTCTCTTTCTCCTCCCCACCCCACCTCCCCCTCTCTCTCCTTCTTTCCTCCAATCTTCCGACAAAGATGAAGGAAATAACAATTTCCCAGCGAAAGTTTTAAAAAACTAGAGAAAAATGTCTTCCTCTTCTTCTCCTCCATCTTCACATCGCCCTGGGATTTATTTACTTTGCCCTAATTTCTCGTTTTTTCTTTAACTCACGGAAATTTTTATTTTATTTTAATAATCCACTTTGAATTTTATTTATTTATTTATTTACATCGCCATTTTGAACTAGATTTGTCTTCTAAATTTGGTTGGTAGGAATTAATTAGAATGAGAAGAGCGGGAGTGAGGATTAAACTGTTTTAAGGTGTGTGATTGATTCAAATAATATGACAGAAAGCTTTTGTCGCTTTTTATACAGATCTCAGTGTATAAATTAATTATTTTTTATATATATACTTAGTCAGTGTGATATTTTGGAAATTTTTTTTGGCGCTTTAGACTGATTTTTCAAAACCGATAATATCCATCATACTTTGTTATGGTTTTCATTTAATTAATTAATTTTCCGGATTCGATTTTAATTTCCGGTTTTGTTTTTATTTAAGTTTATTTATATTATTTATTTATTTGAGTTTTAATCCCGTCTTTTTTAATAACAAGACTTCATAGTGTTCGAGCAAGTCGAACGGCGATGGTGATTAGAAAACCCTGCATCCCTTGGCGCCGTCTGGGCGGCGCTGTCTGGGTTTCTGCAAATTATGCTAATTTTGGAGTTATTGGCATTGTTCAGACTTGTGAACACTCGGTTCAAGGCTAAGGGACTATGAAAAAGGGAAAATAGCCTAAAAGGCCGGCTGAATGAATCACTTCGTATACCTGAATCTATTATGTTAATTGTAAAATGACCCGTCCGGAGGAATTGTAAGGGAAATGGTTTATTGATTCGGTAGGCCGCCCGGATGTGTCAGTGATTTGAATGATGGTTGTCAAACCCTTTAGGGGGTATAAATGCTTGCTGAAATCATTCCAAATATTCCAAATTCGATGGTTTTGTTTCATACAACCTTACCACACCATTAAGAGTGATTTTAAGGCGTCAGAGGAGTTGTTTCATTGACAACCTTCCTCAAACATATCAGCGACCGCCACAGAAGGAATCAATCCTGAAGCGTCAGGGTTTCCTTTGTTCGGAAGTCCGATCAGGTATAAATTACATTGATATTTGGAAGTTTTTCTGGTTGGTCTTTGTTGAGTTCTCAGGAACTTGGTCTTAAGACATCCTCGGCCCGAGAAAGACGGTTGGTAGTCTGCTCCGATACTGGTTAGAGTCATAGGCCAGGACATGGTGGATCGCTCTGGGCGATAAATAAATGTTATTCTTTGGGTTAGTCATGAGAGCTTCACTCCAGTTCTGTATTGTTGGTCTCCCTAATTTTACAGATTTTTATACAGTCTATTGATCTCAATTCTTATTTCCCGTCTCTTTCTAGTCTACAGGATTTGTTCCAAAAATTCCCGGAACGTTTTTCTTTTAAAAATAAACATCAGGCTACAACCTTTTCAGAACTTTACAAAGCTCTCTCTGTCAGAGAGGATTCAAACTCACGACTATAACTTTTATAGTCGGGTGCTTTGACCACTACATCACGTATTTCCCATAATTATTTATACATAGCCAACTCACCTTTCACGCGCTATAGTGAATCAAAGATTTTCTTTAAAGTAGGTCGTGAATCGGCTTTTGACCCAATTCCACAAGAATGAACATGTCAATGACTATACGTTCCATGGCGAGTAGGCGAGGTTTCAATAGAAATTCGCAGAAGCTTCGAAAATCGTCTAGACAGATCTGGTTTCTGATGTTCTGGAAAAGATGTCCAAAAGCCTAAAATCAACTTCAATACCTCTTCGCTATGTTTTATGCTAAAAACGACCATTTACAATTAGTCTAGATAAAGCGGAGATAATGAATGGAGTGCAGCCAGCACAAAGAACCGGAAAATCTTTTTCTTTCCAGTCCTTAAATCACCAGAAATCTGTTTCATTTCTAGAGAATAAAATTTCCCACCCCAAACAAGATGGAGGAAAAATGAAAGGATTTTAAAAGGTAAAGCCATTAAGGTCAAATGTTAGTCAAGAAGCAAACGAAAACGAAAACCTGGCAATACATGGCTTCCATAAAAATGGTGGAGAAACTCGATCGAAGATGGTTTTAGAATATAAAAAATGAGATGAATCCCGACCTTTTTCCTCTCCTCTCCCTCTCCCAGCCTCCGGGTCATGATGCACAGGACCAGATATTACCGAATGGGTGTCTTTGGTTGGAGCACGTGGCCGAAAATCATTTTTTTCTTCCGTCCTGTGAATCACGTGCACCGGAAGGAGTTGGATTTGCCGCCGGGAGCCAGTCCCCCTGTGACACTGATTCCGAATATCGGACAAATAAATCAAGAATTTATCGGTTAACTTTTGGGAATTCTCCTGGCGCTTTAAAACTTACATATTTATTACTTGATTTCTTTTTTCTTGTTCCTCTCCTCTCCACCACCCCTCTCTCACCTCTCCATCCTCATCCTTTTACGTGAGCGAAGAGCGAAAAAGAAAATTTTTTTTAATTTTACAAAAGCTTATTATTATTCAACGGCGACGGTTGAAAGATTACCCACCACCTCCTTGGGGAAAAGTGGTAGATACGGAGAAGAGTTCACCCAAGTGTGAGGAAGGGAAGTCATGCAAGTGTGCAGATAGATAAGTGGAAATACCTATTGAAGCCTATTGAGGAAGAATAATTTCCCATCGGCACTTCTTCGTAATTGGTAGAAAATGCGCCGTGATAAATTGACTTGTGAGAAAAAGGTTTCTCACAACACCGAGAAGAAAGATCTAACTTGGTGATGAGTTCTCACAAATAGATTAGGTTTAGCACAAGATTAATCTGATATGATTCCCCTACAGCCTGTCTACTGCTTGTAGGGTTAGAGAAAGTGTAACGAAATCAAAATCTATAGAAAGTCTGATTCGGATTTTATCACGAAACCTTCGATAAGATTTTTGTTTTTCCTTTTTTTTATAATTTCACACGTGTCAGCAAAGTCAGGAAGGCCAGCACGTATGAATGTTACAGGAACTATGTTAATATGCCCAAGACCTATTACGTAGTTAGTTTGGTACCTTCATTCGGTTAACGACTTGATACTTAAGCTTTTCCTTTATGGACCAAATTTCCGTTGTGATCATTGCGACTGAGCCACCGACTTGCCAAAAATTTTCAAATCCGCTTTCAACCCATACAGTCCACCCTCAGGGCATCATATGTATGCACATCTGTCAGTCTGTTTCTGTAGGTATTTTCTGTATATTGCTTCATAAATATGTGTTGAGGCAAACAATGTTAGCAGTTTCTGACCACAGGCCCGAATATTTTCGTACTAGTCAGGCACTACAGTTCAGACTTAACAGTGAGCCATCGACCTTTCACAGATTTCCACCCAATCGGTTTCCACTGGGCCACTCAGTACAATTCCAACATAATATATTCAGACAAAGAAAAGTAGAGCCATCAAAATTATTTCCTCTTAGAGATAGAAAGCGTGGTCTCAAGAAACGAAGCAAAAACAGTATAAAAAGAGCAAACAGAAGAAACCGGGAGGAAGTGTTGATGATCCAAAAAAAAGTGGTCGAAATACAGTATATATATAAATACACTAAGCTCAATAAATAAGTTGGTTTAAGTTCGAAGATTAAAATAAGATTAAGATAAACTTTAACTGAATACGTAAGATATATAAAAAGATATAACAACATAAGTGCTGGCTATAAAACAGGTTTCGCCAAAATTTCAATAGATTCAAACATGCATTTAATAAATAAATTATTAAATAAATAAGATGAAATAATTAAGTTTATTTTGTCGACTATATTTATAGCTTCCTAACTTTAAGTTATCAGTGCTATTGAACTTTTAACTGGAGAAAGAATTTTGAAGTCAGTAGCTTTTTCATGTATAAATAGTATATCTTTGATGCCTGGGTGCGAAATAAATAATATATATTATTACTGTATATAAGGTTGAGAGGTTAGAGCACTCACCTTTAAATGGTTGATCCGCCTTGGTGCCTGTTTTTCCCACTCTTCCTTACCTAAAATGTTTTTCCTATACTTGTTCACTAACCTTCATTCCAAAATTCCTTCCAAGGCTCAGAACTTTGATAGTGATGTTTAGTCAGCGAACGGTAGCTGACTTATAATCAAACATATTTTCAACTTGCCCCAACAAATAGGAGTGAAAATGAGTTGAAAGTGGTCTCTAGTTGACCGAAACGAGTCAAAAAATTATTGTACATCTCAATTTAAATTGGAATTTGGGGGTTTGAACGCGAACAAGGACGTGGTATTGATGAATCTGGACTTTTGAATTGAAAAGTTGAAGTTTGGAAAAAAGGAACCCCCAAATTTACTTTTGGCAACAAAAAGAAAAGTGGATAATTAAAAACCATTTAAAAGGTAGGAAAAACGTTTTGTAGGGGCAGAAAAGCTCGAAAATTAGGAAACAGAAAGGGAAGTTTTTTAAAAAAAATTCTCCCAAACACCCACACCCTCCACCTCCCTCTTTCTCTCCCGTTCCTGACCCTGCTCCTGATTATTATTGGACCCCCGATAAACAGCCATAATTGCAACATTAAAATAAATTTTTATTTTATTATTTTCTTTTGCGAATCTGGGAAAAAATATTAACATTAAACACGTAACAAGCTAATTAATTTTCGCTTTATTCGCGTTTGTTGATGAATCGCCTTCATTTTGAATGTGACCGCATAATGAGCGGCAACTCTGGGGAAAAGTTGAAGTTATTAACTTTTCATCTTATTTTTCCACCCCACCCCGCCTCTCTCTTTTTAATTTAGTGGATGGAAGTGGTGGTGGTCTGAATCTATTGAAATTTTGAAAGAGGAAAATAATATGTCCCTACTTCTTTCTTTGTCTGAATATATTATGTTGGAATTGTACTGAGTGGCCCAGTTAAAGATTTGGAAATCTGTTCGATGGCTCACTGTTATCTAATTCTAGAACATAGTGCTTGACCAGTGCGAAAATGTCCGGGTCTGTACTCAGAAACCGCTAATATTTTTGCCTAAACACACATTTATGAGGCGATATACAGAAAATACATACAGAAACAGACTGACAGATGTACGTACAGATGATGCCTTCAGGGTGGACTGTATACGTCGAAAGCCGGACTTGCAAAACCTTTTTTTTTAGTAAGACGTACTAAATTTTAGGTAACATAGAATAAAGAGAGTTTAGAGCCTTGGTACTCAAACAGCTGTTCACGGGCCACATGCAGCCACTCTACTGGGTGGCCCAGTGGAAACCGATTGAGTGAAAATTTGTGAAAGGTCAACTGCTCATTGTTAAGTCTGAACTATAGTGGCTGACAGAAAATGTTTGGGCTGTGTTCCAGAAACTGCTAACATGGTTTACCTCAACATACCTCTATGATGATATATACAGAAACAGACTGACAGATGTACATATGTATGATGGACTGTATGCGGAATTGTAAAACCTTTTTGGTAAGTCGTGTCAGTCGCAATGTCACAATGGAAATTTGGCCGGGGAAGGAAAAGCTTGAGTTCCAAGGCTCTAGCTTGTTTCGCAACTTCTGCTGCTTGAGGTCTGCTGAGATGCTGCGTAATTTCTAGTCCCTCAAGGTCTTTTTCGGCTCCTAGGAACCACGTCAATGTCGTCTTTTTCTTCAGAAAGTCCTGAAAGATCTTATTTGTTAGTCTTCCTGGAACCATTCTTCTCAGATGTATAACTGAGGCACTGAAAGCTCTTTCGACTATATTTATAGCTTACTAATTTTAAGTTACCACAGAGGTATGAAAATTTCGAAGTTGAAATATATACAGAAACAGGTTTTCTGGTACACTGAATCACGTGTCTCAGAAAACCTGGCATTGAAACCAACCGAAAGATCTAGAAACTCAAAAAGAACTAAACTACCACATTGCTACCAATCTTTCACTAATTTGCACCAAATCCGAATTCGAAGAGAGCTTTTTGAAAAAGATTTTAATTTTGCGGCCATGTTAATCCAGAAAAAAATTTTTTTTTTAATTCTTTTCTTCTGAAAGGAATTTGCGGGTGACGTTCTCGCTTCCAAAACCCTCGTTCGCCGCCCGCTTTTGAGAAATAATTCGAGTGGAATGACCTTGGTAAGGGGAATACATACATTATATACGCAGAGGACGTGTTTCGGTAATGGAAGAGATGTCAACCACCGATGTGAGAGAGGTTGATATAAATCCTGCTTCCCCTTTCACTTGAGGTTCTACTCTTTGTTCGCATCCACGTTTCTCTTTTTACCTTTTTATATCTAATTTTGTTTTATATTTATAATTTTTAAAATTTATTTCCAGGTTTAAATCCAAACGGTTATACTCAAAATAAAATGACACACGACCAAAGGTTTTGATTAAAACCCATCACTCCTTTTTAAAAAAGGCTCGAACCAATTATGATGACTTTGAGTGACTACAGCAATTAGATCCCTACAGTATAATTTCTGAATATAATAAAATAAATTTTGATTCGATTACCAAATCCTCTCTCTTCCAATTTAATCTCTTTAAGACCTTATATACACAAAATTTTGGATCCTCTAATTTTATTATTTGTTAAACCGCATTCTCCGATGTTTTATTTTAAAAGTGAACTAAGTCTACAAACCATTTTCCCTTCAACAACAAAAGTATGAATAATATAATAAAGCCCCAGTTTAAATTACCCATACGAGTTGAAGATTTTATAAACTAGCCGGTGAATGTGATAAGTATCGATTAATTACTCACATTTATTAAGTTTAGGTGAGGATTATAAATAATCGCCGGGAATTATATACATATTCCCCCGATTTATCACTTTTACCGAGTATATATAAAGTGTACGATCCTACCGCGACATTATTTTCGGGTTCATATAATGCAATAAGATGAATCTTTGAGACTTTGGGCTTCGTTTATGAAATAAATCTTTACTAAGAGTGTGCACTATTTATGAAACGAATTTTCACTTCAAACTGTGCATTACTTATGAAATGAATTGTTTTTCGAAAGCTTGATGGGTTAAATTACAAATAAATTCATTTGAAAGTGTGCAATACTTATGAAATTGATTTTCAGTAAAGTGTGCAGTAAATTAAGGTTACCATTATGAGTTGGATATTTTAGCGGGTAACCTAGTTTCCGGTTTCCCTCATGTGATTCTTATATGAAACACAGATTTGCTGTTGGAAAATGGTGCTGACTCAGAGGAAGCGGATTATATATATAAAAACAAAAGGAAACAGGCGGGAATTCAGGGATACGGTCTGGAAGCTGAAAGGAACAAAGTCATTCTTAACGCAGACGCAAACATGCGGATATAACGACGTCGTTAGCAAAGACATAACGACATTCTACTAGCGCAGTCTGAAAAGCCAAAATGGAGGGAACCGACTTACAAGCAAAAACATTATCATTTCTTTCGGAGGGAGGGAAGAAAAAAAATGTGACAGCTTTTTACGGGAACCACAGAATCCGGGGGAGCAAAAATTTTTCTTCTTCCTCCTCGGGATAAAGTTGGTAATTGAAAAGAACAAGACATAAAAACGTCAGAGGCGAGTTAAAAAGCAAACATCTCGACGCATGGAAACAAGAGATACGGCCTCTAGTCTTATGAGCCTCTGGGCAGTGTGCCGCCTCTTCCCCCCCAACCCCCCCGAAAAAGGGAAAAAGGTTACAGCGAAATGAATCGTAGCCACGGGGCCGATATCATAAATATTCTTTCTCACAAGGGATGTTATTTATGCCTTTATTATTATTTTTCTTTTTCTGTTCTGCGGTTTTTGAATATCGACATTTGCCGCTTATTCGCTTCGCTTTTGGTTTCCCCTGATTCATTTGAACGACAAAAATAATGTGTCCACGCGATCAATTTCCCTTTTGACTTGTCCTATGTCTGAAATTTATTTGTTTGCACCGTTTATTGCCGGCAGAGATTGTGGGGGTTGGTGTAGGGTGTTACTAAACGGTCTCCAAAGGCATTTTTCTCCGGAATGGCTTTTCCAATTCCCTGATAGAATAAAAATAAATAAATAAATAAATACAAAAATATAGGAGGCGCTTTTCCGAGGAGGAATCCAATTACCCGTTTCTTTGAAATTTAGAGGTGGCACCTCACCGCAGATTTTCCGACACAAAAAAAGATTAAACGTAAATTTAATCCCTCCAAATAGAAAAAGTTTCTCGGTTAATGGAGCTGAAGTTTCCGTTGTCTCACGAACCTGAAATTTAAAGCTTCCTTCGACAGAACCCCCCCAAAATTAGGAAACGGGGGCTGATTTTAAATTGGATTTTCGGCTTTTATTTTCATGAGAAGACATGATAACAAACAGGAAACAATTCGGTGATGGGTTAATAAAATCACTTTACGACTGGAAACTGGAAACTTGGGTTGATTTTCGATTCCAAAAAGAAACCGGAAAAGTGCAATTTTGTTTGGACGTTCTAGTTCCAAAACAAAACAAAGGAAAACACTTATGTAACAATAAAACGTCTGAACGAAATGCATTTTCTTATGTGTCACATACAACCGACATTTTTTTTATACCAAGAAATAAATAAATAAACAAAGAAAACGTGAAGTTAAGAACAACAACAATAAAAATTTTCCGTCTTGTATTTATTTATTCGTTAGCTTACTAACTTCGTTATAAAACAAACAAGTTATCAAAATAGGTCGAGTATAAAAATATAAAATTCATATGAAGTTCTTTTCAAACTCATATAAAACGGTGATTGGTAACATTTTCAATATGGCGGTAAGGTTAATTTCAAAAGTAACGCGGGAGGTCTGTGGTGTAGAGCTTAAGTACCAGACTAAGAAGTTATACTCGGAGTTCAAATTGTCCTCTGTTATACCCAATAGGGGTGAAAACGGGATTAATACTTAACCATAACCCAACTACAACTATAATTTCAAAAGTAACGCACATTCCCATCCAGAATTCATACATAACACTCTCATGGTGGCAAATTTCAAAAATACTGCACAATGTCGTGATGGATTTATATAAAAAGTAACTCGCACTCGTTATTCTCATAAATATTGCACAATATTGATAGAGAAATGATTTTATAAACATTAGATACTCATCAAAAATTAATTTCATAAATAGTGCACACTTAAGAAGGAGTATCTTCGTTCACACCTTCAGGAAGAATTCGTTTCAAAAGTACTACGCGCATGTATAAGTAATTTCATAAATACTGCACACTAGACCAAGCAAACTTCTAAAATAAAAATCTTCAGTATTCAACCCTCTCAAAATTTTCTTTGACCATAATTCTTGGGAAAATTTTTCAAATTTTCCGACACAATCATGATAACCTGTACCCCAATCGGGTGTATAGATAAAGGTATACAAATCAGATTGACTTTTTATGATACTTATTTAAACAATATGGCGGACCATTTAATTTCAAAAGTAATGCACAATCCCATCTAGATTTAGTAAATATTGACGCTATTGCGAAGACACATTTCAAAAATACTGCACAATTTCATGAAGGATTCATATAAAAAATAAATCACACTCCTATGCTCTTGAATTCATAAATGACGCACAGTCCTGTAGCCTCTATTTCATAAATATTGCACACTCTTAGTCCCTATTTCATAAGGATTTTGAAATACAGAAGACTATTTCAAATTTTATTTGAATGTATTTCATTTGGTATCTTTAAATACTGGGTCTACCCTTTATTTAGTGTGCATTATTTATGAAATAGGGGCTACAGAAGTGTGCAATGTTTATGAAATGAACGGCATATGAGTGTGCAATATTTTTGAAATAGAGACATAGTGTGTGCAATATTTATGAAATAGGGACTTGAAATGCACACTTCTACGTCTCTATTTCAAAAATATTGCACACTCCTGTAGCCTATATTTCAAAAATATTGCACACTCTTTTCATAAAAGTCCCTATTTCATAAATATTGCACACACCTGTGCTCTCTATTTCAAAAATATTACCTAGACTACCTTAGTGTGCAATATTTATGAAATAGGGACTTGAAATGCACACTTCTATATCTCTATTTCAAAAATATTGCACACTAAGGTAGTCTCTATTTCATAAATATTGCACACTCCTGTAGTCCCAATTTCATAAATAATGCACGCTCCTGTAGCCTCTATTACATATTTATACACACTAATGTAGTCTCAACTTCAAAAATATTTGCACACTCCTATGACGTTCATTTCATAAATAATGCACACTCCTGTAGTCTTTATTTCTAAAATATTGCACACTAAATAAAGCATAGTTTCAGTGTATAAAGATACAAAAACAAAAAATATTTGAGGAAAAAAAAATCCTCAGTATTTCACAAGACCACACATTCTCTCAAAAATTCATTTCATAAGTAATGCACACTCATAAAGAACTTTCCATTCTATAAATAATGTCATTTTTATTATTATTTGTTGGAATTAGGTATCAGATGACACAAAGCACATAAATTCCGAACAAAAATATACTGAAATCTAAGATAATATATAGAAAAAAACAGGACGGTCGTTCCGATAGCCGTTCGAGTTACTTCGCCGATTCGTTATACTGTACTGACCGACAAGCAGTTACTCACGTGTTCTATGTATATGCTTTGTGTAGACTCTTTCCTACAAGTCTGACCTCGTCTTCTAACAAGGCTCCGCTTGTTTTTGTGACTTGTTGGTTACCAGTCCGTGCGCCACATTTATCTATCGCGTAAAACGAGATCTGATTATAATTTTAAACGAAGAAAAGAAAAAGGAAATCAATGAAACGGAAATGATTTCCTGTAGTGGGAAGCTTCATCGTTCTTCGGCAATAACACCACCACGATAAACAATACATCTTCATACAGAAAATTGGTTACAGATTCATTAGAGAAGAAAGTATAAGTATCGACTTAATGTCGCGCAAAAGGAGGGAGCAAAACAAAGGAGAGAACCCACACGAATGGCTTTTACTTACAATTTTCAAAACAAAAAAAATTTTCCGACCGATAAATTTTCCAACGCATTACAATTCGCGAATGAAGAATTTGAAATTTTAGTTTTGGATTTTTCGAAACCCTTAAAAATTTTCCACACCGACAAATTTCAAATTTGTGACTCGCTAAACACAAAAAAAAAGAAATTAAGACTTCGAATTATAAAAAAACCGGAAGTTCGCTTATTAGTAGAAACTTCTAGAAACTTTTTTTTTTACCATCATTCGACTAAATCATAAAAGAAGGAAGAGAGAGGAGGAGGAGGAGGAGTGGTTGGGGGCAGGGGAATGAAGATCTTGAAACAATGGAATATTTAAATGCGTGTTCTCTCCGATTTATCTCGACGTCGTGCGTGGAAGGTAGCGAAAATGGAGATTTGGCGGTTTTCTCACGCCGGAAAAGCCCGGAAAACAACTCAAAAACTGATTTATTGTCTGAGTCAGCGGTCGGCCAAAAGGGTAGCCTGTGACGTAGTTTTAATGATCCGCAAGAAATTCAGATTTTATTCAAATTCCTTCCCCCTCCCCGAGCTTCATTTCCCAGGTAAACTTTGAAAGAAAAATTATTAATGGCCGGGTCTCGTTTTACGCGATTCAAACCGCAGAAAGTTGGTAGATGATTTGAGTGTCACGTTGAAAAGACCTTTTGACTTTGCGTGGTGATACTGATCCCATTCAAATTTCAACGAAAAAATTTTTTTCAACGCACAAAACCACACCGCGTAAAATGAGATCTGAGTGTAAACAATCAAAATAAAAACGCATTAAAAAAATCTGCGTAGAATTTAAATAAAATTTCAGTATGTATGAATACTGTGCAATACATTTGAAATGAATTCCTTGTGAGAGCGTGCAATATTTATATATTGTACACCAATACTTTGTCGTTTATACGTAACGGTAAAAGTGATAAATCAAGCAATTATATAGAATTATTCACAATCATCACTGATCAATCATTGAATATTTATCACATTCGCCGAATAGTTTGTAAAATCACCGACTCGCAATGGGGAAATTAATTACAGTTTCTCTCACGCACAGCTTCTGTCACTTTTCTGGCAAAAGGCAAACCATCCCAGCAGCTCTGCGGGCGAGTAATAGTGAAGGAACCTCCCAAAGGATATCGCATAACTTCAAAACCAATTTCTAAAAAAATGTTTTTGAGGCACAAGGCACAAACCCTTGATTAGGAAAAATCATAAGATGATGTAATTTTGATGAAAAGTTTGTATGAGTGTGCAATATTTATGAAATGAACGCCATATGAGTGTGCAATATTTTTGAAACAGAGAGCACAGGAGTGTGCAATATTTATGAAATGAACGCCATATGAGTGTGCAATATTTTGAAAACAGAACACATGAGTGTGCAATATTTATGAAACGAACGCCATATGAGTGTGCAATATTTTTGAAAAAGGCACAGGAGTGTGCAATATTTTGAAATGAAACAGATGTGTGCAATATTTATGAAATGAAGGTCATGTGAGTGTGCAATATTTCTGAAGTAGAGACTATAGGAGTGAAATATATTTATAAAATATAATTTAGATGAGCGTGCATTATTTATGAAATCAAGAGCATAACAGTGTCAGTAATTTTTGATATGAAACCATCTCTTTTATTGTGCAGTATTTTTGAAATGGGTCATCATAGTGTCAAAATTTATTAAACCCGGATGAGAACACAGGTCTCCGTATTTGTAACATTTTGTCTGCATCTTTCCCATAAACCGAGATCACAGTATATAAGAAACGTTGTCTTTCAGTGAAATCCATTTATTATTCGCTGACTACCTAAAAACCGATTTATTTATAGTCTTCAAGACCAACACGAAAGCTCAGGTGTTGGATAGTAGAAAGGTCTCGCTCTCTGTGCGATTTGTTTTTTCCTCTCCCACCACCACCAACCTTCCGCACAAGCCATCAGATTCTTGTATACAGCTTTTATTTCGCTCCTTTTCAAAACTATAAAAATTTATGAAACTCCTTTCGGATTTGACACCTTTAAATTGTACAGAAGGAAATATATATATAATATAAAAAGGTTGGGGATGGAAATATCGATATATACATTCGTTTCGAATCATAATGAGAAAGATATTAAAAAAAAGGGAAAGCTCGACGCCATCGATTATCGTTCGCATTAAAAAAAGGACTTTGGTATAAAAACTTCCTCCGCTGTTAATTATGGAAAAGAAAAGTCCGAACCTTGAACATCTGGAGAAGGCCTAATTATTATATCAATCAAAAATGAATATTTATTAAGGGGCAAATTATCAAGAGGCGAAGATAATGTTTTTCATTCGAAGCTTTCACCCGTTTTTAATCTCCATTTTAGAGAAAATCGACCCCCGCCGATTTTCCTTTTTTTTTCCTCCTCCAATTTATTAACTCATTGGTTGGAAAACTGAAAGAGGTGGAAAGTATTACCTGAGTAAAATATGGTTTTAAACAAAAAGGAGAGAGAGAGAGATTTTTCCCCAGTTTCCCTTTTTTTTGGTATAAATAATTTTCAAAATGAAAGTGATAATAAAAGCCGAGTTTTCCCTTCTCCCCCCCCCAAACTTTTTGAGTTTAGGTCTATTAGGGCTCTATTAAAACAATGTGAGTTGGCAGTTTTCCTGGGTTGTTATGAGCCTCTGATGTGTATAAAAATTTGTTTGAAGATGTTTTTATACCTTCTCAGCTGGTCTGACCAGAACTCTTCGTTTCATTGTGGTAGATATGCCGTTATAACATTGATATGTGGCTACTGTGCCATCCTGAACAGAGCGAAAGGCTATTGTGAGTATGTGTTAGGGTTCTGACTAGTTAGTTTGAGATTTTAAGTCTTTTACGGCAGTTAGTTTACTACAGCATTTGTAATACTAATGGATATTATACTACTCAACCCAAACTTTTGGTTGGATAAGAGAATCACGTCTTACCTAGTTCTGAAGTGTGTAAGGCGAAAACTACAGGCAAGAAAATAGAAGGAAGTATGACTGCTGAACATCGCCGAACCTCTAACCCCTTATACTGCTGAGTCGAAACTGGACTTCTCTGTAATATAAAAATATAATTACGAGAGACAATCTTACTGACATATACAACAGTATTGGAAGGCCGATGGTGTTGTGATCACACCCCTCCAATTAGAAAACTTATGGTTGTGAGTTTGGCCCTCTTCCAAATTCTGTCACACCCAAAGATAGTAGAAAGCAAGAGTATAATTCTAAACTATAAAATACAAACAATATTCTAGCCAAATTGTAGTTACAGCTGACCTGTTAATAGGTTTTTGTGATACATACTCAACGAAAATAGATGCACGTTGTTAAAAATAGGTTACTACATGCATTATACACCGTATTAACACAACCTATAAATAGGTTAAAATAGGTATATAATTATAGATTGATTCTCATTTCTGCCTACAACAGGATAAAGAGAGGTTTAAACTCTCAACCGTTACTTTAATAGCTGGGATACTGGCCTCCCTCATACAATGGTTGTTGAACCTACAGTATATAAAAATAGAAACTTGAAAAAAATTATAAATTTATCACAAGACATATATCTAAAAGCAAACGTAAGAGTTATACAATGCAGACCAACCATCTGAGATTGGATATGATTGATAAGATGCAGACACCTACATGCAGAGTTGTCTTTTCGCTATATATACAATATCGCTTTTTGTCTAAACAGATATTATTAGGTAATTATATTAATCTGAGTTTTAATCCTGTTTCTAACCTCGGGTATAACAGTATAAGGGAGAAGATTCGATCTCATAACTTCTATAGTCGGGCTCTTTAATCACTAGACCACAGACCTCCCTTGTCTAGACGGATTTAAAAATGACTAAATGTTTCTTATACCCATATTTATAAACGCGTGTAGGATTTGTATAATATATACAAAGATTATCCAATATTAATTAGATTTTTTAATTAAATTACAAGAACACCATCGAAGTTTATAGTACCTTTCGATTTTAGTTCTATTCTGTAAAGCTTGAAAGCTCAGAAATCTTTGCAACAATTTGATCGTACTAAGGTCGAGGGTTTGTTTATGACAAAGACCGTCCAGTGTTTCTGTTGTTAAAAGAATCCAGAAAAGGTCATAGGTAATACCGACAGGAAAATTAAAAAGGAGAGTACACAAAGCAGAAAGGCTAATCGCGAAAAACAAAAGCTTCATCAGAGACTATAACTTGAGGTTTTAAAGTGAAACGCGTGGGATGAAAGAAAACTGCCTTCATCCCCCAACCCCCCGCCTCCGTCATTCCTCTCTTCCTTCCCAAGAGTTTGTCCTGGGCCTGAATGTCACCACTTCCATTCATTTCCTTTCCTTCTCTACTATCTGTAATTAATCACTTATCTAAAATTTTAAAATATGACCGGGGAATCGAACACAAAACCGTTCGACAGAGGAAGAGAGAGAGAGAGCTTTCAGTCGAAAGTTTCCCCAACAAGTTGAACACAATTCTTAAGACTTATTACTAGAAAGTTCAAAATATTCCATTGGAAACACTTTGGCGAACATCCCACGCTCTGACGCACCCCCACCCCCCGTTGCGATGCCAACTCAAGCATAACTAGGTTGAAGCCTAGCCTACGGCCAACTTTTGACTTCGTATTTTATATTAACCCGTAATGTTTTAATAAAATATTTATATTATTAACTCGAAACATTTTTTCCCTTTATTTACATAAGGAGAAGTTATGTATGTATAAAAGGAGGAAAAACCTTCAAGTTTCCGACCAGAACCTTGCGCGCGATTTTTCCTTTTATTATTTCCTCCTCGAGGGCACCTTTTTTATTCATTTTAAAAATTTATTATCTAATCATCCACCGGAAACATTTTTTAAATAAAAAGAGAGGAAGTGGAGAAGTGGTAAGGGAAGAATGGGAAATCGGAGATATCCTGCCGTACCTAAAGGGTATGCGGAGGGAAAAATGTGGCACACTTACAAACCAACCCCCCTTTCCCGCCATTTTCATTTTTCCTTTTGAAATTATTTCCCTTCGGGCCAAAGACCAGACATTTTTAAAATCAGCGAAACGGAAAATTTTAATTTCCAAACAAAAAAGATGAAGAATGGAAAGAAGATGAGAGGAAGAGGGCGGGGGTCGGGGGCGGGTAAAAAGGAAGGTTTGAAAGAGGACAGGCGGAAGAAACGAAGCGTCGTCCGCCTTTTCATAAAACCAAATTCATTATTATTAGTACCAACGTTTCCACATAAATTTTCTCTTCCTCCCCGCCGCCGGAAAACTCTGGAATTTTCATTTATTGAAAATATTTCTTCATCAAAATATCGAAGAGAGACCCACCTTACTGTGGTCTCACAATAGAAATGTTCCGTCTTCCATTTAAGAATACACACACACAAAAAATTTTTCTCTCCGAGGAAACTAACAAATAAAGAAAAAGAAAGGAGAGGAAAGGAGGAGGTGGAAAAGTGAGTCTATACTTTATTTCCTCTCATAAATAAACGCTGGGAATGATACATTACGATTTCCACCCCCCAACCCTGCAACCATCCAGCATCCCACTTCCTCTTCTATTCTTCTCCTGCCTTTCGTTCCCTCAACTATCACCTTCCACCACCACCCATCTATGCTTTCTTTCACGGGAAAGGTTTCCATTTTCAAACAGACCACTGCTCCCGTGATTTCTATTCGAGAAACGACACGGAACAAAACTTTCAGACGGGGGGGAGTGGAGGGGGGGATGGTATAAAAAATCGAAATTCAATTTGACTTTCCGAATAGTTTCGTCAAAAAGTTTATGACTTCTTTCCTTTATCCGAAGTCAGATTATGGAGGAGGACGTCTCAATCCAAAACCCATCGTGTCTTTAAGTTGGAACCATCAGAGGATTTCTGTCAATCCTGACTTTTTCTATTATTAACTGGAAGAGAAATTTTTCTTTTTGTGGAGGAGTTTTGAAATGAAAAATATTTCTTGGGGAGGAAAATTGTTAAACTTTTGGAATTACTTTGTGAGTGTGGGGTTGTTTTGTTTGATGTTCTGGATAGGGGTTGACATTTTAAAAATCAAAAACTGAAAGAACCTAAAAAACAAGCAAAATTGCTTACTGTAACCTATATACACTCTGATGTGTTTGAGTGACCGGTTAAAAACATCAACCTACTTCCACAAAGCTTATAGCTTAGAGTTATGATCACCCCAGTCTTCACTAGTGACTCCCAAAGTGGTCTACATCGACCCCAGGGTCTATGACAACCTAAAAGGGGCCTACGTCCGCCAAAAAAAATGTAGAGTCCATGAGATGAAAATGAGTTCCATGATAGTGGACCTTAACATACACTGATTGTACCTATTACTTACATTATACTATCTTACAATATAAAGACATATACTTAATTTATAAAAGTACCTATGCAGCAAAAAATTTACTTCACTACAGCGAGAAATTTACAGAAATCAATATCAGGTGAGTAGGGGGTCTACCCAAAACCGAAAAACATGGCCAGGGGTCTATGACAGAAAAAAGTTTGGGAACCTCTGATCTATTCAATATTAAAATCACTTACTGCTTTCGCCACTGATGTTCCTCTTGGTTTTAGATCTTTATATTCCTCTCCTTAGGTTTGTTCTTGGTCTGTTTTTTACAACATAGGTCACGATTTCCTGAGTCCTCCAATCGGTTTCATCTCTTTCCACACAACTTCTGTTGACTCTACCACTCTCGATGAGTGTATAGCTGCATTGTTTCCACCTCCTCTTCCTTTCGTAGTTGTTTGGCCTGGGAAATTTTTATTTATTTATAACAAATTGGAAATGATAAATATCAAATTTCCAGGGTCCAGTTTTTCCTCAATATCACACAAATCACAATTTAATCGACTGTAACCAGTAACTGATGAAATTTAAACGAAAAGTGTGCATTATTTATGAAATAGACTGTTCTGATTTGTTAAGTGCTTATGAAGAACAATAAATTCAAAAACATACCTCGGTTTAAGATGTCTTAAAAGACAGACCACTTGACTCACAAACACTCTTCTGTAAGTCTAACCTCCTTATTCTCCTCCTGCTTTTCTGTTGGCTTCCTCTTTCCACATAGCTGCCATCATCCAAAACGTTCTTAGGTCTGCCTCAAAACTAGTCCGAAAAACTACATAGTGTCTCGGGCTTGGAGACAGATACTAGTTAACAAGGACTGTTAATAAATAAATAAATAAATAACTCACCAAAAATTTTGAACACAGCTGGTTGAAACTGTTTTGGTATCTGTGACAACCTGCGTAGATTTGACAAATTCGCATTTGAAGCGATTTGAGTTGCGCGCTCATCTTAGTGTGTTTAGTCGTAGTTACAGCGCTAGGCTCGTGCAGTCATTCGTGATTGAGTTTTCGTGGGTTATACTTGTGATCTAATTATTTTTGTTTATATAAACTTTCCAATAATATGTATAATAATTAATCAATTTGGATATACTGTAAGTATTTAATCACTTTTACCACCATTTAATTAATTTTACTCTCGCGTCACTGTATATAAAGTGGCATCTTTATGACTGTGTACAGTAAACTCTTGCATTATGTGAAGATTTGCTTACGAAATAGATTCCTAATAAATGTGTGCATTATTAATGAAACGAATCATTGCTAAAAGCATAGACATACAAAGTAGAAAGGATGTTGATTAGTGTTTGTGAGTATATACGGTTTCTCTTTATTCGACAAGTATAATTTCCTTGCTATTCGGTTAGCCTAACCAATATACTGTATGTCAACTATTTGTAAATAAATAAATCAATAAATAGCTACTACAACGTGTGAAACTCAAAATAGTCGCTGACAAAGAATATTAGTTTTGAAAATACTTTCTGTCTCTAAGGAAAACCCTTTTGGTCACACTAACCATCACCACTGACGACTGCCCAAACTCATTCAGGCCCTCTCACTCTAAAAGGCCCTTCCTGTATTATATGACAAAAAGAAGTTTTTCTCTCTAGCGAAAACTGTGAACAGCGAAAACAAATTAAACCTTTTAAGGTTGTTGTATGAAAGTTGGGGGAAGGTCAAAAGAGGTTCCTGTCATCTTTTTCAAATATAACACGTCAAGGACATCTGCTAATCGACATTTGGTGACGTAGCCCCGGATTTCACTTTCGGATTTAACTTTTCTTTCATTGTTTGCTTTTCTTATTTTCTAAAAATGGAGGAAAATCGTTTTACCTAAAACCCTCGACACGTGTTGTATGTGTTCTTGGCTTTGAACAAATCAAACTTTTTAATTTATACAGTTTTAGGATATACTCGTGGACTTTACCGACCTCTGGTCTAGGTTTAAGGTGTTTAATCTAGAGAGGGGATGGATAAAGAGTATACAGTATCTGGGATTTTGGTTAAGAGGAAATAACAAAAACTGTAGGAAGACAGTAAAATTTTACTCGGGGTTGTATCATGTTATGGAAACGCGTTTATCATAAATTTCAGTATGACATAAGACTAGGGCTCTTTGTTCTAACACGTGTGAGGATATTTGTTTGGTGACGTAACACCAGGAATACGCTGCCTCATTTCCTCTTACGACTGTAAGCAATCTCTCTCTCGAGTGATTCCGCACTCGAACCTTTCTACCGAAATATAAATAAAGAATAAAAGAGAGAAATAGAATAAAATAAAAAAAAAAAGGAAAATCCGACTTTTGTTCTAATTTGTAAAGATTTCCAATTTTCAACTTGTGCTTTGAATCAATTTTACCAAATATCTGGAAACCTTTCGATCCGATATCGATTTCTTAGGGTTTCTAATTCATCAAACCACAATTTCTATTCGAAACCGAAGGGCGTTTCAATTCAATGGAACCGTTTTTCGGTTATTTTAATTTTTTTTTATTTCCCTTCCGCCTCTTCCAAAAGAAACCTTAACGCGTCTTTTCGAAAAGAAGGAGAAAAAATTTTTTGCCTCCATTTTCGTTCTTTTTTTTCTTTCTTAACGTCGTGTCCGGAGTTAAAAGTTGGACAGAGAAAAGACGGAAAAGGTTTCCCTTTCGTTCAACAGGTGCGTTTTTGGAATGAGTGATACAGTTGTAAGGTTGTTGTTCGGTTGGGTTACTTAGGTTTTTGACTGTAAATCTGTACGTTTGGTTGTCTGTCTGTTTCTAGGCTATTATGGTTTATCACTTCTTGTAACGACAAAATTTTTTAGTTTCTCGGGTTCGAAACTGCGGTTTGGAAATTATTTCTTTTTATTGCCGCGTAAAAATAATTTGTTTTTCTTATTTCTGTTGCTGTTGTTATCAGTCGAGACACGAAATTAAAGAAAATCAAAGTTGTCATAAAATTTGTATTAAAAGAAAAAAGGAGTGGAGTTCAATGCGACGGGGTTCATGGCTTTTGCGTGATCTGAAAACAAAGATTTGTTTCTGTATCACATCAAAATTACAGTTGTTGGTTGTCTGAAAACAGTCTCTTAGAATATGAGATGTGAAAAATCTGTCTCCTTTTGACTTAATCACTTTGGAAGGTGTTTTATTACCAACAACCAAAAATGTCAATAAAACCTATAACAACTGCTGATTCTAGAGAATTATCTCATTTAGGTGTCACTAATATTATTCAAATCCAAGACATAGTCCGTTTGAAATATTCGAAACAAGTGCCGCCAAACACCAAGTGTACACTAGCAAGACAAGTGACCCCGATGACCACTTGTGCATGTGTGAGTGACGTGTCACCAACTTCACTGGTGATCGTCAGACACATGTGTGTGACACTTGGACGGCCGAAACTCAAGTCGCCTATGTTCATGTGTGAGACGTACCGTATGGTAGCAACACTCAGGTGCTAAACACTTGTTCACGTGTGCTCGTGCAAAGATGTGCATTTGATGACGTGTGTATGTGACACGTGTCATTGATACTTACGTGACCTGAATTTATTCAAATAGGGAAATGTTTGAAATTTAATGTATGTTTGAAAATGTTATTTAACATGTCAAAGGTGTGAACGTGTTTTGTGTCTTTCTGTTAAACGTGTAAAACATCGAGAAGGCAACCAGAACTAGACAATCGCACAAATCGAGATCTGATGGGAGTTTAGGTTTAAAAGGTTTTTGTGATGGTGCCTGATACGTAGGTTCTAATTTCTGATTTACTTCGCCTTAAAGCATTTTTCGATGTCGTCGTCTACCTCCTCTCCCTCTCTCTCTTTCAGATGAATAAACCGACATTTCCAACCGGTGCTGTTGTATTTAACTCAACTCCATTCACGGATTCATCAAAATCTCTCCCGGGAAATTTTTATTTCGAATTCCCAAGCCCCAAGTTTTTTTCTCAACAATTTGTTTCCCTTTCCCATTCTCCCTTCGACTACCTCCTATTCATCCTTCCTCTCACGCAGAGAAAAGGAGTTTTTCCGCGTGATTGTCGGTTCCTTATTGCTTTGTGGCAGTTTGTAAAGTGAATTAAAACAGTTTTCGATCAAAAAAGGCGGAGTGGTAGACGGGAAGAAAAGCGGTTTCTGCGGTTTTTCCTCTTCTAACTCAAATCGAAATTCACGTTCTTATGTCAAAGTCAGACGTAAATGACAATAGAAAAGGGAAAGAAAAGTTTTTTTTTGTGCGGTTTGTTTTATTTCGTGCTTTCCGTGCTTTTTGTAGGTAATGGCAATCATACGCTTGGAACAAATTGCATTTCACACGCTTTCATCATTTTATTTTATTTTTCTTTAAAATTTGAGATAGATAACTCGAGAAGAGCTTTTTAAGGTTTTAAGGTATACGAAAGTGGAAATTGAGAGCGGGGAAGAAGTCGATTTCCTTCCTTCCATCTGGAGCTTTTTATTTATTGGCTTTATTTGTTTGTAGTCAGGTTTTGTGTTACACGTGTATATTATAACGTGGTTATGTGTTGTTTGGTACAGGTTGTGTGTTATAACGTGTTCCAGTTTTATTCATTTCATAAATAATGCACACTTTTTTTGAAGGATTTGTAATTTTTTCTTAACTGTCCTTGTTAACTACCAGGCACGATGTCTTCACACCTCTTTTGCTTACACCTGTTTTAGTTCCTAGATTTGGGGTCCATTTTGTGATTTCCTTGGTCCACTTCCTCTGTTGTGTTCTTATCAGCTCTCCTGCCTATTTGGGTTGTTTGATGATTTGAACTGCATCTCTAGTTCGTATGTCTTCTCCAGTCATACTGCTTTTAATTTAACCAACAGTTTGAGGCCTTTAACATTTCTCTCTATGGCTTTGGTACTCTAACTGCGGCCCACCAAGCTCTGCTGAGTGGTGGAAACCGACTGAAGGAAAATTTGTGAAAGGTCGATTGCTCATCGTTAAGTCTGAACTATGGTGCCTGACCAGTACGAAAATGTTGGGACCTGTGCTTAGAAACTGCTAACATATCTTTGTGTAGCCTTGTATATACAGAAACAGACTGACAGATGTACATACAGATGATGCCCTGAGGTGGACTGTAAGGGGACTTGTAAAATCTTTTTCTTTGGTAAGTCGTATGGTCCAGTCGCAATCTTAACAATGGAAATTTGGCCCGGAAAGGAAAAGTACCTTGAGTACCAAGGCTCTATGACCTTTGGGGCACTCCTACTTTATTTGTTATACTTTTGGTGGGGGCCCTTGTTTTTTATGTATAAAGCAAACTGGAGAAAATGCAAGTTTCTAGTATTTTTCCTGTTGTATGTAATGTTGTTTAAAACACTTCCAATAAATAAATAAAAAATCAGTGGAAATCGAAAACAGTTAGTAGTATAGAAGAACAGAAAATAAGACAACAAGAATTATAATAATATATAGTATATTGTATTTGTACAGACTTTTCATTTGTATCTCATACTAACCATAACAATAATTTAATCTAATGTTTGCTTGGTTGTGTTTCCCTCTCGGAGGTTATCCGAAACGAGTCAAAAATTTTCACAGTGATACATACTCCATTTTATAAATAAACAAATGCCCAACTAGATAATTATATAATTGGCACTAATATGAAGACAATATCAATAAATCGAACCCTGAACAACCAAGTGCACAACAAATAAACAAATAAATAAGTAAATACGCAATAAGCGATAGCTAACCAAACAAATAAATAAATACATAAACTAAAAAGGTGGTCGATAAATAACCAAATACATAAATTATAATTAATTGTTAATAAGGTGTAAATTACAAAACAAAAAATATTTGAAAGGGGTAGGAATTTCCGTTGAATAAATAAAAAAGGCGGGAATATTTGAAAGAGCCTGCTTTCCGGTAAAAAACCTTTTTTATGATTTTAGCGGGGAGGAAGAAAAGTTACGCGGTAGTGTTTGAGTACGAATTTTCTCCAGCAGGAGCTTTTCTTTTGTTATTATTAAAAAAAGCGAAAAGAAAATTTTTTTGCACCGTATCCCACTCTCATTTCGCAGAATGGAGATCAAAAATTTTGATATGAAAAACTTTTTCCCCAAAATATTGAAGATAAATTTATTTTGGAAAATTGTTTTTCTTTTATCATTTTTTTTAAGGTGGAGGCGGCGGTGGGACGGGAGAGCAACGTAAACATTACCGGAGGAACACAATTTGAAGTTTCTTTTTATTTCTTTTTAAGGAGAAGTTTTTTTTTATTTCTCGATGTTCTGTCGTATCTTTCCTCGCGTTTTGTTGTTTGTCGTCCATTCAGGTTGGCACACTCCGGAAATTTTTTTTTCACCCCCGAAAAATCAGGTTTTGTAAAATAATTTTCTTGAAGGTTTCTTAACTGTTGTTTGTCTTTCTATCTTCTTTCAATTTTAAAATCTCTTTTGAGGTCATTAACCTTTTTTTGTGGGTCGTTAACCTGTTACACCCATTTGGTGCCTAAGACACTCTGTTACAATTTGGAGGCTGCATTGTTGACTCCCCATACCTGCTCTGTAGTTGGTCTGGCTTTAAAAGGGCTCCATATTGGTGTCTCAAACCCAGGGATAGGATAATGGGATGTGACTGAAGATACAGTCTGAGAGAGAAAGGAGTAGAGAGGGAATGAAGAGCAAAGACAATCACAAAGATAATAATTAAGAGGAATTAAGTAATGATATAGTAGCCAATAGAAGTGATAGTGTAGCGACCAAACGACGCAAAATAAAACGACAGGAAACAAGAATTAGACAAGTCAAGACACAATTCGACTTGTCCCCGACAGTCGTTCAAACTATGAATATTGAAGTCTCCAGAACAGCGACCATATAAAGAGATCTCCGAACTAATTTCGTCAGTCAGTTCGGCAACAGTTCAAAAGACTCGCGAATTTAAATTCTTCTGTAAATATTTTGTGTGAATATATTTCTTAGTTCGGTATTCGAGTGTATCTTTATTCCAACAATTCATCACCTAAAACCAACAGATATGATAGAAGAATGAAGAGAAAGAAAAGAAGGTGGAAGGGAGTAGAGAGGTGAGGCTAAGGGAAGCGTTTTGTAGAGTCTACTGGTTTGTGTCGTCTGAGGTGTCGTTGGTCGTTGTGACAGCAAGAAAAAAATTACACTAATGCAAGGTTGAACTGTTGTTCAACACGTATATCAGAACTATACAGGAATTTTTATACTGAGACAGATAAATAAATCAGGAGACTTGTTTGTGTTAAGTAAAGCTTATTCCAGTTTAAATAGCAATAAAGCGTCGTCTACGTAAGACATAGTTTTTATTGCTGTTTTACTACTTTCTAATCCGACGATATTGCTCCCCACTAACTGTATGATATACCTTTCACATGTCTTGCTTATCATCTAAACCAAAGGTTCCCAAACTTTTTGTGTCGCAGACCCCTTGCCATGTTTTTCGGTTTTGGGTAGACCCCCTATATAGTGTAAATTTCTTACTGTTGTGAAGTTTTGCTTCATAGGTACTTTTGTAAATAATGTATATGTCTTTGTTTGAATGAATAAAAATCTGTTGGAATAAAAGGTTAAGTTGGCAATCGCCAATGGTCCGCGATTGGCACTCCAGAAGTGACATAAGCGGATGACCAATCGAAATTGGGTCAGTAGCTTCATGCCTGTCGTTCGCTGCGGTTCTGAGGTTATGCGTTGTCGAATGTACACGTGGTCTTTGTGGTTAATATAGTTAAACATCCTGATATCTAATATATATATATATACATCCTGACTGATCTAATAGTCTTTATATTATAAGATAGTATAATGTAAGTAAATGAGGTACCATCAGTGTATGTTGAGATCTACTATCCTGGACCCCCATGGACCCCAAAATTTTTGGCTGACGTAGACCCTGGGGATGGATATAGACCACTTTAATAATCACTAATCTAAACTGAGGTCATTATTCAGTAAATGTTTTAGTTTCCACTTTCCCAAAAATTGTAAGCAGTGGTTAGGAAAATTTTAAAATCTTTCCATCAATTTTCTGCTAAAACGTCAATTCAATTCCAATACCAATATATTATTATAATATTAATACTATTATACCTAAACTAAGCTAACTATTAAATAAACAAATTAGAATAAATAAAAATTTACCTAAATCCCTAAAAAATAAATATTTTGGTAATAAATCGGTCTAACATGGGTGTGTACTAATATAAATTAAATTATGAATGATAAATAAATAATTAAATAAATAAATAAAAATTAACAAAGCTAATTATCTCACAGCAAATAAGAATAAGTAACAATCTAAATAAATAAATTACAATAATTAAATAATGTCTAACTAATAATGGAATAAATAAATAAATAAAAGTAAACAAAACTAATCATTAAAAAATTGTTGAAATACATAAAAAGTAAATAAAAATTTATGAATAAATAAATAACAATGCTAATAAATAACTTTCAGTACTAATATAGATTAGAGTTAATGTATTTCCGTTACCCTCGAAGGGCATTACAACGTCTTATTTACATTTCATTTTTGTGTCTTTCTCTTTCGCGTAAATCAAGACCCAACTGTAGAAGTCTATAGCTATAGCAGTGCTGTCGAAATCCAGTGTAACATTTTAAATTTCTTACTTACAGACCTAAAATCAAATTTTGATTCGAAAGCATAACTCAACAGTATTTAAGCAAAAATTTCCATCCAGTTAAGCATTTCCTCTCTTCCTCTTTCCTTTCCGCCCTTTTACCCCTCATTTAGGTTTCTTGGAAGGTTAAAGAAAAGTTTCTTGTTAATATAAACCTTTATTTTACTTTTTCTGGGAGAGAGAAAAAATTAATAAGAAAATAAGGAGAGCGGTAAGTAGGTTGGTAGCGGGGGTAGAAGAAGATGAGGGATGGGGGTGGGATCGAAGGCGTGGAAGAAGAAAGAAGAGTATTATAGTGAAGTCAGCCATTCACAATCTCTGGCTCGCTGGGTTTTTATTTTCTTTTAATTTCTTTATATAAAAAAAATAAGATATTTAAATTTTCATTGAAATTCTGCATTAGTCTTTGATAAGATTATTTATTCTCCGTCCCGTTTCCACCCCGCCCCGCCCCCACCCCGCACCACTTCCTCTTTTTATTTTTCTTAAATTTTCCCTCAAAAGGTGAAAATCGCGCAATTCTTCCAATTTAATTCTGTTCAAAAGGGAAAAAGAGAGACCAAGATTTGTTTATTTATTTTTTTTTTCGTCGCGAGAAAAATGTTTATTTTCATTATTTATTTATTTATTTATTTATTAAATAAAATCTCTAAGTGACTTTAACCCTAAACTTTACTTCAAATCAATAACTGAGTTTAGGAGAGAAAAAATTTATTAATATAAATTTCCACGTCGTTTTTTTTCTAGAATCTGTCGTTCCCAACTACGCATGCGCAGAACGATCTTCCAAATCCAAAGCAGGATTTTAGCTTTGCTTAGAGATCACAGGAAATTGTTTTTCTTCTTTAATATATATGTCGTGGGTGAAATTTAATTGATAATATAATTTGAAATCAATTTTCTTTGATGGAAATGAAAAATCTCTTTCGACTTGATCGTTCTTTTAATCAAGTCCGCCATTTTGACTTGTTTCCCATTTCCTCGAAATTAATAATTTTTCGATAATTAATATACTAATTTTTGAGTCTCCTTCTTCTTTTTATACGCTCGTAAAATGGCTTTCCTTATATTATGGTTTAATTAATTTTTTTTTTTAATTTTGCACTCAAGGGTTTTTCCCTTTGCCTTCGTTGGTTTATATTTAATTTACTTCCGTTTCCTTTTTAGAGAAGTGTAATAAAAGCTCGCCATTTTGGTTTTTCTTTTCCTACCCGTCACTCTCCGGGAAATCCATAATTAAGTAGAAATAATTTTTAGAGAGCTTTCTGAAGTAAAGGAGTTTGAATTTGAGATGAGTAACTTGTGTGAACAAGCTACTTCCTCATTTCCTGAGCTACTTATTTATATTTCTATAAATTTTATAAATTTCTTTATTAATATTATTAGTACTTCCTCTTTCCTTTCCATCCACAGCCTTCTCCTTAGACTTACTTTTCATCAGTCACATTCTGAAGCTTGGACATTGGTGTGTTCCCCAGACAAACTTCTAACTATATACCCTATCAACAACTTATACTTCCTTTCTCGGGGACAGGCCGTCGTTTTTATTGGAAAACAAATCATAAATTTAAATTATAGTAAAGTGTAGTAGATATAATAGTAGAATAGTGAACAACAGCAAATTTGAGAAGAGCTAATTACACTACAACAGTGGTTTTCACCCCTTTTTGGGTAATACGGGAGGAGGATTCGAACTCACGACGCTAACATCCAAGTCAGGAACTGTAACCACTACACTACAGCTCCTGCTAATATATACTATAACTAGATTTGTTATATATTATATATAACTCAATCAATAAACAACTTTACATTGTCTGCGACACACAAACAGGTGTAAATTTTAGGAAGAAAAGCGGTTCAGCAAAAGCCGAACTTATTTTAAAAGTCCAGGCCCACAGCGAAATAAATTGTCAACAATAAAGCTTAAATTCACAACAGTTTATTAACACAAGTTCATTCGCAAAACTACAATAACCATAACCTAACAATAATTCAACCACACTTTACGAAGACTGACTTGAGACTCTGTACAGGCACCGGCGACATCGAAATATGTTCTTTCTCATAAGTTAAGAATGTGCTAGAATTTTCTAGATTCACATTCCTGAATTTACTAGAATTTTCTTAGGCTGTAAGGTAAGCATTATGCGAAGTTTCTGCAGGTTTCTAGAGAATTCCGCACATTCCTGCCGCTGGATGGTAGCGCTTCTTATTTGTTGTTGAATTTCTCAGTCCTAACAGCACAAACGTAAATAAATAAATACGTAACATAACCGGTAGATAATAAATCATTATCTTGACTAATGAGGTAGATAAATAGATAAAGTAAGCAAAAAGTAATGAAAAGATTAAATAAGCAAAGCAAAAACAAGAAGAAAAAGACAAATAAACAATAAATTCATAAAAATCATCCAGTTTATAAATTGCAAACAAAAAATACATACAGAAGCATCACAAAGTTAAAAACAAATATAAAAAGTAAAATATAAACTTATAACTATAAAGTATAGCTTACATACTATAACGTCACGGAAGGGTGAACAATTAAAATATAAAATAATGACAGAGAAAGAATTAATACAAGTTGTGTGTATACTTATTTAGGTCTTCTTTTATGCGTCTTGTTTCTAAGTTTATAAACCATACCAGTTATTTCATAAATAATGCACAGAATTTTATTAAGGAAAGCTTTCGAGAATGATTCACCCTTTTTATCGAAAATTGATTTTAGAAACGTTCAGCTATAGCTCACTTCACTGATGAGCACTTCTGACAAGTATTCATAAATAATGCACGCTTATTTGGGCTCAGTCCATAAGTAATGGTCGCAAACCGCGTAAAATGAAACATGAGATCGTATTTATCAGTCCGATTATGATATCAGAGCTCAAAGTCTTTTATATGAAACCCAATCACAGAAATTTGGTCAGCAACCACTCTTATACTTAAATCACTGCTTTAAATCAGCGATTTATATAAACAGAGGCAGGTAAAAGTGTGAATGGGTTAGTGGAGAGGATTGGAGATGTAGTAAAGTTGTCACCAACCGCAAAAGTTTCGGAGAAACTCGTTTTCGATAAGAGACAAATCAAATCTTTGAGTTCTTTCATTAAAACCTTTGGCTAATCAAAGGAAGAAGTTTAAAAGGAGGAAAGAAATTGAAGCCTGAGGGAAGTTTTCCGATTGAAAGCTTTCGAGTTCATTTAGTCCTTTTCTACGACTGAGGAGAATAGATATAAATAAAGTAGATCAAGATTTGAGATTTTATTTATATTATAAGTGGATGAGTAAAATTGTATAAATCCAAGCAGAAGGATGAGATGAGGAAGATAAAAGTTTGAGAGAGTGAAAAGGCGGAAAGAAAGAAATTAAAAGCGATTAAGCAGAAAATAAATGAAGGCAGCCGGAAGGTTGATGGGCGTTCAGTCAAATCCACAGAGCGGAACCAGGCTATTAGTGGTGGGTTGTAAATAATTAGAACTCTGGCAAACCTGAACTCAATTCGAACTTATTTAAATTATGTTCCTCTAGTAACGAGAACCTCGACATGGTTCTCCTCCCTGACGTAGTCTTCAATTTCTAGGTTCATTCTCCTTCAGCCAATCACAGCTAAGCTGGTTATTAAACGAAAGAAGAACTAAGATTTCATTGGATCAAACATTCCCAATTCCTGATGAGAGTGTGCATTATTTATGAAATGAGTCCTGTATAACTGTGTGCAGTAATTATGAATTCACCCTTGGGTACGATAGGATGTGGGAAACAGCTCGAATCAGACGCTGACTTATTAATAATCACGTGTACAATTTCTAAAATTATTTCTACTGTGCATTACTTTTGAAATGAATTCTTCAGGCTAGTGTGCATTACTTTTGAAATAGAGGTGGTTTTAATCACGTTTTTCATCTTTGTTTGGAGCAAAACAGGATGCGGGAGAGATTAGAACTCACTACCATAACGTCCAAGTCAGGAAGGCCTCCCGCCATTACTTTTGAAAGAAATATAATCAGCGCCTTATCTGTGCATTACTTTTGAAATGAAGTATTGATAGTGTGCATTACTTATGAAATAAATAAGAAAAAGCGTCGGATGGTCTTTGTTTTCTAATTTTATACACAACATCAAATCTTGTTTTTGGGCTGAGAACGTATTCAACGACCAAACAGGGCGCTTATTTCATAAATAATGCACAGTTTTGTGATGTATTCCTTTCTCTCAACTCATCTCATTCCAGTCAAAGCGTGAAAATCTTCCGAGAAAGAGGAAAAGTTTTAAATTAAATTTGGAGTATAACAAAGACCGAATCCGCAAAGACCAAACCGAAAAATCAATAATTAGATTTATAAACAGTGCGTATAAGTATTGTATAAACTTGTCTCTAGTTGAGAATAAGTCCTTTGGGCTTGTGTTTACCTAGAAAACATCAAAATCAGGTGAAGGATCATGTCAGCAAAGAAATCGTTCGACGTTTCCTGGAGGCGTTTTTAGCTTTTCCAAGTTTTGCCGATATTTGAACATCCTGTCAGTCATCATCAGTTGAGATTAATTCTCAGTTAAACTGGCAAAATCGAGAAGGCATTCGACAGGCGATCTGTTCGGGTTTCGGCTCTTTGTTAATTGAGAAACCGGGAAAGTTGAGAAAAGTGGAGGAAGTTTCGCTAAGAAACCAAAGAAACTCTGATAAATGGCTCCAAGCACCTGTGATGAGGAACGGGGAGGTCCCCTTTGATTTTGAGTATAAAAATGCAGAGAGTCCTGAATATATTAATATAAACATATCTTCTTTCAGCAGAACTTCGGTTGGGAGCATACTATACATAAAAAAAGGTAGATAAAAGGAGATGGTGAAAACAAAACTTCAGAAAACGACCGCCATTTTCTTTTTTTATCTGACAATATCCTCAGTTTTGCTTTCACGTCATTGCTACACCTCGAAATAGTGTCACAATCTAAGTTTCTAGCAATAATGACGTCATTTTAACTGACAGCACGTCGTAAATTTTAATCTGGAAAGCTTTCAGTATAAAATTTTAATTTTTTTCATTTTAGGCGTTTGCTGTCATCTGAATCTGCAGCACATAGACGGGCCAGCATTCACTACAGCCGGTCGAACCTTTAGGATAGTAACTCAAGACACCGTAGTTCTGCCATGTGACGTCATTAATTTAGGTATAAATACAAATCAAGTTTTAATTATGGTAGCGCCGATTGTTTGAATTGTAGATTGAAAATTCCTTTTATCGGCCGCCATTTTCGTTTCCAGGAAACTTTGTCCTCGTTTGGAAACGAGGGATCGCCGTGTTGACTGCAGGAAGCGTCAAAGTAACTCCAGATCCTCGGATTCAATTAATAGATGGCTACAATCTTCAAATTCGCGACGTTCAGACCCACGATGCCGGAGATTACATTTGTCAGATTGGTACGATGGTCCCCTTGGAAATCAGTCACACTCTCGAGATACTCGGTAAGCTTTCGGATTAAAATTTGTTAAATGATTAATGGGAATGGCCGCCGTTGGGCTAAATCACGTCGGCAACGAGTTTGCCAGGTTGGAATCCATCTAATATGTAAGACTGGTGGGCGGACTATAAAATGGTGGACGGGGGTGGGGGAAGAGAGCTTTATCGCGATGAATAAATGAAGCTTTTTGACGGGATTCATACAGAAATTAATGTGTCGGTTGGGAGTTTGTTTGTCTGATTCATCGTCTGCTCATTCAAGAAAAATGAGAGTCATTTATGGGTTTCCATAGAAAAATTCAAGCCAGATGAAATTTAATTTTGTTTAATGGCGGCTACCTAAACGACCATTATTCATATACTAATCAAGTTTTCTTTTATAAATGACGTCCTTCAATTCTCCAGTTATCCGCGACCGGTTCTAAATAATAGACAGTAAATAGTTTATAGGATAAAAGGCTGATGGGTTGCAAAAATTTGAAGGAACATAACTGAGAATCGAGGTTAACGTAATAATGTAATACTGATTTTGTTCATTGCTATATTGTCAAAATATATTTTTATATACCCTTTATAAGGAAGAAGAATTAGAGTTTATTTGGGTAGAAGCAGTACCACGTAAAACCCACAGCTTCACAAGTATTTATATTTTGTTTTGTATAACTACTGTTCTCTGCCACTAGTTTGGTTTACTACCCCCAAATGATAATTAAAAATATGGAAGAGCTAGAAGGTCATTTTTAGAGAACAGAGATGATAGATTTAGAAACAGAAACTGTATTGAAAATTCCAGAAAACAAAACTGGCTGTTGCGGAAATGCGCCTTCTTGATTGTTTGAGCTTCCGCCTGTCGGAACCAGATTGTGTCGTTGTAGGTGAACGAATGATGGACAACACTAATTCCGATTGTATATACATATTGATATATAAAATGTTATTATAACTATAATTTAGAATCAAAATGGAAAATCCAAGGATCCTGACGGTGAGGAGCTCCGGGACTGAATGAATTTTGCTTCGGTTGTCGGCTGCTTCATTTCACTGTAGCCATTCCGGAATTAGGAATGTGGCGAACGCCGCCCGCCAAAAAAGACGGAAGTTCATCCACAAGAATGAACTCGTGTCACTGTCGGCTGTATTCACAGATTTTAGGTTTTAAAGGAAGCTAAGAATAATCTAGAAGCTTTCGGAAACTTCGAGAGAGTTCTAGGACATTATTCTTCATAAGTTTAGTATGGAGAAGGACCATTTCATACCCGGAAATCTCAGGATCACCTGCTGAAACCAGTGCATTTCTGTGTCAAGGTTTTGCAGAAATTACCTAAGGGCTAAAACCACTTATCTCCAATGTCTAATTTACATGGGATTTCAAACCTCAAAGCAAAACTTTTCTCTTTCAGCCCTTCGGTGCTTCATGCCAAACTCTGCCAATCACAAACTTTTCTCCAAGTTGCACAATCAAATTGATCTCAAATCATGAAGGCGCATTTCCACAATTAAATAGTGTAGATCATTGTGTGACAAAATACTCTATCGATCATTGATCATTGTTTTGTCTTGCGATCAATCGGAGTCTGAACTCATTCATTTCATTTTACCCAAACTTACTGTAAGGTCTTAAAAGGAAACCCTTTGCCAGGATTGATTATACTGAATTCACTTATGGCGGTGATGAAGATGAAGGAAGGTTCTCCTCTGGTTTCTAGTTATTAGTTCGAATCAGCCAGCATTTATACCCTGTGAAGGGCTGACAAACCGTTATTCCTTGAATGAGTCATCCAGCCGACATCTTGTGACTATCTCCAGAAACTTCTCCGCTTATGTCCGGATGGATCATCTTATAATAAGTTAATATATACAGATAAATAGAAATTAATGAGTTCAGATTCTAGTTCCGTGAAATTGGTCCCAAGACATCATCTCCAATGGTTAAAGCATAGTAGTGACTAAGAACAAACTCACAGATACCACCGAATAGAGACAGTTGCAAGAAACTCTTATAAATCAAATCTTGTGTGTTATACAGTATAAATAAATAAATGGGTGGGATGATTTTAGACGAAAGGCGACTACTAACAAAAACTCGTATAAAGCCTTTGCACGTGCAGCTCATAAGAAGCGGGGACGAAATTTCCTTTTTTTATTTAGGCCCCAAACAATAAAATTGAATGTCTCCTACTACAATAAGGAGGGAGCTTAGAGAATAATGGGAGAAAATCCGGAAACCAACAACCAATAACAAACAACGACCTTATAAATCTCTCTTGGCAACACAAACGAACCTAAAAAAAATTCCATTATCATAAAAACAAAACTTTTTGATAACAAAAAAATGATAATGAATAAAATATTAAGAATTGCAATTTATATCGGTGAAAACATGTAAAAGAAAAATCTTCTGGATAAACAATTTTTCCTTTGTTTCGGGGAGAGGATGATATGGATAAAGAGAGGAGGAGGAGGAGGAAAAGCTCTAGTTGGAAAAACAAAATCGACGTCTGTTTAGAAAGAAAAAACGGAAAATGCATTTCGAACGGTTGATTAAACACACGCTTCAAGAGAGAATCGGTTTTCGCGGTGACAAAGTCGAAAAGTTGATGATGAAGAGGAAAAGTCGAAGAGGATGGGAGTACAAAAGGAGAAAAGATGGCGGTGGGCGGGCGGGGGTGGGAGGAAAAACAAAAACTGATATCGAATAAACTATAAAATTTTATTTGACGCTCGAGTAAGAGAAGTCGTGGCCAAATTCTTTGTCATTCTAATAACGTCTTTTCGATTTTTTTTTTCGTTGGCTTTTCCTACCACCCCTGCTTCCTTTCAACACTAAATTTGTCGTTTTCCTGTCACTGCTGTTATTATTTTTTAGTATAAAATGTGATATGTGTTTAGTATATCCAAAAAGTAGAGGTGGGAGGATTGGAAATGAACTGGGAGAAGAGATGACAGTAAAGTTTCAAAGGAGATTTTGGATTCCTTGTTAGAGATTCATTCTCTCACGCCCATTCGATATATATTATTATATATATATAATGACACTTTGGAAAATATCTTATTTACCTATAATCATTTATTTACTTATCTGTTTATATATTTGGTTGCTTTGATTTTTGTGATGTAGTCAGTTAGTAGTTCTTATTATGTTACGTAGGCGTATATACTTTATATATATATACTTAAAAATTAGTCAATATAATAATAGGAATAATAATTATAAATAGAAAATGAAAAGGAGGAGAGTTGTAAATTAGATAGATACAACCAAGCAAACCCAGAATCACAATCATATTCAAATTCTCAAATCTCGTCATATTCAAAAATATTTTTGAGTTAAAGGGAGTAAACACCATTATATATTTGGTATATGTATGTGTATGTATTAATATTTATTATATATAGAGGGAGGAGTAGTGTAGTGGTTAAAGTTCCTGACTTGGACGCAATGATCGTGAGTTTGAATCCTCCTCCACATCCTGTTATACCAAAAAAATGTGAAAAACGGGATTAAAACCATATTTAATATATAATATATATAATATTTTTATATAACTAGATTTGAGTGTGTGAATATGACTGTGAGTCTGGGTTTGGTTGGTTGTATCTATCTTACTTACCACCCTCTTCCTTTATTTATAATTTTCAGGATTGTTATACTAATTGATGTATTAATACAATTATTACTTGATAATAGTATAACAAAATAAACAGAGCATCTGATTTTAATGGGCTCTCTTCTCCCATGTCTCTTCATTTGGGCTTGTAAGTGTATAAAATTTCGTCCCTGCGTACCTTTCGATGTTGTCTTCCCATCTGGTTCTTTGTCTTCCTTCTTTTCTCTGTCCGAGGTCTAGACAGTTAGTATTTCTGACCATCTTTGTAAGTATAATATATCCTGCTCACTATCATGTTATATATTTTATAGTTTGTAAGACTTTTCTGCAACTTGTCAGTTTTCTTATTTTGGTACTGACAATTTTGTCTATTAGTCTAATCTCTAAAAGGCTTCTTTCGAGAGTGATTGGTTTTAGTCTATTTGCTGTTCGAGATCTTGTTTGGCATATACTGTCAGCCTTCCACATTTATACAGTTCGCTATTTCGCACATGTTTTAAAAATTCTACTTTTTAATCCTTTGGGGCCGTTCCTGCTGAGGAAACAACAACTAAGCTACTCGGCTGTCCTCTCTCAGCAGACATCAGACTAGCCATCATACTCTAACTTCACTTAATGAACCTTCAACTTCAATATGTATACTTATTGACAATTTTTCTTATATTCCTATACTTTCGAACATTCAGCATTCGCACATACTGTCAGGAAACAATTTTGAGCCAAAGTCGAGGCCCCACTATATGAGACACAGTATCATACCAGCTACCTATCGTTCGAAGACACCAAAATCTTTTGGTTTCAATTTTAAGTGGGTTCACACTCATATCCCATAAACGTTTTAGACTTTTTTTACGCGGTTTCTGATAAACCTCCAAATAGTATCAAAACTCAGTATGAGGTGATGTTATGAACAACACGATTAATTTATTGTTGAAGGAAAGATTTTGGCAAGACAGTTGAGAGGCTCTTACCCTGTTACAAAATCCCTTTTTTTATGCGAGGTAAAGAAGGCTCCAATGTCGGATGTTGAAGGAAGGAAGAAAAAAAAGAAAAATATTATCCATCTCGAGTCTTCTTTGAGGGGGAAAAATCCAATATTTTCAGAATTGGTTGAAAATTTAAAAGAAAACAAAAGGAAATCAAGAAATGAGAAAATTTAGTCATGTTTGCGTTGAGAGATCAAAGAAGGCAGGGTTATTGATAGCTGGAGGCTCTTCTCTGAATAAAACCGACAAAATGGAAGCGAAGCTGTTTTTTAATAGCGAAAAACTCAACGGGAACGAACACATAAACGTTGTACGTCGGCAGAGGCCCAGTTTTCCTTATAAAATAGCGATTCATCACTTCCGGTACGAAGAGCTAGAAAGCTTCTACCTTGAACTCGAACTACAATATTTAGACGTTCCAGGGGTCGTTAACATGAGTTTTACATTAAAATATTCTTTTCTGGGGGGGGCGAAGCAAAACCTCGTCTAGATAACAGTTTGTATCGTCTTCCTCAGCATCCTCATCCTCTCCTCTCACTCCCGTATCTCTTTTCCAGCATCATCTTCTCAAGTTTTATTTGTATTTTTATTCTTTTGTTTCATTTCTTCTTTTTTGATGTCCGACAATATCTTTTTAGATGGCTTTGTCTTTGACGCTTTTGTCACTTCCTCGGGAATTCGTTTCTTTTCCTTTTGTTCCCGTTCTTAGGAACTGTGTCACGCTTTTATTGTTAAGATCTATTCGTGGCAGGTGTTGAACTATAGCTTATTAAGCTTTCAAACTATTTCCTTGCTCGTGCGAGCATTTTAAGCGTTTTATTTGACCCGGTTTGTGATTTCATTCTCAACATCTGTCTTACTTTTGTATTTATTTATTTATTTTTTGTTTCCTCGTGTTATTAACTTGTTTGAAAGGTTTTTATTTGAGTGATTCTTGAATCGAGTTTCTGTGTTAACAGCAGACAGAGCTCTTCCGCTTTTGAGAGCTTTTTTTTGTTTGCTGAAACTTTGAGCAATGAGACGTGTACACCTTTTGGTACGAAATGAAAGAGTTAGGAATTCAAAAGTTGTGACATGTGGAGAAAGGTTTTCAGTCAGACTTTTGAACAAATTGATATTAGGCCAGAACCTTGGTACTCAAACTGCGGCCCACGGGCCACATGCAACCCACCAAGCTCTACTGAGTGGTCCTGTGGAAAGGTCGATTGCTCATCGGTACGTCTGAACCATGGTGCCTGACCAGTACGAAAATGTTGGGGCCTGTGCTCAGAAACTGCTAATATTGCTTGCCTTAACATGTCTTTATGAGGCAATATACAGAAAATACATACAGAAACAGACTGATAGATGTACATACAGATGATAGTCTAAGGGTGACTGTAAAATCTTTTTCGGTAAGTCGTATGGCCCAGTCGTAATGGTCACAATCAAAATTTAGCCCGGAAAGGAAAAAGCTTGGGTACCAAGGGGCTAGAATGAAGGTCTGTCTGTCTGTCTGGGTGTTTGTATCCCATTATTAGTAGTGATATTCTTAATTACACTACAACTCTTTTATGATTGATTTCTCCTCAGTTTTCTTCATAGCTGTTTACTAAATAATCCACACCTTAATAAAGAATTCTCACGAAAACCTTCTTTCATAAGTAATGCACACGTTTGAGAGTCTTATAGAATGGGTCAGAGCTTCGACTAGCCAAATAAAATTTGGTAGTTTGTGTATGCCATTACACTGAATAAAAATTATTCGCTGGTTCGTGTTTTAATAACCAAAAATGGCTAACCCGGTCACTGAATAGTACTCGCCTCCTTTAGTGACTACTTCCGCAGTTTCATACTTCCGGAAACGCTTCCGTTTGCTTATATTAAAGCTCAAAAATTTTTGAACAGTTGGAATTCCCTACCAGGTTCTTCCTCCAAACTCGTGGAGTTAGACCACTTTCAAAATAAGGGACTCAAATACACTTTTAGACAGTGTTAATTTTTCATAACTACTGCACACGCTGTGACGGACTTTCGTGCAGAATTCATCTCATAAATAATAATCACTTTTATGGGGGTGTTCATTCCAAAAAATGGGCGAGGAACATCACACCGGAAATGGAACATAACTGTTTCAGTTGGAAAAAAAAATGGAAAAGTTGGTATAAAACTTTCTTGCTACTCTTTATAGATTCACATGAGACGTCGGATTCGTTAGCACGCGACAATAAAACTTTGATTTACGCTTTTCTGAAATAAAAAACGACGTGCTTTATGAGTTCCAAGCTTTTTTTTTTTCTATGTGTGTGTGTTATAAAACTTCTGGAAAAAAGTCCAAGAGCTTTAGAAACACTTCTTAATTGCGATAAAATGATTTGAATGCTCAGCAAAAAAATTCTAAAAGCATCAAAGGGGTGTGTATAGTTTTTTTTTTAATTGAAGAGAGAATTAAAAAAAAATTTTTTTTCCTCTCAAGAGACTGCTTTCACTTGATAAAAAAGGATTAATTGTATAATTTATATTTTTTAAATAAAAACAGTAATGAATGCAGGGGGGCTGTGGACAAAATGGCGGCTCAATTTTTTTAAATTTATCATTTAAACTTTGATTTGAGTTTGATTGTACTTTCCCCATTCCCTTGGGCCATTCACAGAACTTTTCCTCTCGATTATTGGGAAAAATTTTTGGATGAGGTTCTCATTGAAGGAAACACTGTCGGGGATGTGGAGATGAAGGACGAAGAAAACGGAATTTGTGACGTGGAGAAAAGGAAAACCGGAGGGGTGGTGGTTTTGGAAGGAAATCTGCCTGAAGGGAGCGAACGGGATCTTATCACATTTTCGAATCCAAATCGAGGGATGAAAATTTTATTTTCCTTTTGGTAAGATGTAGAGCCTTTTTCCATTAGGAAGAGGCAGACAGCTGAGGAAACGTCCTGACGGAATAGAAAGCTTTTTAAGAGGAGGTGGGTGGGGGGGAGAGCCGCAAGTTTTATTCCGACTGTTTTCTTTCCCTCCTCCGTAATTATCATGTTGAGAGAGATTTTCGAATGTTTTCAACAGCAGGAACAAACCCTCGAGTTACCTTTTCTTCCCACGAAATTTTTTGGAAATTATTTCCGACATACTTAAACTGGTAGATTGCCCCCATCCAAATTTTATTCAAAACCCGGCATTTTTCACCGAACAAAAGAAATTTTTGCTGTCGTTAAGCTCTTTTAACATCACCCCTCCCCCTCCATATTAGAAACCTCAAACAATTCATCAGGTTTGATTTGAACGGTTTTTGACGAACGGCCCCGCCCACTTTATCATTTTAATATAGAAATTACACGAACGGCGGACGAATTCTCATTTCGAACGTCACTTTGAAAACAAGGCTGAGTAATATGTCAAAATTTCCATTTGGCAGGCAGTGGAAGGAAGGGGAGTGGAGGGAGATGGCTGTGAATTCTAAACAACTATTGGTGCCAAAACCAGGACCATTTTTTGGCTGCTTGAATATCCGCCAATCTGTCAATTCATATTTGTGAGCTTTTGAATCAGGTTCCGACCTCTTTGTTCGCCCTCATCGATTCTTTCTGCTTTTTGAAATTTCAATTTTGCATTTTCCTGGCCTTTGATTTGACCTAATTCATACATGAGACTTCGATGATAAGTTTCAAGCTTCGAATTTAAGTGAGGTCAGAATCAGTATAATCGTAGAATATTGAAGGGCTCTCAAGAGCCAAGACTCTATTTGTATATGTACGATTTAAAATATTTATACAGTTCTGTTCAAAGACGGAGAGGTGATTACAGTTTTATTTCCTGTCTGAAAGTTTTTAATGATTGAGGACGAAGGGATTGTAGAGTAAAGTTTCGTTTTACGCGTGTTTTAATGTAATCATTCGAAAATTTTAGAATCATATACCCAAGTTTCGTTCGCAGTTTTATACAAAAGTCGTTTTGTTGGCACTAAATGTTTACTTATTAGTTTGTATTTTATTAAATTCTCTGCCGTTACTGTACTGTTTATTTGATTTCGCACTCACATGTTATGTGCAGTTGTTATTCCTTGTCTTTGAAGATATGCGCTTTGAAATTCCGATATCCAGATAAAGTAGGGTCTTGGAGAAGATTTTTGGTTAATTTTTTGTGGTTCTGGTTTCAAAAACTATTTAGGGAACCCTTTCCCCGCCAAACAAGGAGCTTTTACTGTAGTTTGATTCTCAAAGATTCCAAAACTGGAATAATCTGTTTACAACAGAGCAAAACGTTTATATTTTGAAACTATGACATCCGGTGGTTCCAAGGTGGTTTCATGCAATATTTCACAACCTTAGGCAGCATGAGAGTCAGTTTCACCGACAGTAAAAAATTTACATTGGACGTCCGGACGTCATAGTGTTGAAAAGAAATCTGGTAATGTTAATATTGGTGATTCTGGTGTGATATATCTATTACTTCCTCTTCATACTATCTCTGGTTTTCTTCTTGTCTTATTATCTTCTAAAACTTCTTTCTTCTTTTGTCCTATTCTTCTAACCCGACCACATTACCCTACGTTACTTCACCTATCCTGAGGCTAAAGTCTATTCTCCAGATCCAATGTCTCAGTGTTGTTGTTGTGCGACTTGGTACTTCCGTTGCGTGGTCAGCACTTTTATTGTTAATTCAGTGAACCTATCGTTAGAACAAAAATATGAATGGTTTCAGCTAGGTCCTTGGTTCTAAAGCTGCGGCCCACGAAGCTCTACAGAGTGGCCTAGTGGAAACCGGTTGAGTCAAAATTTGTGAAAGGTCGATTGCTCATTAAGTCTGAGTTATAGTGCCTGGCTATAAGAAAATTTTGGGGCCTGTGCTCAGAAACTGCTAACATTTTTTGCTTCAACATGTCTTTACGAGGCAATATACAGAAACAGACTGACAGATGTACATACAGATGATGCCCTGAGGGTGGACTGTATAGGTTGAAAGCCGGACTTGTAAAATCTTTTTTTTGGTAAGTCGTCTGGCCCGGGAAGGAAAAAGCTTGAGTATCAAGAAGCTGGGTAGATTTAAGAAATAGATTATTCGGGAATGTTATGTCAAAGAATCTACAATACATCTAACCGAGTCCGATCTATAAGTCTATACACAACACTATACTCATCAACCACTCAACGTCTCACACTTGGAGAGAGGCGACGGTTAGCTTACGAATAAAGTAAAAAAAATTATCTATTATACTAAACACAACACCCAGGTCGTTTCGAAATTGTAAGAGCTTGATACTGAATTGTCTATAGATAAAAAGTTCATTTAAACGTTTAACTACAAAACAGAATCTAATTATTAAAGAGAATTAAGAAAACAGAGAGAAAGGGAGGGTGCTATTGTTGTAAGTATTGATTTCTTTGCGTTAACCATGGCGGCCAAAGAAGAAACTCAAAACCCCAAAGACAATAAATCTTCGAAAAATTCGAATTTCTCTCGAAATACATTACCGACATTATTTATTCGAGAAAAAGAAAATTATTTTCAGGAGTAGGGATTAAATAGCTATTAATACATAAAAGCGGAAAAAATATGAAGGAAGAGGTGGAGAGAGAGAGAGAGGAGAGAAGAAAAGGAAAAAAATGGAAGACAGAGGGTAAAAGGGAAAATTCGAAGCGCAAAGGCAAAATAAATGGCCATAATATTTTGCTTTCTCTTTATCTTGAAGATTAAAGCTCCGACATGAGAAACTGCGGATTTCTCTGCAATCTTTTTAAGTCAACGGTTGTAATTATCCTTAAAATTGAACGGGTCCCAAATCATTTCCTTGGAAAATTTTTCTACTTACCATTTCTATTAATGATAAATATCCTCCTCCTCCTCCTCCTTTCCACCATTCCCCGAAAAGAAAATGGACTCTCTAATATATTTTCTATTCTCGATATTTTTGTTTCATGTCTCAAAAGATTTCCCTTCTCTTCTTACTGTTTATGTTCCTTTTTATTTTCCCCAGTTTCTCCCGGTTTTATGCGAGTGTATTGTTGTTTGAATGAGCTTTTTACATATATCTCGGGAAGGAGCTTTTCCAAATCCAGCTGACTTCATCGTCAATTGATGGTAGTCGTGGTAGAGAAGTGACGTTCCACGTCTTCATTTTGGTTTATAGTTGTAGGTGTTCGATGTCTTGTTTCTAGAGTTTGCTGTTGGAGAAATCCTGTAGAAACTTGTTTTGTATAAGAAAATGGCGTTCGTGTTGGATTTTGGTTTGGGAGCTGTCTATGGGGCGTTGATTTCATCTTATCGGTCGATTCCGGGAAAGTATGGGAGGTGGCGGGGAATTTTTTTGACAGGGTTGGTGGGTTGCAAGGCGGGTGGAGTGTGTTGACCTTGGGTTTGACCTTGAACGACCCGTTCAAGGTCAAACCCAAGGTCAACACACTCCACCCGCCTTGCAACCCACCAACCCTGTCAAAAAAATTCCCCGCCACCTCCCATACTTTAGAAAATCGACTGGTGACATTAAAATGGTGCACACTGTACTGACGGAAAACTGTCACAAATTCGTCTGTAAGCATTCTGCTTGTAGTTAGCTGTTATACTGACTTATAGTTTATCAGTAAACTTGTAATACTGGCACTTATCAAGTCGATTTGTCTTTTCTTCGGGGGTCCTTTTTCACCGAACCAAAATTAACATAACATCAAAGTTGATTAATGTCTTCCACAACATTTTTATTAATAAAAAAAAAGAAAATTCATTATAAAAATCTAAGCCTAAGAGATTTATAAAGTAATATAACTTCCAAATCCACAGATTTTCGAACAAACATGACACCCTCCCCCACCACCAGCCTTTTCCTATTTGTGAATAAAAAAATGAGATTCACTTCAAAAATTAATTAAAACTGTCAGCTTTAAATTTTATCAAGCTAAACCAGGAGCTGCGAAAGCTCTATTTCTTCCCGCTTCCTTCCTTCCTTTCTTCTTCAGTCTTTCGCCCAAGAGGAGAAGAAAAAAGCGGGCTTCCGCCCTCCACCCGAATAACGACTTGAGGAAATTACCATTCAGGTTGGGAAAAACTTAATTTTTCTTCGGGAAAGTTTACATAAGAAATTGGAAAAAGAAAAAGTTTTTAAATTCAATTAAAAATTATTATAAGTTAATAATAGTAACGACTTTTGGGTGTTATAAAATAGCGTTTAACGTTGAAATGAGCCCCGGATGAATTCATTTTTCCCCTCTGCAAGAAAACATCCTTCGGGCTTTTTCCCTCCTCTCACTAACCGGGATTGTTAATTTATTTGGTAATATACACTTTCTCTCAAAGTGAATGAACCGAGTATTGCCCCCCAGAAGTAAGGAAGAAGAAAAGCTGAGAAGGAAATTAGTTTTTTCTAAAAAGGAAAATTCGAATAAGAAGCCACGTCTTGTTTAAAAAGGAAGTTGAAATGGAAGGAGAAGGAAAGCTGGGGAGCGAAGAGAAAGGCGTGTTCATGACAAGCCTGAAGGCGTATCAGAAGCTGATTTTCCTTTTTTTTAGAAAGACCAAAGAGAAAGGCCGTGTATAAAAAAAGCAAACAGAAAATGACACCTACAGTTTTTGATATTGGATCTGTAAAAAGGAAAATGGTCAAAGAAAAAGGGTGTTAAAATAAACACGAGAGAATAGAAGGAAAAACCAAAAAACTAAAACTCCGGGAAAGGAGGAAAAAAATTTTCAAGGGAAAAGGAAAATGAAAACAGGAAGATACAGAAGAAGTGATGACCTTGAAAAAATGATTTGTTCTGAATTTTTGGAGTCTCATGTCTTCCTTTAATTAACAATAGGAAAATACAACAGGAAACAGCACTAAAATTATCTGGCAAGACAGGGTCTGCAGAGCTTTCTAAACCATAATTGATTCTGCGAATTATACCTTTCCTATCTAGATGGTTGAAGCGTTATAAATATCTCCGACAGCAATGATATCTATAACACACTCATTGTGACTGCTGAAGGTGTACCTGCTGTAGCCGTTAGCTTCGTTTAATGTATTCTGGAAAAGAATATCGTGAATTCGTTGATTCTTCTTTTCTCCTTTTTCCTGTTGATTTAGCTTTTCCCCTTTGTCTTCTCATAAGCTTGATCTGACACTGCAGTATTCAGGTAGAACTGTGGTTTTGTCTTCGCCTGAATTCTCTGTATTTTGTTTGTGTTAGACAAGTCGGGGTAAGGATACCAGTTTTAAATATCCGTAGGTTTAGGGCCAAAGTGAGGCTAAGTAATAAAGACAAACGAAGGAGACGGAACTTAAGGAACTAAGAACGACACAAGTTCCGTCCAAAAACCAAGCTAAACCGTGGAGGGGAGGGAAAAGAGCCCACAACAGCAAGATGAGGGGTATTAATGGAGGCGAAAAGAACAAAAAGTGAAGCAGTGTTGACGTCATGGTCCAAAAAGATGACCGATACGGCAAAACAGATATCCCAAAAGTGTAACGAACTTTCCTCTCAGCAACAGTAACAGTTGAAAAAGGTTCTAACATCATCGAGTGAAAATCTTTGGAAAAAAATTTAAAAAATTACACAGAAAAGGGAAATTGGACGATGTCAGCAATAACCAGCGACACATGAAATTAGAAAGCAATATCCCTCCGTTAAAGAGAAGGAAAAAAATGTTTTTATAACAGATGAACGGACAAAATCAGTAAGCCACAACTAATTTTTCCACATTTTGACAAAAAAGGGAAAAGATGAGAAGGAGAAGAAGAGGAGGAGGAAGAGAAGAGAGAGATGGGAAGATAAAAGGAAGAACGATTACAAAGAAATTGTTTTTTGTTTTATTTGTTATAGACAGCATGCAAAACCATAAGAGTGGAAAAATAAAAGAAATTAGCTGAAGGAAAATTTAATTTAATGAAAAAAGGACCGAGAGAGAGAAAGGAAGGAAAGGCATCCGCATTATTGGAAATCCTATCGACCGACCAAATTTTTCCCTTCGTTTCCGGTCAAATGTAAAACGAAAAGCGGAAGAAGGAAATTCTCAAATTTTAAATTGAAAAAAAAAATCATCTCCTTTCTAATCGAATAATTTAATTTCAATTTAATTGGAGTGAAAAACAAAGAACTTTTCCACCCCCCGATTTCCGGTTTCGAAAATCTACATAACCGGATATGTGTCCTAAATCCATTTCCCATTTCCTCCGAATTTCCAATTAAATTTCTTCGAATCGAAACGTGGAGTCATTATTCACGTTTTGTCTTCTTTGGTCGGCCAGTCACTCTTTCGAAAACCGGAAGAAGAAAGAAAATTCTCACGAAGAAATGTTAAGAAGGAAGAATTTCTGGGGTCGAGGAACTCGAGGGAATAGCCGGCAACTAAATGAATTTTTCTTCTTCTTGGCTCCAAGACTTTATTTAGTGCTTACATTTATTATAATTGCCAACCAGAAAGTCCTTTCTCATTCTTTTCTCCTGTTTCCGCTTTTCGGTTTTTATGGGCTGTAGGGAGAGGGTTCAGTTCATTGTTTTCCGTTGTTTTCGTTTTGCTTACCGTCGATTCGAACATAAATTCCGCTCATATGACATTCAAACGGGAAATGGTTGTAGTGATAACATAAATTGTTGGAAATGTTTAATTATTAATATATACAATGGATATATTAAATGAATTTGTTGTGATTGTGACCCTCTGCTGACACGTACCATAACTATTTATGGAATGCCTCCCCTGGGTGTAAAGAGATTTTACTGTAGTCCGATTCTCAGAGATTATCTATTTATAACACTTTACAGTATTTATACTTTTAATAGTATTCCCATTTGAATGACTCATCCTATCAGTCATAAAACCTGTTGTTCAAAATCTTCAAGGTCTGGTACTGTCAAAAGGTTTGGAGATAGCGATTGAGATATTGATTAAAGTTTTTAGTAGTAACTTACTATATATTATAGTTTATTTAAAAATTAATTTCATTATATATACATATTATAAATGTGGTTTTTAGTTTATGTGGTTTTAAGCCCGTTTTTCATCTTTTTCTGGCTGCGGGAGGAGGATTCGAACTCACAACCATACCATTACACTACTCCACCCACGACAAGTTCTAGATGTATACTGAGTATAGTTGGTTATACTTATTCCATATCAATCTCAATGAGTATATAATACATCTATACAACTTACAATAATTTATACAAAATAATTAATTTCATTGCGCAATATTATTTATTAATTGTATATAATTTATTTATATTAACACTTATTAATTTTATTTACACAATATAATTAATATAATATTAAACAGTGTACAACACATGCCAACACTTCAAAATTATAACATTTCCACGAATGATAAGTATTCAAACTTAATATAAGTCAGTATTGCTATTATTACCCATACTTCTTGCTTTTAATATTAAAAGAAACAGTTTGTGATAATAACGGTTATATTATATACAGTAAGCAGTATACAGTTACGTTAGTGTTTGTGTTTGAGAGCCAGAACCCTCGTGACTAACTGTTTAAGCTCTGACTATCTTTGTGAGAAATGTTTAGAAGGGTTCTGTCAATGTTATACTAAATTCTAAGGCCCTGATTTGATACATATTCAAATAGTATATGATCTGTAGTTTAGATTGGAATCTTGGGACCTATCATGTTCGGCTTTATTGGTTTAAAAGAAGAGAAAAGGTGAGGTAAAGGAGGAGGGAAGGGTGGAGAAGGTCAGTGGACCATCGTTGGTGGTTGGCTGTTGGTGGGTATGTGTGTTTGGAATGTTAGTATCTGTCGGTATCTCTCAAATGAAACTGACAATCTGAAAAATGATTATCTTTGATTGCTGGAAAGAATCTAAGACATTAGTAACACTTTTATGGGTTAGTTATAATAATAATTTTCGTTTGGTTTTCCAGTGCCACCTCGAATACATCACGTGACTTCGGGCGGAAACGTTGAGGTCAAAAAAGGTCAAACAGTATCGCTGGAATGTCGAGCTTCGGGGAATCCAGTTCCGTCCGTATCGTGGAGTCGAAAGGTAGGATTATCAAGTCATTTCCTCGCCATTTTCTTTTTCCAAAATCTTCTGTTTTGAGTGCGTGACTTGAAAAACTATCTACTCATTACTCGTCGTAAAAGGAGAAAAGAAAAGGAGGAGTAGAAGCAAGAATGAAACGGTGATCGCTATCGACAATCGCCATCTTCCTTTGTCTTCTCGAAAGAAGTGGAAATAAAAATCTGACACACTTCTCTGAGTGGATGTATTTGAGGAGCTGTTGGAGATAGAAGTAAAAAGGAGAGAGAAGAAGAAAAAAGTTAGAAAGAAGATGGAAGAATAGAAAGAAACATGTAGCTCAGATTTTATTGAATTTGAAAATTTTTACAGAACGTTAAAAATTTTCTCCGGAAAGTCTGGTTAGAACTTCGGGAGGAACTAATTTAAACTTTCTTAAAGCAAGACAATTTACCGTTCAGCTCGTTAATTTGGAAAAGATAAATGATTTAAATCCGTTTATCTTCATAAAGAAAACTGATATTACTTTTTAGGGAGATGTTCTAGAAAGGAGGGTAAGAAGAAGAAGGAAGAAGAAGAGGAGGATAAATAGAGAAGAGAGGAAGAGAAGGAGGCGGCGGTAAAGGGAGAGGAAAAACGCGTTCGGCCTCTCTCTCTCTTCTTTCATTTAGCCGTTAGACGATCTCTCTTCATCTTCTTCTTCAGAGCTGAAAACTTTGCAAACTCAACAACAGGATTGTGTCCCGGTCCCTTTTCTTATGCTAATTTTTAAAGCGGCGTTAACTAATCAAATCGACAATATTAATTAAGACTGATGAAAAGGTTTCTCAAGGTCAGGTTATCCTCTCCTCCTTTCTATTTTCATTCCATTTACATTCAAACAGATCCCAGTTGTTCTGCTTTAAAATATTTAACCAGATTCTCCTGCTGTTTGAACTTTGTGTCTTGTTTTCTTACTCGTAGTGGGTTTCGCTATACAACTAGAAGTGTGCTCGATGGGTTTTGGCTCTCATCAAACTACAGGAAAATGGTTTTTGGTTACTGTTGTCAGTTAAAAAGGTTTACTTCGACCAAACTTTACATTTTGGATTTGGGTACTGTCCTGTCTCCCATGTTTTTGTTTGATTGTCCCCAAATTTAAAGCAAAATCTGAATTTGTCATTCTGCCATTCCACAGTTTGTCTGGGTTGTAGACGAACATACTATTCATCAATTGACAAAAGTGTGCATTATTTTTGAAAGATTAAATTGCAGTAATACTTATAAAATAGTCCTGAGAACAGTCTGGATTCACTTTTTCCTGCTCTCTCTCTGTATCTGTTGCACGATGGACTATTTTGATTTTCCAAGAAACGTTTGAATGAGATTTTCTTTATATTAATATAATATTTTCCGTCTTTAGAAAGCTTATCGGAAATTAATTTTAAATGATGAAAATGTCGATTTTCATAAAAATCAAAAAGGTAAAAAGAAGATTAACAGAAGTCTTTATAATTAAAATATGAGAGAGAGAGAGTTTAACAGTCTTAAAAAGGTTTTTGCTAAATTATGAACTGAGCTAAATCTGGACTACTTTTCTAATCTTTTCTATAATTTTTTATTTATATAGTAATGCTGTTGCGAATTTTTGAGACTTCGAATTTTAAGCAGGCAAGGTTAGGAAGTGAGATTTTGCTGTAAGAAATTAGACGATGTTGGATAAGATTTGTTTACTAATAGATACGCAACAAATACGAAGGACAGCGAATGTCTCTGTCTACTTATGTGTCTGATGTATGACTCTCGCTTGACAGCAGCGTTCTATAATGAAATACATGTGAGCATACTGTGACTGTACTAAAAGGTACCGGAAGATCCAGGACAAGACACAATAAACCCTTGGCACTCAAGCATTTTCCTTCCGGGCCAAATTTCCATTGTGACCATTGCGACTGGGCCACACGACTTGCCAAAAAAAGCTTCTACAAGTCCGGCTTTCGACGCATACAGTCCACCATCGGTATCATCTGTATGTACATTTCCAAGCTCAAGACAATAAGTAGTTTGTAAGCGTATATCTCAGGATTAGAGATACAACACAAATACAAGCTGAGTGGAGTATTAAAGGTTTGCGTCTTCTGGAAGATTTTGTAGAAGGGATGCTGCGCCACCAGTAGAAGAGACGTAGAAGAAAAAACTTTATGAGAGGTACTAAGACCTAGGTACTCAAAATTTTTCCTTTCCGGGCCAAATATCCTTTCACACGACTTACTCAAAAAAAAATTTTTTACAAGTCCGGCGTTCGACCTATACAGTCTACCCTAAGGGCATCATCTGTATGAAGATCTGTCAGTCTGTTTCTCTATGTATTTTCTGTAAGTTGACTCTTAAATATATGTTGAGGCAAACAATGTTAGCAGTTTCTGAGCACAGACCCGAATGTTTTCATACTGGTCAGGCACTATGTTCCAGAATTCAGACTTAACAGTGAGCTTTCGACCTTCTCACAAATTTCCACTCAATCGGTTTCCACTAGGCCACTCAGTAGAGCTTGGTGGACCTCAGTTTTAGTACCAAAGCACAATCCACAATATCAACCTTTTCTCAACATTGAGCTTGATATAGTCCAAAGTACATTCACAAGCCTTTCCAACTATAAAACCCCAAGGCAACTAACTCCCTCAGGTTCAAATAGACAGAAATAGCCAACCAAAACCTACCGAGTACGATTATCTAAGAAAGAATGTAGAAAACAGTGAAAAACCCAAAATTGAAAAATGCGAAGAGATTTCAGATAAATAAATCGAAAAGGTGAAATGGAAAGGTGAAACAAAATGGCACTTAGGTGACTGGATCGAGAAAGATGGAAGGTGTCATGATCGCGATTCAAAAAGCTTTTTCAATCCGGGAAAAGTTTCCGCGTAAAGTGAAATCCTGAAAAGTTGGAAGTCGGAATGATAGGCTAACATGGGTATGTGTGTGTTCGGAGAGGACGGGACGGGGATTCGAAAGTGAAAAAGTTATTTATGTATCAGTCGAAAGTTTTTCATCCAATTAAATGTGAATTATTCAGGGTCTTAATAGGTGTCGGAAAGTTTGTTAATTGCCCTTGCTAGAACAAAGTTGTTAAGAGTTGAAAACATAAAATGAGTCCCGGAAAGTCTAATTAGATAGAAGATATCAATTTACTTTTAGCCTGATCTTTCGATTTCCCCTTTATTAAGCTATCAAGTTAACCAACTTATTAATAAATAAATGTACATAATTTTTTCTGGCACCAACATCCAACGAAATGAAGTTTTAGATCTAAGAATGGAAAAGACAGGTGATTGAAGGTAAGAAGAAAGGAAAATGGGAAATTCTGGGAATGAGTTTGAAAGCTATTTTCGTCCTCGAGGATTGGGTTATGTCGACGTATTGTTCGTCGGATAAGTTATTTTGGGATGGGATGGTAGGGCTGCACGCGACGGCTTTGGGGAGGAATGTTTGAAATCAAATTTTTGGATTTTAGAATTTCCTCGCAAAGTTAATTTGCCGGGTTTTGGGAATTCTCGTGCTGTTGTTCTCATTTTTGAAAGGAAATCTGTTTTGAATTACACTTAAAAAGATGACTGACAATTTTCTTTTCGGGACAGGAAATCTCATTCCAGGTAGAGCTAGCCAGACACGTGACATCTTTATTTTAGTGTCGAATTAGTTCCTGAGAACGGAAATGATTCCTTCTGATATAAAACTAATCTCGTTTCGAATGAACAGGGGAAAGAGAATAAGAGAGAGAGATAGTGGAGAGATAAAGACGGCTAATAAACATGATCAGATTCGGAGAAAAACATTTCCGGCTTAACTGCTGAACTCGCGTTAGGGTCAGCAAATCTCGCCCTAACAATCTTCTCTTACAAACTTCCGTTAAAATAATCCTGAAACCGTGTGCAATTACCTCTTAATACTTGCCGGACTCACCCAAGGAGGTTAACCCGAATGGCTTTCAAGATGGCATGCTGCTCTCCCTTTAATGAGGGCGATTTTGGAATTAAAAGCTGTCGGAGGGGAATCGAAGGAAATTTCCTTCTTCCGCCGGAAAAATTGAAATGCAGTTTCATGGAAAAGGTGTCCGAGTCGTTTGACAACGAATCCATTCCCGCCATTTTTTTTGTCGAGTTTATCTCTTGGAGTTAGATACGGAAACCGAGGGAAAGCCGAAAATAATGGGTTACAACTTTAACCCTTGGACATGGACACTGGGCTTTCGCATGCCCCCACGTGGAAAAGAGGGGAAAAATCGGATTTTGCCGATATTTAGTTTGCAATTTATATTCGTGGGGAACACGTGTTTTTATGTAAAAACCCGAACAAAGCTCCCCGCAAAGACTTAATTAAACAGAGTCTGCCCACCACAAATTCATTTATTCAATACAAGATAAACCGCCTTTGCAGAAACCGTCTGCCTGCCTATTAATTTTGCTGCGGATTTTTCGGTTTTTGCTTATCACAACAATGCGGCGACAAAACACCCCTCCACAGCCTCCTACTTCTTCTACTCCTCCTCCTCCTCAGCTTTTTGATTTTTTTTTTCTAATAGCCAGACGGTGTCCAATATTCTCGAGGGCGAGTGTTGCAAAAAGCAATCGCACAAATTATTTCTCATAAAATTTGACGGCAAGTCATTTTCGGTTGCTTTTAATCGAGTTATCGTCGACACGTTTCTCCAATTTCTCCTCTAATTAAAGTGAAATTTTTGTGTGTGAGTGGGTGAGAGAGAGAGTAAAACTGGAAGGAGGAGGAGGGCAGGTTGAATGTTAACAAATTTTGCTTCCGAAAAATTCGACAACGTGAACCACCGAAAATGGGTTATAGACTTCACTCTCGGACCCTTTTTCCAACCTTTAAAATGACTTCTGCTATGCTGACATCCACCCACACCATCACCATATGTGTAGTATAATAATTCTACAAACTTCAAAATCATTATCAAAAGCTGGAAACATAAACACAAAACGATAAAACGTTTAATGCTTTCACGAAGCCAGTTGTAGAGAAACGATGGGAAATGGGCGGGAGCCGGGGTTGCCGGGAAAAAAAGAAAATTTCGGAAGTTGGGGGAAAGTTGTTTACTGAAACGACAGAGAGAGAGAAAGAAATTGTTTTGTGACTAAGAACTTCGTATAAATAAATATTTTTTGTCTCTTAAGAAGTTTGTTCCACGTGCAGTCCACGTGAGTTCAAAAAGTAAAGTAAAGAAAAAGTGTCGGAAAACGTTTTGCAGATTTTTAATCTCGGAAAATTTTCACAGCTCGAATGAAGTAGTGAAAATCGGGAATAAAAGAAAAGTTTCTTTTCTTAACTTTTCGTTTTAATCCATCCGCCCCTCCCGCCCCCGCGTTCCTCTCTCTTCACCTCCATTCTCCCAACAAATCACATTTCATATTAGAGCTAAAGGAAAGGAAAGGAAAATAACAAGGAAAAGAAACCCGTGTTTCCAATCAAATGTGAAATCACAGTTTCTTTATATAAGAGAAACTAGTTAGTGGCAGTTTGTACAAAGTAAAATTAAAAGTTTCTATTGAATTTCAAGGGTTTTAATGGTTTTACCTCATTTTAAGTTTCTTCCTTTCTTTCAATTACTCAACTCTCATCGATTTGACCTGGTCAGCTTTGGTGTGGAGTGACGCAAGAAAGGGCAAAAGAAAGTCGGACGAAAATTTTTTTGGTTTTCGGTTCTGCAGACTTGGAGTTTCCCTACTGAACAGGTTTATCTATACCTCTTTAGCTTATTGGTTCTCCTCTGGGGTGGGTTAAGAAAATTTGTTTTGGTAGTTTTCACCCAGTTTTTCACCTGTGGGATGTAGAAGAGGATTCGAACTGACGACCATAACTTCTGCACTCGGGCGCTTTAACCACTACAGCACATACCTCCCCTGGATGGGTTTCAGGTTAACGTCTGTATTGTAGTTGTAATTTGTAAAAGCTCAGTTTTGGTGTGTTTCAAAAGACAGTCGTAGGGTTAAATTAATTTCCAGACTGATTATAGTCTCATATAGTCTTTATCTGCAGTCCGAAGGACATTTATGGGTTAACAGGGAAACCAATTTTCTGAACTATGACACTAGGCTTCCTGCTGAACTTTTCATTTCTATATAACTCATAACTTCTAAGTCAACATTCCGGTTTCTGCCGGAAGTAACACACTTCTGACCTCAACATTTTAATCACAACAGCAGAAGTGGATAGAAAGCTTCTTACTGGCAAGATGACAACACCGATGTTAAAAAATTCTGCTGCTTACACCTAAGAAGCAGTATATATATATAATATAATAATATAATATAATAGTTGTCCTCTATTTCGCCCGTAGAGGGTGTATAACACAATACAGTTCGGTATATTATGGTACAGAATATGAACATGAACATAACGGCTAAGTGTAAAAAAATAAATAGCGAATAAATGAATAAGCAATAAATATGTAAGCAATTAATAACGGCTAAGTATGAGTAAATAACAAATAAATAAATAAACATTAAATATTAAACAGATAATAATGTCTAAATAAAAATGAATAAATAACAAATAGATAAATAAACAGCAGATATGTGGGCAAATAAAAACGGGTACGTATGTGTAAATCAATAAAAACAAATAAATAAATAAACGATAGATATGTAGACGAATAATGGCGGCTAAGTATATATGAATAAATAGCAGGTGGGAAAATAATTGACAAATAATTATTCGTTTAACACGAAGCTTCTCGTTCGCATAGCCTGGGCTGTGAAAAAGGCCACGGCTCTGATTTTGTCCTCTCCTACTGGGTTTCCTATTATGCTGATGAGTCTTGATTCTTCGTCAGCTGCCTGGTCTATGAATGGATTAATATAAAGTTGCCTATGGGCTGCGTAGACTGGGCAGTGTAGAAGTAGGTGTGCCAGTGTCTCCGGGGTTCTAAGGTTGCAACATTCGCAGATAGATCTTTGGTCCCAACCTAAGAAGCAATATATGATTGTGTATAATAATTATTATTATACTCAAAAGTGTAAATAACATAAACAGCAGAAAAACACAGCAAAGAGGTAAAATTCATTTTTGACAAAAGACGCGACTTATTTCCCAACCCAAGAGCTTTCGAAAAGTCACCCACCCACCCCCTCTCTCTCTTCCCACCCGCCAACCTTTGGCAAAGGGATTTTATAAATTTCATTTTGAGATTTTATAAACAATTAAAAAACTCGAAACGTTTCGAGAAAATTTTATAAAACAATTTTGAAAACATGAATACTCGGGGTGGAAACAAAGACGAACAATCAAAACAATTTGTAATTAAAGGGGAGGAAAATTTTTCAAACAGGAATAGATTGTTGTTACTTCTCGTTGTATCTGAAGGAAAATTTGAAAAGTCTTCCTCCCTCCCCCCCAACAGCTCCCGACTCTTCACTTTCTGTGGTGGGTGAGTGAGAAGCTTTAAAAAATACTTTTGAGATGGAGAAGAGGAGGAAGTAATTGTGTTCAATCCTAATTTCTGGAACTGTTACTCCGATTTTGTTAAACAACTGGAACGATAAGGTTGTTTAATGTTAATACGGCTTTCTGTTGGGATTTTGACTTCCAGATGCCGGGTGGGGTTGCTGGAAATTTTTATTCTGTCTTCCAGTGGTTTTGTTTTAAAGGAGGGATGTCTGGATTTTTCTGGAAGTATCAGCAACGACCGATTTGAGGTCCTTTTTTTTTGCGAAATCGTTTTAGATTTCTTGATAGATAGATAGATAGATAAATAGGGAAATCGGATTCGATTTTCTTTCTTTTCTTTTGTTTTCTACTTTCTCCTGTAGGGCTTTTTGGGTTGTTTGCTTACCTTTTTGTTCTTTTCCTTTTTTAACGTATTTCCACGGTCATTTTGCTGTTTTTCTTGGTTATTCTGTCTTTTTCTTCTCCTTTTTGGGTTTTCCTTCATTGTGTTCTCTTGTTCTTGTTCTTCTCCTTATCCTCACCTACGACTGTTATTCTTATACTGTCTTGTCTTCGCGTTCTTTTTGTTACTTTCTTCATTTTTCCAGTCGTTCTTCACTCTTCCTTTCTCTTTTACATTTATGTTTACTTCTCTTCTTTTGTTTTTTCTAAAACTTTTTCGCTTTTCCTTCCTTCTTTTCCATTTTCTTGTATTGAAGGGAGGTGAAAATAGAGAGAAAGCGATGCCCCGGAAGACGGAAAACTTCGTGGCTGAAGAACCTAAGAGAATAGTTCGGCATGACATCCGGCGCCCTATTCCGAGCAGCAGCATCCAACTTTGCCATAACCCTGTTGATTGCAAACCTTCGACACGGAGACTGCACATCATGATAAAGATGATGCATTGAAGGAGCAGTGACCTGTGGAAATCTTTTTCCTGCCTTCTCCTCAGAAGGGCTCTTTAAACGAGTCAAAATGATTCTTGTTTTCACCAACAGTGTTAGTATATTTCCTTTTCAAAGTTTTGCTCACTTTTACATCTCAAATGTCACTCAGTTTATAATTTCTTTACCGACTCACTAGTCTGAGACTCAAAACACCATTTCCAAGGCTCAAAACGTGCTTCCTACAATTGACGCTCTGTGATTGTCCAGATCAGCCTTTTGCTATGATATGAATCGTTATTGAAATGGATATTGTCAGTCTGAGAACAGTCTTCCTTTTCTTTGCACTCATTCTTTCCTTTTCTATAAATATTCTTTTGGACTGCAACATTCTTTTCCTTTGTTTCTTCTTTTTTAGCTTTAAAACGAATATTAATCGATATTTAATTAAATTTTTGATTTTTGAAGCGGAATCGTCTGCTCTAATAATAATATTTAATTAGTTTTTCAAAATAAATTAAATTTTTCACTTATAATATCAAAAGTATGATGAATGAATAGTAAAAAAATTTCAAGCAGACTACTCACTATGAAAATATAGAAGGAGTCTTTGGTTTGACTAGAAAGCACATTCACTCATGAGGAATTCATGTTCGTTTTATAGCTTGCTAGAACAAAGGTGGATTCCTACTCTCAAAAAGTTTTCTCCCGAAAGCATGGGGGGTCACGGTATTTCAAAATTCCACGATAAAGCTTAAAGCTCTCAACGAAAAAGAGACAAAGGAAAAGAGCGAAGGTCAAAATACTAATTTTAGAATTTAATGGGTTCTAAATGGGCAAAAGAAGACGATGGCAGTTCTAAAAAATTTTAAAAAGCGTTTTAACGCAAGGCCAAAATGTATTTTTTCCTGTCGGTTAAATTCTTTCCTGGGAAATTCTGTGTGTTTTGCTTTTCTCGCTTTTCTGTTTTTTTTTCAGATTTTCGTTTTCCTCGTTGGAACTTTCTTTTCTGCTACAGAAGTGTTTAACCGTTAATATCTAAAAGCTCCTGGTTCCCAAATCTTTGGATCTTGTGCTGGTTTTGAGTTGTTCGGTGTAGGAGCCAAGAAAATCAAAACTAGGTTCCCAAAAAGTAACTTGATACCATTCCAAAAAAATTTTTTGTATCGATTTAAACGAACTCAAAGCTCTTTTTACCAAAGTTAACATTGAGCTTGGTTATGGTTACCCTGTCCAACTATCAGGAAACTCAGAAACCATTAAAGAAGAAGCAAAAAAGAGGAAAATGAAAAACAGTTAATGACTAAGAATCATGCCAAAGCGTTAGTTGGCTAACACCACGGTGGATAATAATTAGAATCGAATAACAAAATGGCGTTTAGAGAAGTCTAATTATTCGCACTAAAAAATAAAGAAACAAAAGTTTTGGGAGAGAAAGCTCGCTGCGAAGAAAAAAAGAAATTTTTTGTGAAGTAAGAAAAGAAGTAAATTAGTCATGTACGAGGACTTGACAACCTTATCATGGACCAAGATTAAGTCTTGGAAAATCATGAAAAACTAGAACTTCTCCTGAGACAAAAACTTTCTCGCTTGTGTAAATGATGTATCTGAAACTTTTTAGAAGAAAACTTTTGTTTTACCAACATTCTACTATATTATTCAAATTAAAATATTCATAACAGTCGTTCCTGCTTCTCCTCCTCCCGTCTTCCTCCATCATCCTCTTCCTCTCATCTTATTCACTTCATTCTAAAAGATTTTCTTAAAATTATTCATTATATTATACGGTTCACGAACGGACAAACGCGAAGAGCTTTCGGTTTAGTGAAAGCACACAAAAAACGTTTCTATTCCAAGCCGCGATGACTGTAAACTTTTTCTGACTCACTGAAGGAGGTAGAAAGTGAAGATGGGAGAAGGAAATGCAGTGAAACTCATTGTCAGGTAATAAAGTCAGGCAATTAAGAGCAGAAAACGACAGTCGGAGATGATGACTGGGAAAAAGGGAAAGTTGTCGAAGAGAAAGGAAAAATGGCTGCTGGTTGGAAGCAATTAAGTTTCAGAGAAGACGACGGTTGAACACGGAAGATTTGAAGCCTTCGGGAAAGATTGCACAGGATTCGATAACCATTTAGCTTGAATGACAATGATTCTCCTCGGGCGTCGCACGTTAATCCAAAGAATTCCCGGCGAAATCTCCTTCCAAAATGGAGTGATAGAAACTCGGCTCAAATTTTAAATTCTAAAGCAGTAGAAGAAGACGATGAGGATGAGCTAGAGAGTGTGGGTGGATGAGTGGGAAATGAATGGGATGGAAGGTTTGGACTAAAATCCTTTTCTTCCTGACTTTTTATTAAAGGAATTTCTTTACTTTCAGAATAACGTTCTACCGTCGGGAGAGAAAACCAGAGAAGGATCCAGCATCACCATAGAGCAAACAACTCGACATCAAGCTGGCACCTACTTGTGTACAGCTTCGAACGGAGTCGGAGAAGCCGCCGTACAGTCCATAAATCTTCACGTGTTGTGTGAGTTCTCAAAAAAATTTATTTTAATTTAGAAATCTTCCCTTCGAAGCTTTCCGAGAGCTTTCTAATCAATATTCAAGAGAAACTTGAAGGATTGAATTCAAGACGTTTTTTCTTCCTACCCTTCCTTCCTTTCTTTCCTTTCTCCTTTTTTTTATTCTCTTATACGTCTTCCGGTTACTCCTCCTCCAGTAAGAAAGAGAGAGATGAGATTTTCTCCGAGTTCTCTCTCGCAGAGTGAGTTAGTTGAATGTTGTAGAGGAAACGCCTTTTAATCAAGACCTTATTTCGACCTTAAATTTCGGCTGCGACATTTCCAAATGTTTACCTTACTTCCTTTCAGTCGTTAAATTAAGTCACCGGGGCGAATAGGCGTGGAGTTCGCGCGTCTTGACAGATTAACAAAGACTAATCCGTGATTGCGACTTTAATATTCTCACCCAATTCAGTTGGAAGAGACGCCGATTTCTGTTAGCGGCTTTCCTGGGGTTTGAGCTTTCTTAGAATTTATTTCCTGCTAAGGAATTCATAAACTACACTGCCTCGAGCATACCATTGAAAGAAGATCGTTTTTCATTCTCCTCTGATCGCATTCATAAAACTTTGATGACGTGTTTGATTTTAATTGCTGATGACTTGGTGAATTGCTGGTGACAGAGGACCGAAATTTGGGTTCATGGTGTGATAGCTGAAATCCAGCGATTTTAAATTTCAGCCCTTATAAAGTTTCTTTTTAAATTCTCTTAGAATTATACGGTGAATGTAAAATCAATGCTTTGGATAAAGTAAGACGTGCACATAATCATCTATATTAATATAAACCTGCAGCCGTTACAAATCTTCATATTCACAACAACACTCAACAGTGCCAACACGAATTGTTGATTATCTTCAACAACCTATAATATTATTATAATATAAATAAAACCTATAATATTCTAACCATTTATTACAGTCATATCTGATACCAGTTTGTTACCACTAAGCAGACATTATTCTCGCGTAAAAAAAGGCCCTGGAGTTCAAAGCGATAAAATATTGGTAGATGCGTATGTTGTTTTTATAATCTAAGAAATTTTTATAATATATTACCTCTATTTGCCCTGAGCGTTAGAGGTTTTCTTTTTTACAATTTATTACAATCACTACACTTCTTATGAGACATCAGATTCAGGTGGCATTTCAGCATACCTAATGTGAACACACCAAAAGTAAAATATTAAACAGGTGATAAGCAAATTGCATAGATAACATATAAAAGATAAAAAGTAATGAAGTAGTCACAAGTTAAAGTATAAAAATGTTTCAGTTTCATGCATCTTTCTTGGTAGTCTGTCCTCTCCCATTCTCATTACATGGCCATACCACTTCAGTCTTGCTGTATGTATCCTCTCCTGTAACGGGTCCTCTTTCACAATTTCTCTGATCTTCTCATTCCTTATTCTATCTCTTCTTATTACTCTTATTCTGTTTCTAAGAAATTTCTTCTCACTCGCCTCTATTCTACTTCCATCCTTTTTCTTCATCGTCCATGTCTCTGAAGCGTAAGTCAAGACAGGGACGTAATAATTCCGGTAGATAATTTTCTTACTTTTCTGTGGAACATTCCTTCTCTAAACAGGCTTCTGACACTTCTCAGGAATGCTTCTTCTTGTCGACCTCTCATACTCATGTCTCCCTCACTTCTCCCATTTTCCTGCACTATACTCCTCAAATACTTGAATCTTCTATCTACTCTCTTCAACTGTTCCTGTACAATCTGAAGTCCTTTGATGGATCTTTCCTTTTTCCTAGTTGTTATCATGTACTCACTTTTGCTTGCATTAAATTTCATTCCAAACAGTGCTACCCATCGTCTATCTGTTGTTGGACGTCCTCTTCCTTATTTACCCATAATTTAAGAAATTAACAATATGAATTTTATATGTTTAGAGTTCATTCCGAAAATGAGTTTAATAATATATTTTTATAATTTTTCCCCACCATTAAGAGTATTTATTGCGATAAGAAGAAACTTTCATCCAAAACAAAATATTTAGTGGTTTTAGGCCCTTATTTTGGGTACAACAGGATGCAGAAGGAGGATTCGAACTCACAACCATTGCGTCAAGTCAGGAACTTAACCACTACACTACTCCTCCCATCCAAAAAGTAAATATTTGGTGGTAAAAATCATTCAAATTCTTTCACTGATTCTAGTTTTTGAGGTATATTGATCTTCTAAAGGAAAATCACACAAATTCAAACCGAAAAAGCTTTTTATTTGAATGTGAATACGTTCGCAGAGGATTTGTTTAAAGCATTTCATCTTGACGCTTGCGTAAATTTGAGACTATTCTCGTTTTAATTGAAATTTTTGCAGGGATTTTGACAAATGATTACAATTTTAACGAGCAGTTTACTTTCTCTGTATTCCTCTATGTAGTTTAGAACCAAGGTCGTTTGTCCCTTCGACTAGTTTCTTGCCTTTGAAATTGACTAACACGGAGCTTCCCAAACTTTTTTGTGTCGTAGACCCCTTGTCAGGTCTTTCGGTTTGGGTAGACCCCCTACATTTTTGTAAATTTCTCTCTGTAGTGAAGTAAAGCTTTTGCTTCATAGGTACTTTTATAAAGTATGTATATATCTTTATATTATAAGATAGTATAATGTAAGTAAATAGGTACTATCAGTGTATGTTGAGATTTAGTATCGTGGACTCCCATGGACTCCTAAATTTTTATCGCTGATATAGACCCCTGGGGATCGATATAGACCACTGTGGGAATCGCTGTCATGATGACTATATGGATACTTCGTCACACTATAAAGTGTAAACTTCAGCATCAGTGCCGGAGATTACAAAGATAAACCCAACACTCAAAGAAACTAGACATTAACTGACTGGGTACCACGTGTTCCGGTCGGTGCTGAGTTATGACACGTTCTGGTGCCACGTAACAATACTAAATTGTTTTTTTGAACAGTCAGTCTGGAGGTTGCAAACAGAATTTTATGCCAACATTGCAAATCTACACGGAGGTATGGCACTGGTACGACAGAAATTTCCCTCCAAAATCACAGATATAGAAGGCAAATTCTGTTTTCGTACCCTGAAATCAACCCAATTCAAACTTCTTTTTAAAGGTTATTGCAATATTCTAAATAAGACGACAGAAGAATAAAAAAAAACATTTTCTGAAAGTAATAAAGAGGAAATAGAAATCAAAAGAACAAACTAAAACAATGAGAGAAAGGAGAAAAAAAATGGAAGGAGGAAAAGAGCGAGAAAAAGAATCCGGAAGAACAAAGACACTCTTTCTGTCTGTCTGTCTATTGTTAATAGATAGGAAAGAAGAATGAAGAGGAAAAAAGAAACCAATTTGAGCGAACGGTTACCATAGTCACGAGACTCAGCTCAAAAAACCTTTTCCTATAGAACTCCATCTTTTTTTCGGGTTTGATTTTGTGCTTTCGTCTTAAGAAATTCGTCAGAAGAAGATTCTTTGACGGGAGGAATGAATCGATGAAGCGGAAGTTTAATTTTACGGTATCTAAATGCTAGAAAATTTTCATTCCAGGAAAAAATGAGTCGAAACGGTGTCCAGGGGCCGGGGGGTTAACGTTTTTAAAATAGAAACCTGGTCAAAGGGTTGTTCGTTTCGATTTCATTCTTTTCCAAAAAAGAACTGGAAACTCGACTAAATTCTGCCTTCCATAATTTCAGCTAAACATCAAAAGAACTTTTAAACAATTCAAACGACTCCAAAGTTTTTCCTTCTGAATAAATCCAGGAGACAAAACCGACGTGTCGACCCTTGGCTCGTTCCGATATCTACTCCTCCACCTCCTTTGCCTTCTCCTCCGACAAAAAAGCCGCAAACTCTGTTAACCTATCTCGAATTGAATTTCATACGCGAGAGACTTCTAGAAATTCAATTTTGGGGACTGGCAACTGAGAACGGAGAAAAAAAATTTTTATTTATTTTATCGAAATGAATATTCGTCCTTCTCTCCCTCTACTCCCTTTTGACCTTCTCATCCGCTTATCCTATTATTCACACTAAGGTTTAAAAACGGAGAAAAAATAAATTTCGTTTAAATTTTAAATAAAAAGAATAAGCAGCAGGGCGTTTTTAGAGGGAAAAGCAATTTTATTTGTTCGCCTTGAGGGATACACAGACAAACAAAGGACAAAGCAACTTTTTTGCACGTGATAGCCATGCCTCTTCCTCCTTTATCCCTTTCTCCTTCTCCTGTTTGGCTCTCTCTCTCTATATATATATGCCCTTCGAAGCACGCATGCTAAAGGAAAATTTGGAGAGGAAAAAATGTGTGTTGGCCCTTTTGAATTTTGTTCTCTGTCTGGTTAAAGCTCTACTTTCCGTCCCTAGAGCTTCGTTTCAAAGAAGACGATTTTTGGTTTCTATCGGACTGAGCTTTTTGTATGAAATTGCGTCGTTTCCCTAAATTTGTCACAATCGCTTTAAGGTCTTGATACTCAAGCTTTTTCTTTCCCGGGACAAATTTTCATTGTGACCATCGCGACTGGGTCGGACGAATTACCAAAAAAAGATTTTACAAGTCGGGCTTTCGACGCATACAGTCCACCCTCAGGCATCATCTGTATGTACATCCGTTTCTGTTTGTAATTTCTGTATATAGCCTCATAAAGATATGTTGAGGCAAACAATGTTAACAGTTTCTGAGCACAGGTCTGAACATTTTCGTACTGGTCAGGCACTATAGTTCCGGCTTAACAATGAGCAGTCGCCTTTCACAATTTTCACCCAATCGTGGGAGGAGTAGTGTAGTGGTTAAGTTTCTGACTTGGATGCAAATGGTCCATGGTTCGAATCCTCCTCCCGCATCCTGTTATACCCAAAAATTAAGGGTGAAAAACGGGATTAAAACCACCCACCACCCCCAAATTTTCACCCAATCGATTTCCACTAGGCCACTCAGTAGAGCTTCGTGGGCCGCAAAGCTTTAAGGTGTCTTTCCTAGCATTCTTCTCAAACAGTGGACGAGGATTTTCTTGTATGTATAAGCTTTGCTTTTTAATATTTTGAAATTTCCCTCAGTTTTTACCCGTCATTTGGCAATTTATCTTGATTTAATTTGAGTTAATTGGAAAGACGTAGCGGAAAATGAAAGAGTCGCTGATAAAATGAAAATAACATTTTCACATTATGAGTCTAATTGGAGGATTTTTAGAAAAAGAAGGAAAAGTTTTCTGCCCTCTCCACTCCTCTTCTAGTGTTACTGCCTTGAATGTGCTCTTATTTTAAGTATAAGACGAACTTAATCTAATTTTTTATTTATTATACCCGACGTATCTCGATTTTCGTTGTCATACTCGGTTCTGTAAGTGCGAACGCAGGGAGTGTTGTGTATGACTTGGGGTATCTCTCAATTTTACACACCCACTCAACAGCGGTTGAAAGGAACGAATTAAAGCTTTCAAATTTAGAATTTTTAGTTTGAAGTAGAAAGCGGTTTTTATTAAAGTGCTGTTAAGGTTTTTGAATCCTTCCAGACCCGCTCTTTCCTCGGTTAGACTCCCGAAATTTTTCTGAAAAGAATTGAAAGAGAGAGAGAGAGAAGAGGGAACGGCATTGTTTATTAATAATCAGTACGAGAGCTGAGATTCAATTGAATTATTTTATTATTAACAAAGGATATTTCGTGACATGTATTTAGAAAGGTGAAGAAAACAAAATTAATTTCCGAGAATTTCGGCACTCTAATTTTCTACGAGGAAATTTCTAGAAAACTTGTATTCGAGAGTTTGTACAAAGCACTGCTTATAAGATTTCTCGAAAGGGATTTCTATTCGTGCCACCAAAGTGATATTCTTTAGTATTTTTTCTACATCTTCTTTAGTATATTCCTCCGCGTCTTATATAACCATGGAGGCCTTTTTGGTTTTTTAATTTTCACTTTGGTGATAGTTCTTTTGACTTCTTCTGTAAAAGTTTTAAGTTCTTTTGTGTTGCTGACAGTGATTTGCTTAATTTTCTATATTCTGTGGGAGGAGTAGTGTAGTGGTTAAGTTCCTGACTTGGACGCAAATGGTCGTGGGTTCGAATCCTTCTCCTGTATCCTGTTATACCCCAAAAATTAAGGGTGAAAAACGGGTTTAAAACCACCACCAATTTTCTATATTGTAGTGCTCATTTTAATCGGGTTTAGTATCTCTCAATGAAGCTGACAGCTTTTTTAGCTTCGTTAATGACCTTGCTGACATTTTATGTGCTACCAGGTGCAGCAGTTTTTTTCTGGCTGGCCTTTTTTTTAACACATCCGAAAGCGACATAGAGAATTTGTGTTGGGCGATAAGCTCTGTAATTGTGTTCCTCAGGATTTTGAAAAACACCTTCTCCTTCACCTGTCCCCATACTCAGTGTCTCTTTCACTATACCCACGTTTTTGAGAATTTTTTCATTTTCTGTTCTTTTCAGTCTTTTCCTTGACTCCTTTCTTGACTTGGTTAAGGTTGTTGTTATGGGGACTGTGTGTAGATTCAGATTACAGATCAGCAACTGATTTTTAGTTCTATTCACGCTGGAATCAGCCAGACTATTCCAATAGTGCCAATAATTGGACAGAAATCTCCTGTTCGTGATCATATACACCAAAGTCAGCAGTAACTTTTAACAAACTTCTAAAATACCTAAAACACATACGAAAATGTAATCTCTGTAGTCATCAACTGGTTCATATACACCCAAAAGAACCTCTGAGAACTGACATACATCTTGTGTCAAGATTTGTTTTTGAAAATTTTTGTGCTTTGGTTTACGAACCCATCTCAGACAATCCATCCACTTTGAACCTGAGTCAGTTCCTAACAGTTGTCTAACAATCTGAAAATCTTTTCCGTGCTGAATTGAATGTTTACTACTTCCTCCGTTATGCAGGTATAAGAAGGTACTGCATCCACAACATCTACCTAGATAGGTTTAATTCTCTTCCACCACCAACCCCTCACAAAAGTAAACAGAACACATCTGAACACCACGAGTGCCCCAAAAAGACATTTCCAACAGTGCGAAAAAGACGAAAACAGCTTTCGATCGTTATTTCTTTACTGAAAGCATTGTTTCACTTTCTTACAAAACAAATATTAAAATATAAAAAAGACATTCAAGAAATATTTAGAAGAAAAATGAAAGACGAGGAGGAGTTAAGAGAAGGAAAACTTGGGTCACCAGTAATTTCCAAAAAGAAAAAAATTTTTTTTGCTGACAAGTTGATGACAGAAAAAGAAAAATCCTTTTGGTCAATTTTTTTTAATAGAAAAAGACAATTTTTTGACATTTTTGATGTTTGAAAATCTTCTCGTGGCTCTCTGACCTCAATTTTACTTTTTATTTATTTTGAAAATCTTTCACATTAAAAATTGTTTTAGTCATTCACTTCTCATTCGTCTCTCTTTTTAGCTCTGTTCTAAATTCAAATGGTAATGAAAAGCTTGTTCTGTGTCTATTCTTTCAATAATATAATTTTTCTTTGCCGGAAGTAGTTATGTTGACTTCCATATCGGTCATAGTTTTGAAATTGTATTAGTATGAGTTACGTATAAACAGTTTCCCTCAAAAATTTGTGACGACTGTTTAACAGTTTGACTCTCTTAGTTCTTAAAACAAACTATAACAGCTCAGTCCTAATCCATCTTTTTGGGTATAACAGGATACGGGAGGAGGATTTGAACTCGCGACTATAACTTCTTAGTCTGGCACTTAACCACTACGTCACAGACCTTAAGACAAGCTGTAGATCTTGTTTTCAAGGTGTCTGTTTGCTGATTCAGTAGAAACGTGATAGATAAATCATCAGTGTTTCTAGGGATATGGGAAAGGTACCTTGATATACCTGCACAATGGAGGAAGTAGAAAACATTCAATTGAGTACAGAAAAGATTTTCAGATTGTTAGACAACTGTTGGGAACTGACTCAGGATAAATCATCAGGGATCCCTTTGTAAACTACAACCGCGTAAAAAAAGTTTATAATGATTACGGAATGTCACTATAACATTTTTAAACCCTGCTGACTACCATCTGTCTGCAAGTACAAGACATCTTGTAGTTGGTGTAGCTGTGAGGGAGATTTTAACTGGGAAGCAGACCAGCGTCTAGTCCCAGAAGCGGATAGAGAAGATGGAAGTGATGTTGGGTTTAATCAGGAAGAGGCATTTGGGTCAGGGTAGTGGGTGAGGAAGGTTTTAGGAGGAGGAAGGAATTAGGAGATAGGTATAACGGGAACAATTAAATGTGATTCGCAGTAAATGGCGCAAAATGTAAACAAAGCATTTCGCTGTCTCACAGCTGTTGCTACAAACCATAGTGGAACATAATATACCCAAAAATTGTTGAATAGTACAATACAGTAACTATAATATATTTGTCGCTATAATAGGTCACAATTTTTGCAAAATTTTCTTCGTGATGGACTATTTCTGAACTTCCTCTTTGTTCCTTCTACTTCTTCTTCACTCATTGGGATCTTTGCATCTTTGTCGAGCTTCTTTCCTCTGGCGTTTTGTCTTCTTATAGCTCAACAAATATGGAGACCACAGGTTTCTGTCTTTTTGGTTTCTAGTGGATCTCTCTATTTTTATTGAGTTGTTCTGCTCTATATTATCTCTGTCTCCCTTGCCGAGCTGTTTCGCCTTTTCCCACTTTGTACTTAATACTAACTTCTCCTTCACCGTTTCTTTCAGAGTATTTCCTTCTGTTTTCCTTCCATTTTGATGGTGGTGGTTTAATATAACAGGATGCGGAAGGAGGATTCGAACTCATGCGTTCAAGTCAGGAACTTAACCACTACACTACTCCTCCCACGTTTTCCTTTCATTTTGTTCTTACTTTTCCAAAGTCCATCTCACTGATGCCCCATCCCCTGAACCCATTCTTTCAGAATTTCGTTTAGTTACTAGCTAAGAAGGACAAGGCACAATACAAGACTTGACTACTTCCCAATCTTTTGTTGGAATTTAATTAATGATAAGAGTTACACAATGAGTCATCAAAACATTTGTAAGGAAAAGAAAACGTTTAAAAATGTTCTCAAACAATAGACGCTCACCCTTGTTCTCATTTGACCAACTTTCTCGAGTGCTTTCTAAAGATATATCTCACGTAACAATGACCGAGTTCTAGTTAAAGACAGAAATGAAGAGAGAGAAAGAAGAGGAAAAGATTTTTTTTGCTGTTGTTTGGAGCAGCGAAAAACGATTTCAACACAGATATTATATTTTAAGAGAGAAATTAAATGGGAGAAACGAGAAGACATTTATATTCCTTCCCCGTCTTGGGGCTACTCATCAATCATGGTCTTAAATAAACTCAAACACGAGACGTTCGTCTAATCCGCTTTCTGCTGTCGGTCCTGGCGGATCGTTAGTCGAAAACCTCGCTTCGGGATTCTCCGCCAAGATAATCATTTTCCCGACATTATATTATGACAAATTTTGTTGTTTGTCACTTGCGCTTTTTCCATCGGTCGAGTCCTTATCCCCGTCATCTGATTTTGGGTTATGAGAATCAGAAGGAAGGAATAAGAGGACGACAGGAGGGAGTTTTAGAAACTTTGCGATGGTTGATTTTGGATTAGTTAGAGCAACACAGCTTCCGTTTCGTGCTGTTATAGTAAAACTTTTTTATTACAATGACTGAACCAACAGCAATTCCGATGTTTCTAGAGAATCAGATCTACACTTAGTCATTTAACGTCTAAAGGACTGGAAGAATCGAACTTGGATTTATGCGAATCGAAAACTGTCAAACTAAAAAAGGAAAAATTTGCATTCGTCACAAATTTTTGAGGCAAACATCGCGATAAAACTAAGACCAAGAGCCATGAATCGATGGAAAGTAGGAATTTGCATAAATTCCAAATAAAGAACGGAGACGAAGGGTAGAGAAGGAGGAGGAGGAGGAGGAGAGGGATGGGGATGAGACTGGATGCTGTACGACAGAAACCTCCTCCCTCAAAACGAGAGAGAGAAAGAAAAACTTCTTTTCCATTTCGAAGTTTATAAATAAGAACTTCTTCGGGCAAATTGCCCAAAAAGCGGAAGAAAAAACAAACATAAAAAATGGAGACAACATATTTCCTGTTTTCCAGCGCATTTATTAAGCTCAGTGCTTAAATTTGAGGTCGGAAAGAAACTTCTTCCTTACAAATTCCTTTCAGGTCGAGGTTTGTCTCCCTCACCGATGAAAAACCTGTTTGGAGTGATGTGGTGAACCGGGAGTAGAGTATATATTATAACAACGTGTTAAATACTAGTAATTGATCTATAATAAGTGTGTATATCATTATAGTGTTAATCATAATAACGGAAACTATTCTACTAACCCTGTTATACAAGACCTTAAACTGAATGTTGTTAACTGGATCACACGACCTACGATTGTCGTAACATCAATGAGCTACCCAAACCTATCGCTAGTCACACCCTCAAACGCATCCAGATATCGATTCTATCTTTAGGACCATCTTCGAACCACGTTAGCTTCAACCATTTGTCTTTCTTCTGCTGTTTTCTTTTTATTCGATATTCTGAGTTTGTTCTGGCTTTTACTCTTCTGTCCATTTCGTCCCTGTTTTCAGCTTTGGTTTGTCCTAAAAGCTCGTGATTTCTACTTCCTTCTTGAGGGTGTCTCGTTTTTGTATATCCTCTGTTGTGACCCGTGCAGGTCTTTCTTAGTTTCCGGGAATCATGCGGGCTTTGTTTTCTGTTGAGGAACTGTTTGAGAACCTGGCTGGTTAGTTTTCTTGAGTCTATTCTCACCAGGTGTCTGCAGAAGGCGATTCTCATCTTTCGGATCATGTCAGTTGTCTTTGGTATATGTTCGTATAGTTTTATACTTGGGGACTACGAAACAACAAATACAAACTACTCCAGCTCATTATGGACGGGAAAATAGAGGAAAGCGACCCGGAAGACGGAAAACTTCGTGGCTCAAGAACCTAAGAGTATAGTTCGGCATGACATCCTCCGTCCTATTATGAGCGACAGCATCCAAAGTCGCCATAGCCCTGTTGATTACCAACCTTCGACGCAGAGACGGCACATGATGATGATGACGTATAGTTCGGGATTCTGACGTCTACGATATTCATTATACGGGACGAAGAGTTCTTTGGTATCTTTAGTCTGTTGTAGTGCTAAACTATGCGGGAAGTCTGTGGTGTAGTGGTTAAGTACCTGACTTAGAATTTATAGTCACGAGTTCAAATCCTCCTCCTGTGTCCAAAAAGGTGAAAAACTCAACTATAACTATAACTATAATATTAATTACTATTCGTTATACTTAACCAGTTCTCTGCTGTAGGCCGAGACACCGTTAGCTGCTCCATTCTTTGTTGTTGTCGAGTGCTCAAGAAAACAGAAAACAAAAAACAAATTTTCATTAATTTTCGTTTATGACTTTGAAAAACACAACCCCCAATGTCTTCCTCTTCAACCCGTTCGGGTTTAACCCCCTGCCACCCCCAACGAACTATTGAAACGAAAAATCGACCTTCGACTTATAAAACTTTAGTAAAGTTCGTTAAAATTTTAATTACGCAATATTACACTTATTAATTTTTTAATGAAATTTCACTGGAAGCTTAATTTTTAATTTTGATCCAATCAGATTTATTATTTTTGTTCTCGAACGTTCTATTATTAAAAAAAATAAAAAGTAAATTAATGAAAGAAAAAACTCGAGTGGATGGAAATTTCTCTCCACCCCCCCACCGCTCTTCCTTTCTAAATCTTTCTATTTTTCTTCCTTTCTTTTTAATTTCTGGGCCCTGAAACCATGGGAGAAACAAATTTAAAAATTTTCTATTATCTTCCAGCTATGATTCTGATTCGGGGGCGCAACTTTTAAAACTTTTTATTATTTATTCATTTTTATTTTTTAAAGGGCAAAAGTTTCTTTTTTGATAAAAATTAAGTTTCTTCTCGGGTTTTATGTATAAAAACTTATCTGAGCTGAAAATTTAAAAAGGAATTGTTAGGAGGAATTTGTAGGAAACTGAGAAACCTGGGTTTGGTAGATGTTTGGGTGGGTGAGGGACAATCAGAATTAAAAATGGTTCGATAAGAAATATAGTTGGTGACAACACACCTGAACTGTATATTTATACATTTAGGGTTGATGGAATTGGCAAATCTTAGTTTTCTGATTTCGCTGAGGAACCACCCTGACTCATATGCTTTTGGAGTGATCCTTTTCGTCTTGTATTCTAGTACAGATAAGCAAAATGTGTTTCATCCCGTCTGTCTCTCCGCATGAGGACACCTGATTTGATTCTTTAGGTTTCGCACCGACGATGCTATCCGTTTCATCAAGAGGATGAAATGGTTATGGGTGAGCCATCTGATGAGGAAAAACGACAGAAAATGGACCAAAGTGACCAAGCTCTGGTCTCCAACTCTGGGGCACAGAAAAAGGGCAAAAGGAGGAGGTGGGAGGACGAGCTTGTTGCCTTTGCTGGCTAGCAGTGGCACTGAAAATATAGGACAACACACTATGGAGAAAAGCGGGGAGAGGCTTTTGCCCAAGATGAGCCTAGTGATTAATTATTACTCTAATTTATGTAAAAAGGAAATAAATAAATAAAAACATGCAAAATATTCTACCAATATAAGCTATTATTATTATTATCGCAGAGGAATGTACGAATGTAAACCCTTAAGAAACTGTTCTGCCAGGTTTTAATTACTATCAAAGCATAAGGAGACGCCTTACAGGGGCTATAGTATGGCTAAAGCTGTGAGGTTGGTACTAGCAGGGGAGTGGATGGTATAGCCGAAATCACTTGTCCTCTATGCGGAGAGGCAGACAGGATGAAGCACATTTTGCTTCACTGCTAAGCTGTAGTAGAATACAAGACGAAGAGGATCGCCCCAAAAGCAGATAAGAATGAGCTCTAAGGAAAGCATATGAGCCGGGGTGGTTCTTCAGCGAAGTATGATTTGCCAATTTCATCACTTCGAGATGTATAAATGTGTATATCCAGTGCACGTGTCTTGTGAGCTTTATGCACTTTTATGAGACCCGTTAAATAGACAAATAAACAAAACGAAAAAAATGAAGAAATTGCAACAACCGTTTTTGTAAAATTAATTTTTCTCAAATCCGAATTTGCGGACTCAAAAACGGCCATAACGTCGTGACAATTATGAATAAAGTCGTCGTCATTTGTTACGAAGAAAGAGAGAGGAAAAAAAAGGCTGGAAAACAAATGACGTCATTAATTAATTAATTAATTGTTTATTTATTTATAAGCAAGGTGTTGTTACGAATTAGAGAAAAGTTTAGCTTTTTAAGAAACGTTAGACCCGAGTAACTCCTTCTAATTCGTATTTATAAGTTTAATTAAGACGTGGATCCTGACGTCGGGTTGTCTCGGAGGAAAAACTTTCCATTTCTGTCTTAGTTAATTAGCAAAAAGAAAATTTTATTCTTACGATAAAAGCTCCTGCTTCACATCCTCTCTCCTCTCTCCTTCAACTTTTTAATTTTTCCTTTAAAACTCACCTAAAACGCAAGAGATGTTGTGTTTGCCCTGTCTCCTCTGTCGGCTGAAAGTGAAAAACACTTTTTTTGACTGTATCCTTGGCGAGCTTTCAAAAGTCAGAATGACGAATTTCACTTCAGGAATCTTGCCGGAGGTCTTGGAACTTGGAAACCTGTTTAATCAGAGAGAAGAAATTTCAAAGTCTGGAGAGAGAGAGAGAGAAGACAACTTGGAAAACCTTTTAGGTCTTCGATAAATTAAGACGTTCGGAGGTGGGGAGAACGGGGTTAAAAATATCAATCATTCCAATCGGTTATTTGCCAGAACGGCCGACGTTCTCCCCAGTACGAATGGCTCAGATTATTGCTGAACTCCTGACCTTTTGCTCTTTGTTCGGGGGAAAAGGTCGATGGGTTTAGCTTTCTTTGGTTCGAAAACCGTAGCCAAATGATTTCGTTCGAGTGAGAAATGACCGAATCGATGCCCTCACGACCATTTCCGGTTTTACCCAAGTCACATCACCTTCCTGGTTTCTTAATCCCCTCCGGGAAAACATTCTTTCCTTCGACAGAGAAACGGGTTCAAAGGAATTTTTAAGGCTTTTTCCTATAATTATTAATTAATTAATACGTAACTCCATCCTGTTTCCCGAACAAAAGACCTTCATTAGAGCCTCTAAAGTTTCTTTTGAAATTTTCTTAAGCACAAGTCAGACTTCCTTCTTTCTAAACTTCTGTCCAGAGGAAAATTTTCATTTTGCCTTCCGAAATCCGAAAGCTTTAAGCCCTCCAAACCTTTTTTTCCCTTAGAATGATGTTTTTTTTTTGTGCGGTTTCTGCGTTCGCGTTAGTTGAAGTGTGCGAATGAAAGGACTAAAACTAAAGTAGACCTATAAATCTATTTTTAGATAAACGAAAATTAAATTTAAGCTGTTAAAGACAGCCTTGATGATAACAATGAAAGTGGAGGAGAGAGAGAAAGAGAGATGGAAAAGCGTTAAAAAAAGGGAAAAGGATTACGCGATATTCTGTAAAATAGAATCGCAAATTGGTTTAGAAAGCGTCGGAAAGGTAGAATCGAATAATACTGACTAAACTCGAACATGGGGGAAAAAAAAGTTGAATCCATTAGGATGTGAGGACTAAAACCCAAAAATGGAGGATAAATTTTTATTTTTTCTTTTATTTCTTTTCATTTTTTTGTTTCTTTGTTTGGAAATTTGTGAAAAGGAGAATTTGGGCGGCGTTTACGAGGTCAAATAGGCGGAAAATTTTCGAAATCGGTTTTTAAGCTTTGAGATAATGATGCCGGTAAGTGGAATGATTAACATATACTGTATGTTTTTGAGTATAAGACGATTCCCAAGCTATTAATCACCCCAATAAAGCTGGGTAATAATTTAAACATACCCAGGGATTTGTCGAATTCGTAAACATTCTCACTGATTTGAGTAGTGATGTTACTACCACTGCACACGCATTACTACTAGTACTACTACTCTGTGGGGCTACAGCTACAAAACAGCTTTGGCCTAATTTCCCATTATTTAGATCTTTCTCTCGCCGACGACTGTTAGTTTTGAACTCCGAGGCTTCGAAGGTCTTCTTTTACACCATCGAGCTCTGGGCCGCCTTGCAATTTTCATTCGAAGCTTAGCTTTTTGGTAGTTAAGCTCGATGGCATTATCTTCTAGTGCCCGGTTCATTGAATTCGTGGTGCTTTTATGTAAGCGGTGGTTCTATAATCATACAGCACCGCTAATACTACTTTGTTGGCCTTGACTCTGAACAAGCCATCTTTGTTTTTGACGGGTTTTGCTATCCTACAGATGGTTCGTCTTTCTGTAATTCGCAGTCGGATTTCTTTAGGGCTCAGATTTCACACCCATACGTACAGTACACGTGTTAGTTCTTACAAAAGGTTAGGCCAGTGTGTCAACAAAGTGTTATCCATTTAGCCTAACAGCGTGAAGAATTCTTATAGTATTCTCATGACTCTTGTGGTTGGTTACACGCTGTAGCTGTAACTATCATCATCATGTGCCATCTCCGCGACGAAGGTTGACAATCAACAGGGCTATGGCGACTTTGGATGCTGTCGCTCGTAATAGGACGGCGGCTGTCATGCCGAACACTTCTCTTAGGTTCTTGAGCCACAAAGTTTTCCGTCTTCCGGGGCGTCGCTTTCCCTCTATTTTCACGTCCATAATGAGCTGGAGTAGTTTGTATTTGTTGTTTCGCAGTACGTGTCCGAAGTATAGAACTATACGAACATATACCAAAGATAACTGACATGATCCGAAAGATGAGAATCGCCTTCTGCAGACACCTGATGAGAATAGACTCAAGAAAACTAACCAGCCAGGTTCTCAAACAGTTCCTCAACAGAAAAACAAAGCCGGCATGATTCCTGGAAACTAAGAAAGACCTGCACGGGTCACAACAGAGACGAGACATCCTATAATCCACATAATCTACATCCATAATGAGCTGGAGTAGTTTGTATTTGTTGTTTCGCAGTATATGTCCGAAGTAACTATAAAGAAACTCAACTGTAATTGTAGAGAACAATTTTTTTCACTTTTTGTTTGGGAGGAGCGGGGGAACTTCATCAGAAAATTTTCAACAAAGGACATGAAGACTAAAAGAATGAAGGAGAAATTAAGTCCTTTGTGAAGAGGTACGTTCATAAATGTTGATGAATCCTTTAGTGCTCTCATTAAACGTAAACAATAAAAGATCAAAAAACATAAATTGGCCGAAACATCAAAAGATAATTTTCCAACGATACGTGATTTGAGAAAACGCTTAAGAGAAGAGATTTTCGGACACAAACTAGCGACCCTCAATTACATGGAAAGAGGAGAAAACCTTTTTTGGAAAATGTTGACTTCACCTTTTGGGTTTTCCGAATTACCAGATAAAGAACGGAGTGAGATCCACGATCAAAAAACCTCAAAAAAAAGAGTTAAAAAAAGGGAAAGAAGAAAAGCCTCTGAGGAAAAAATTTATCAGAGTTTTCCGTTCCCGTCGTTAAATTTAGACGCGGATTGTCCTTAAAAAACTTCATCAAATCTCGTATTCTTCTCATTTTATTCCTTCTTCCTGTCGAATGTCAAATGAAAATCAGAGGGAAAAAAGGAGAGAAAAAAAAAAGTTTCGTGATTTAATTAGGATGAAAGAAGCGCCCTGAATTCCCGAGGAAAAAACCGATTTCATTTCATTTTGAGCTTCCAAGTGAAACGATTAAACCTCAAAAAGAAAGTTGGAAATCACTTCCAGTGACTCTGGAATGTGAGAAATGGAAAAATAAAAACAAACCAAAGAGTTTTTCCAATGAAACAGAACCATATTATTAAACAGACAGTCAGTTCTCGTTTTACGCGTGTTGCTTTTTAAGCCAACAGTATTGATAATTAGAATTCTTTGTCGGTTTTCGTGGTTCCAATCTTTTGCGTAGAATAAGACTGTGGCGTAAACTAGCATTTTCGTGGAAGTGTTCATGGTTCCAAGGAATTGTTCGTGTCTGGTTATCTGTTGACTTTTTTGCTGTCAAAGAGTATAAGAATCGTAGAAGTGTAGCCATTATGATATTGATGTAAGTGGTGACTTCGTTGGGATTGTTTTAGTGTATGCCTGTAGTCTCAATAGAGAAAGTTAGGTTGGCACTACCAGAATAATCGGTGGTGATGGTTTAAATCCTGTTGTTCACCTTTTTGGGGGTATAACAGGATGTGGGAGGAGGATTCGAACTTAAGATAATTGCGTTCAAGTCAGGAGCTTTAACGACTACACTACTGCTCCCACGGCACCACTGAAATAAACTAGTTGTACACATCAAGTCATTATAACGCAGGGATGTGGTAATTATGGTGTCATCCTGGCTGCAGTGACAGTCTGTGGTTTGATGAACACAAAGAAAACCCAGAAACCATCAAAAACTTCCTCAGCTTCATTTATAAACCCTCCAGTCAACCTTCGAACATCCTTCTGTTTGCTGTCTTAGATAGACCGGGCCAACTAGATACCTCCTCGGATAACAGTTATGGTGACTAAGTCCAACGGAGACTTCCACCTGGGTAGATACTACCCTGCTCAGTCTGTGGTTTGAAGTGAGAGTCGGTAGTTAAGGTTTGACGAGTGAAGTCTATAGAATTGGTCTTAAGATCATTAAATTAAGTTTATGAGTCTTTTATCGTTATCAAATTCAACAACAGAAGGGCGGATGTGTTGTCTGTACAATTTAAGACAGTGGGGTAGTAACATGAAATCTATTCCGTACAGGAAGTTTACCTTCTGTGATTCCAGTTAAAAATTTTTTTGGACCCACCACCAATTCAAATAATTTCCACCCAGAACTGAAAATTTTCCTGATGGTCACTAATCTGAACTTAACTTTAGAATAATTTCAATTCACTAAAATTCCTGTTGTTTCTTTCTCCACAGATCCTCCGGAAGTCGAAGTGGAAAGGAGCTGGGTTCATTCAGGAGAAGGTTTTGAAGCTCAGTTGGTGTGCATTGTCCACGCAGATCCTCCCGCAGACGTGAGTACACCCTTCAAAGAATATTGTCAATGAAAGCACTCCCATTCTCATCCCTTTCCTCGCCATTTTTTTTGTTGTTCCTCAATTTATCTGTAAATTGATTAAAAGCAATTATGGAAACGCATAATTGAAATGCTCATCGACAACTGTACTAATGGGCTTTAAGCTCGAAAACTTGTTTATATTCATTAGTGAAAGGGAGACACTCACTAGGGATGCGTCGAGTACTAAACCCAATTGAATCACACCACAAACACACTCACACACCCCAAAAATCTAAAATTAATGCTGAATAATATTTAGAGGATGAGAACAATAAATGACCAGCCTAATGGTTCTCTTCCCAACCACGAAAACAAAGAGCCTAGATAACCAAAATCAATTGGAAGGTCAGTTAAGGCACCCGCCCAAGAGGCAAACTCGTAACGGACCCACCGAATCAGATAAGGTTTTTAAACCTCCCCTAAAGGTTTCCGTTCTCTGACTCGCTCGCACCTTTTCTCAGCAATCTAGACAAAAATCCACGTAAACAAAGAGGAAAAAAAAAATTCAAATGATAAATCTGGGAGCGGTTATTGCCCCAAACTTTGTCCAATTGGCGTACGTGCGAATTTAAAAAAAAATTTTTACGACTTTTTTTCAACTTCTGCCATTTTCGTTTTTATCAGAGTTTTACGAGTTTCCCGATAGTTTCCAACATTATTACTCTTTTTATTTGAATTTATCAATTGCCAAGGTAATATTCTTGAATTTAAAATATTTGATTTGTGCACTTTTGTAAAGAGAACATCCCTCCTCCCCCGCCGTCGTCGTCATCCATTTTTATGAGTCTCGAGAACGGGTGGAAAATGAGAAAGTAAGCAAAATGACGATTTATTGTCGCATAATTGATTCCCGTTTTTTGTTGTACAAACTTGAGAAGTGTAACTACAAAGTAAGAAAGGTGAGAAAACTGAGGGATAGCTGACAAGAAAAGTTTCCACGTTTGTGAGCTGAGTATATAAATGTTTCCGGGTCATTCACCTCAAATAAGCAGCGAGTAGTGAGTCAGCTACCTGTGAAGTAAATACCTGTAAGAGAAAATGCTGAATTTAATCCGAAGGAAAAGAGGATTAATTTAACGGAGAAATAACTATGAAACCCAATTTTCAGGTGCTGTGGTACAGAGACACCCTGAGGCTAGACACGACAGAACGTCGAAATTTCGAGACCAGAGGCAGTCGCCATACTTTGATTATTCGAAAAGTTCAAGCGTCGGATTTTGGAAATTACAGTTGCGTAGCTGATAACACCTTAGGGAAAATGCGTCAGTATCTTCAGCTCTCAGGTAAAAGACGCTCGTCAACCTTTTTCGGTCCCCATCCTCCTAATCTTGTTCCTTTCTCCTCCTCTCATCCTGCCGGATCAATTATTAATAGCTTTCCACTCTAATGCGTGGTTATTAATTTCCCTTCATCAGGAAAACCGAATCAGGTTGCGTTCAACAGCAATCCCGTGAGCAGGTATCACGACAGCTACAACATCTCTTGGGTGGTTAACAGTTACACGCCGATAGAAGAATTTAAGCTTTTCTTTCGAAGGATTCCGGAAAATGGGATTCACGATACTCTGTCTCATCACACGTTTTCGCGGAAGTTTGATAGGAGGGTGAGTACCACGTTTCCGGTTTTCCCCCAAAAACAAAAAGTCAAAATCATCCTCAGAAAAAATCTTTTAGGAGATTTATTAAAGGTTGATAAATCTAGAGAGAGAGGAAGAAGTCTCTTCGGAATCGATCGGAAATTTACTCGAAGGCTTTCCAAGATTTACGTGACAGGTATTTTATTGGTTGGGTAACCTGTCTAAACCTTTTTGCCGCCTTGCCTTTCAAATCGCGGATTTTTAGAAAGAAAGACTCCTCGAATTTCCCGACTTTTATTTCCGCAGGAAAATTTAACATTAGACCACCACATAATTCACAACAGAATCAACGAATGGAATGACGTCGTTCTTCCCGCCATTCCCAGCGAAATGTTCAGTCAGCAAATGTCTTATCTGATTCGAGGCCTCGAACCTTCCTCACAGTACGAAGCCAGAGTCCAAGCTAGGAATCGATTTGGATGGAATCAAATTTCGGACATTTTCAGGTTTTCGACGAGAGCCATGGGTGAGTCGCGGACACATTTTGTTGTTAATGCTGATTAGCTTTGCATCCGGAAGCTTGATTTACTATAATGCTTGCTTACTTTCACGTTTTGCTTTTAACGTTTCCGGTTTTGGATAGTTGCTGTAGAGTTGAAGAAACTTGTTTTGTTATCTTAGTTATGTCTGAATTTTTCTTGATAAAAATTTCTCTGAAGTGTAGTGTCATTTATAGTTTGCTTATAGTCTATAAGGCGGGGACAGTGTTTTGGTTAGGGAGCCTGTAGTCAAAGTAGGAGTGCCGGAGAATTACATTAGACTTTGAGTCCTCAGCTCAGTACTTTTGATAGACTACAGCACTTTTCATCATTCGGCATCAAACTAGCGTTTCGCGTTGAAGCATGATCTCTATAACGCTATATCTAATTCTATAGAATATCTACAGAGATCTAATTCTTTAGAATATTTAAATTAAAAAAATTCAAAGCAAAAAATTAGAGAGCTTGAAGGTAAACAACGTCAAAGAAGTAAATTCCTGGAATAATTAAAAGTGAAATGAAAAAACCAAAGAAGACACATTTCCAGTCAAACAGGATGGAAGAATTATTTTAAAAATTTAAGGGTGGGGGTTGATGCAAGGGGTTAAAAAATTACTTTGAAAAAAAAAGCTTCCGACATTCCTCCATTGAGGTATCCTCTGCAAAATTTTTAATTTGGCCTTTGGGCTTTTGCTCTTTCATCCTAAATTAGCTTGGATTTGCTGTCGGATAAGAGCTTTTAAGACACCGCTAAAAATTGAATTAGAATGTTTGAACAAGGTGCAGACAGGAGGTAGGAGATGGTTGGGTGGGTTTGTGGGGCTAAGCTTTTCGACACCAATAAACTTTCAAACCGGTTGCACCTTCATTCCCAAGGGAGGATGAGTCCAGGGGTGAGTGAGTGGAATCAAAAATGTCACGAAGCTGGAATCAAATGAAAATATTCTGCTGTTTAAATGCAAATGCTAATCTGTTAATGAACGCCTAAAACGAAAAAAAAAATTCCCGTTCTCTCCCGTTCGCATCCACCGAACACGACAAGCTTTGAGCTTTTTGTGATTTTGTCATTTAAAAATAAAAAGTCTCACCCGAAAGCTTTTTCATTTATATTCATTTTTATTTTGAAAACGAGCTCGGAAATATGAAAATTAACTTTTTTAGCTTTCGACCATGCACAAAGAAAGCCTCGACATTTCCTCTTTGAACGTTGGAGAGAACCAAAAACCGCAGGAAATGATTCACGTAGAAAAAGAACAGACCGAGCGCGACATCTGACGGAGCTTTCGCGAACTCGTTTCCACAGTTTTTATCGATCATGACTGCTGACTGTCCCGATTCAAACAAATTTTCTTGTGTTTATTGTGCTGCAGAAATTTTTGTTTTTGAGGAACCGTTGCGGGGGGAAAATTGGCTTTCATAAACCGGAAACTCGGTGTTGGGGAGAAACCAAAGATGGCGAACGAAGTTTCGGTTAAATCATGGTTTTCATTTACGTTCATGGAATTAATTTAGTTCCTGAGGCATGGTTAGGGTTTCTTCCCTCTGGGAAAAGTTTCCGCTTCAATAACGGTTTTTTCCTTGCTTTCTTTTTTTTTCTAAACTAATTTGCGGCCATTTTTCCCCACGAAATTTTACTTATACGGGGGCGAATTTCCCGTCTGAAAAAATTTCATTATTTAATATTTATAAAAATCTTAATTAAATTTTTTTGGGTGGAAAATAATAAAAGAAAATTTTTTTTTCTCTAAAAGTTAGACTTGCAGTGAAAGTAGGAAATTATTCTCCACCTCCTCCTCCTCTTCCTCCTCCTCCCATCATCCCTCTCTGCCTACCTCCTTCAGAGGAAACAGAAAATTTGAGGAGGAATATGAGGAGATTATAACATGAAGGCTGTTAAGACATTTATAGCTCTCTTCCAGTCTAAATTAAATCTGGTAGTGAATGTTTTCATCAGGTAGAAGCATTTCGAAACTTTTTTATAGCTGACACAGCTTTCTAAAACGAAAAGCAGTTTTATGAAAAATTTTTCTGAGGGAAAGAATGAAGATGGGTTGTAACTAACTCCTGAGTGCTCTGAGCTGGGTTTTCTATTATAAATGTTGAGGATTCGAATAATGCTAATTTGAGCCACACCCAATTATCATATTAATTGTAATAAGATGTTAGTATATACTAAACCGAAATAATATTTTGTGAGGAGATACTCACTTGTCGGAGACTTGTTCAAACATGTTATACGAAACGCTGTGTGTTCTGTGTTTGTTTGTGTTGCCTTCTGTCACACAATCAGTCCAGACTGGTAAGCTGTTAACCAGCAATTTCAGCGATTCTTGTGTTTCTTAAAAGGCGTGAGTGTAGTATATTGTCAAAAAGGTGTTGTTAGAGTTCTTTATTCAAAATTAAGGTTCTCTAAAAATTTTTGCTGTCGTCCTAGTTTATGTGAGGCCCGCCAAAAATTTTAAAATTTAAATTGGTCCGTTGAAAAACAATATCTCACTCCTGATTTATATAATTAGATGTATTGACGAATGGTTTATAATATAATTGATAATATAATGGAATATTAGTTAATAAGACGGTTTTAAAGTACTCTGGAACGAATTGTTAACCCAACTATGACACTGTTCAGAGCAACGACAAGTTTCTACCAAGCGGTTTTCGATATTTGTTTATAACGCTTTCAAAGTAGCTGAGTTTCTGCTTCATTACTTCTTAGTTCATTTAAGTCCTTGGTACTCAAGCTTCTTCCTTCCTGGGTCTAATTTCCATCGTGACCATTGGTGTTGGGCCACGACTTACTAAAAATTTTTACAAATCTGCATACCGACACAGTCAGGCATCATCTGTATGTACATCTGTCAGTCTGTTTCTGTATATTGCCTCTTAAAGATATGTTGAGGCAAACAATGTCAGCAGTTTCTGAGTTCAGGTCCAAACAGTTTCGTACTGGTCAGACACTACAGTTCAGTCTTAACAACGAGCAATCGACCTTTCACAAATTTTGACTCAGTTTCCACTGGGCCACTGGGTCACTCAGTAGAACTTGATGGGCCGCATGTGACCCGCAGGTAGCAGTATGAGTACCAAGGTTTTAAATTATTGCGGGAGGTCTGTGGTGCAGTGTTTAGGTACCGGACTAAGAAGTTATAGTCGCTAGTTCAAATCCTCCTCCCGTGTCCTGCTAAACCCAAAAAGGATGACCAACGGGTTTAAGACCCAACTATAACTATAATTAGTGCTTATTCGTTTAATTATATGCACTCTCCTTTCCGGTTCCAGCCAATGTAATCGTAGCTAAACCCCCTCCCGAGCCTGATTTAACAGGTACCATTTTCATTTTGCTATCAACTACAATGCTTGTATACGCATTAGTAGCGTTTCCTTTTGCTTTTGGAATGTGTTTTGAACTTTAAATTTGTTCCGAAACCTTAAATATAAAATTATATTCATCCAAATATTTATCTTTTTCATGCGAGCAGAAGTGGAGCTGAGAGATCTGAGTATGTCAGTCAAAAGGAACGGAGCAGCTGATTCGAGTCTTCTGAGGTGTTATTCAGTCGTCGTTTGGTCCTCGATCGCTGTCACGACCTGGGTCACCCGTCTCACGACGTGATGTTAAGAACCTTTCGACTCGACCTTTTCAATATTTGATTTTTCTTTTGTCTCTTATTGTATCGAAATTTAAATAAATAAAAATTTTATGTGTTTCTATTGAATATTTTCGAAAGCAATTTGTATATAGCGAGTATAGTGGAGTAGTCCGGCTATAAATGACTTTGTCGGTCTCATTTTTAGAAAGTGATAAATAATTAACTACAGATAATTTTCGTTTTTTCTTTCTTCGTGATTTGTTTAAGTACTCAGTTGATAAATGAAATGGAATATGTGAAGTGAGTGAATTTAAAAAATGGTTTGACAAGAGTTTCGAAAAGGAAAATTTTGGCGGGAAAATTGAAAAGACAATCAAACTCTTTTTTTCGTCATGAGTTTTAATGTAATTATTTCTGTGTAAATTGTGATGTTTCTAATTGTGTAAAAATCCTTCAGGAAATATTAATATTAAATAAATATATTAATTTTAAGTATAATATTTATAAGAATATTAATGTATTTTTGAAAATCCTGTTTCGTCTTTTAGTTTTGTTTGTATTATATAGATAGTAAACGCTGTCGTGTACGCTGGTCCAGAGCAGAGGTGAAAGGGATTGTTTTAAGTCTAACCGGAAATTGTACTACACAGGGTGTTCCAAAATTAACAAAAAATTTGAATTTGCCGTTATTTAGGTAATAAATTGTTGATAATCGTGAAAATAGAACAATTTGGCAGCTGACAGTTTAGGGCCTTGGTACTCAAACTGCGGCCCGCGGACCACGTGAGTGGCCCAGTGGGTGAAAATTTGTGAAAGGTCGATAGCTCACTGTTAGTCTGAATTCTGGAACATAGTGCCTGACCAGTACGAAAATGTCCGGGCCTGTGCTCAGAAACTTCTAACATTGTTTGCCTCAACATATCTTTGTGGGGTATATACAGAAAATACATACAGAAACAAACTGACAGATGTACAATACATACAGATGATGCCCTGTAGGACTGTATGGATCTAAAACCGGACTTGTAAAATATTTTTTTTTAGTAAGTCTTGCGGCCCAGTCGCAATGGTCACAATGGAAATTTGGCCCGGGAAGACATCTCGAGTACCAAGGGTTTAGGGTTAGTAAAAATGGACGCGAAATTTGAAAATAAAAGTCTCCAGTCTTCAAATTATGTTCGTTTTCAGTGAATCATACTGTACATAGATGTTGCTTACTCACTCTTTTGTCTAATTTGAGGCTGCCGAACTGTCTTTGTACGTGTTTAGTAATCAAAACACGTTGTTGTATGGTATATAGCTCCATTTTTACCAACCCTAAACTACTAACCCTGCCAAATTCAAATTTTGCGGTAATTTTGGATCACCCTATACCTCTATAACAAGAGTTTTATAATATATATTATAAAACAATTCCACTTCTAACCATACTAACTTGGTGCATTTTCTGATTGATTGAAGATTAGTAACCGAATGATCTTGACTGATTGACCTGGGATTCGCGTTATAGTATTTATACCAGTGTAGTATATATACTGGCTGTATCAGAAGATATTTACATGAATAAAACAATTTGATGTGAAGGTCAAGGGTCAAACCATCCATATCAGGTGACTGATTGTGTTTGGAGTAAATTCTCCTGTAAACAGTGCTGATACACAGCCACCTGTCACCAAATATGAGACGTTAACCTTATGAGGGACTGAAGAAATGTTTTCTGAGTAAGCAAAACCGTAAAAACGGTTTTAGAACCGACTATAAAAATTAGTCACGACTTCCATCACTTGAATGAAATCGATTTTCCAAACAAAAAATGTTTTCATTAAATAGTCACAAAAGAGTCTGTAGGGGTTGGTTTCTCTCCCCGTGTTTAGGGCCCTACATGCACACGAGGATATCCTTCCACCTTTGGGCGCTTCGATTATGAAACAGGGAACTTATAACTCAATTACTCACAAACATGGAAAAATTTTCGCTTCTCCTACCACCTCCCTCAACCTCCATTACCTCTCTTTCTCCTCGACTGATTTATCAGAGGGGATGAAACAAGGGATGAACGGTTTTGAAGCTGAGGAATACAATAACTGAAAGCAGGGCTTCTGTTTCCGGCACGTTGCTCCGGATGACAGAATCGAATGACGAGAGCTAGTCTGTCGGATTAGTGGTTCTTTGGCAGATTTCACTGCTTAGGGAAAATGTTTTTAAGTTGTCGCGTACATGGAGGATGAAAGGATGAAGAGAAGAAGAAGATGGAGGATTGACGATGGGAAATAAGGGACCGAAGGAAAAATGGAAAGGAAAAAGGAAAATCATCCTTATTCAAAGGACCGGAAGAAGTCTCTGCGGAGCTCGTTACACATTTTACGTATTTGAATTTTTCCGCTTCACTTTTCTTTTTTCTAGTGCACTTGGGAACGTGTACATCTCCGTCAAAATGTGTGTGTGAAAGAGAGTCTGAGAAAGAGAGTCGGCTCCTTTATCTCAGATATTTTCACCCTGATATACGATATCATTTTTAACTTATTCACTAAAGGAACTCACAAACGAGAGAAGGTTTTCCAACATCATCGGATTTTATACGTGATTCACACTTATACTAAGATCCCATTTCATAAATAGTGCACACTGGTACGAGAAATTTATTTTAAAAGCACTACATCCGCGCGTTGAGAAAGAACTCACCTTACAAATGACATTTTCGATGAATTAATGTCATAAATACTACACACTGTCTCGAGTTATTCATTCCAAAAGTAATGCACACTTCGTGAAGATTTCGAATTAAAAATATTTGAAAATTTATTTGAGATTTCATAAATAATGCAAGAAATAATATAATATATAATATAATAATATACCTCTACCTCGCCCAGGGGACATTAGAGGTGATTCTACTGTACAAAATTTACATTTAACAAGCATCACACAAAGGTAATAAATAAAGACAATAAATAATATTTAAAGTTAACACAATGTTAGGTCACAAGGCAAGAAATATATCTTATAAATACTGCAAACTGTTATGGAGTGCTCATTTCAAAAGTAATGCACACCGACAAATAATTTATTTCAAAAATATTGCAAAATCGTGGGAAGTATTCATGTTAAAAGTAATCCACAGTTGAAAGCAGAAGTTATCAAGAACAAATAGTTTAGTTGTAGTTTGTGAATTGTTGGTAAATTGCTTTGTAGTCCATTAAATACCTAAACTACAACTAAAAGTACTACTAAAGGAACCTAAACACTGCAATAGTATGGGTTACTGCTAAATTCGTCCTTTGAGAATACTACCAGTGTCAGTGTCATCTCCTTGTGATCTGTTAAAAGTATTTTAATCTTCTTACACCCTAACTACACCTCTAAACTACACCATCTATCTCATACTACACTATAGACCAGACGTCAGCAAAGTTTGACTCCGGAGTCACATGAGACTCTACTCCTCGGAGTCGAAGCGTGGAAGGAGTAGTGTAGTGGACGCAATGATCATGAGTTTGAATCCTCCTCCCACGTCCTGTTATACCCGAAAAAAAGGTCAAAAACGGGATTAAAACCACCTCCACTACTATATTTAGTCAAAGCCCGAAGTTTTATTTATTATAATAACCAAATATTATCTTAAAATAAGTATAACACCAAGTTTTATTGAATGTATCGTTAGATAAATTACGATATACTATAATAAACAAAGTGAAGCTCGAAATTTTACTTTTAAGCGTGATTATTTTGTTTATAATATTTATACTATAGAATACAGTATCTTAAATAAGTTATAAAAGTATAAAATGACTGGTTTGAATATAAAATAAATAATATATAAAAGGGGTTGTATATCCTTATCTAGATGTCGAACTACGGGTAACCAAAATTAGTTAATAAAAAGGTAAACACACAGCGGAGGCTTATTTGGCTGAGGAGCGTGAAGCAGACGACAAAACACAAGCGATGGTTTTCAAATATGTCTCAAATTATGAATAAATAAACAGAATAGTGATAAAATTGTTTTTATTTACTTTTATTTTTAATTAATTTTAAAACAAGAATCAAGTTTTTTTTTGTATAAATATTATTTATCTGAGTGGGCGTATACATACATACAGACACGATGTGTATCACATTATGTAAGCTAGTGAAGTTGATGGGAATTCATTTAATCATTCATGGAGTTGTTGGAGTAATCCACGTGGAAACGTCTCGCTATGTCAACTACAACCATGCTCTCACTTATGCGTTCTTCACAGTGAATGTACTGCTGATGGTCACAGGCGGTAAGTCTCATTTTTCTGTTGGTCTGTTTATTAACCGACTTCTTATACAAAATCAATGTTTGTTTATCAATACAAACTGTTAAGAGTTGATAGTTTTGGTAAAGTAGTTGAGAGTAGTGAGGATGATTCTTCGGTTATGTGCCAGAGGAAAATTTTTTAACCGTTTTCGAGATGTTTCCTGCTATCAGGAAAGAGTTTCCATTGTTTTGAGGCGGTTCATCGGTTAGTTATATATATAAATAAATTGTATATGTAGAGACTAATTGGCTTGTGTTTGTTTCAGTGTTCGCGTTTCTGTTGCTTCTTGTCAAAAAGCCAAGTATGATCAAACTATTTGCGGTCTTTCTGATCCTGTTAGAAATTTCTTACCTCATCATCGGCATATGGTACCTAGACCATTACTTCAACTTTTTCGCAAACTGTGTCCTCGATGTGTTTATCTACTACACAGACGTTGAGTGTTGGTGCGGTCCCGATTATGCAGCGACTTTTTGGCACGTCATAACAATTCTCATGATCGTCATAAGTTTCATTTTCTTCTTGTACGCGTTGTGTCTGTGCAAATTAGCTCCGACCATCTGCTGTATGCCTCCACCTTGTCTTCAACTAAAAAGAACATGTCCGACGTCTCGTTCTTGCTGCAAGAAACGACGATGGTACCATAAATTCTTAAAAGTAAGGTATTGTCCTCCGTGTCGCCCAGCGTGTCGTCCTGCCTGTCCTCCTCGCTGCCCGCCGCCCTGTCCGCCGCCATGCCCTCCACCTTGTCCGCAACCGTGTCCTCCTTTATGTCCTCCTCCATGTCCCCCACCTTGTCCACCGCCGTGTCCACCTCCATGTTCGCCTTGCACCAGGAAAACTCCAAAATTTATTTTGACTCTAAGGCCTGGCAGAGCGTGCAAATAGTTGTGGTCACGTGGTCGCGTAATTTTAGGTGCACAAAGAAAAATGTAAAAAAAGTGAAAATGAAGCTGAAAACGGGCGACATTTTGATCGGTATTAGAGCCGCGATTCTAGTCTTTGTCAATATGTTAACCGTTACAAAAATTTTTGTATAAATCTTATATATATATCATCTTTTTGAGAAAAAAAATTTCGAAACCAATTTTTTATCTTTTACATGTAGCAATGTATTTTTTAAATTTTATAATAAAAAAAAAATTATACAACATATACTTATAGATAATTGACATCTTTTACTCAAGTCCCTAATAACATTTCAAGAGTTGTGACTAAGGGACCTTATGAATTGTAAGATAACAAGTATCCTCAGTATAATAAAGTAGGTGAAACTTCACATGTAAATTTGTTTCCCTAATTTATCTATAAAACGTTTAAGTAAAGATATACAGTTCAGTTAAGTTTTATATTATTGAGTATAACAGAGAACCGAAGGTGACTTGAAATCCTCCCCAATTAAGTCAGATGTGCAGTACTTGTGTATATGTCACAAATTACAACAACTTAATTTTTGATAAGTTTAAGTTCTTCGGATGTCACCAAATACCTCAAGTCCTCAATTTAGACACCCCAATATCGCTATTCGTCAACTCCTACTTTCAAGTGTGCGTTATTTATGAAAGAAGACGGTATGAAGTGAATACATTTAAAAAACAATAAGAAGTCAATGTCACTAATTTCTGTCTCTATCACTAAAATCTGTGGATGATAATATGAATTTATCTAAATATTGGTGTGCAGTACTTTTGAAATGTAGTTTCTGTCAAGGTGTGCATTAATTATTAAATAAATTCCTTGTGGATATGTATACTATTTATAAACACTTTATTCCAATACGTTGGGCTTTTGAAGTGTGCAAGATTTGTGAAATTAATTTTTGGTAGGTGTGCATTATTTTTGAAATGTGATGTGGTATTTATGTTAATTATCTGTCAGACAAGCACGCCATATACATTTTTCTCAGAACACATTTTTGGAATATTACTTAAATTACAAAATGTATTTTGTTTAGCCATTTTGTCTATCAACTCGCCGCTGTTATACTATCACACCATTCATTATAAGTTGGTTGTTGTGACTGTAAGTAAAATATAGACGAAGAGGTTTATAAGAAGTGTCCACATCTATTGGGACTTTCGACGGGTTCAGGTAATTCAATCGAAGTCGTGTCTACTCTTAGTCTAGCCACAAAACAAACCCATAACGTAGAGATTATTAGGTTAGGTTCAGGTTCAAGGTTTTAGGTTTAAAATATGTTTTTGGTTTAGACCAGGTTAGGTTAGGTTTGATTCAGGATCAAATCTGGGTCATTAAATCCTAGTAACTGGGTTCTATGTTCCACCCTATCCAATTCAAAAGTCAGTTATTGGGTACCAAAAAAATTTTCTTGAGCTTTTGAGCTTTTTTTATGAGACACCGGAAGTCTCCCCCGAATAAAAATAATTAATTAATTAATTTATTTATTAAAATCTATTTAAGAAACGGTCAAAATGGTAATCTGGGAGCGAAATTATTGTATCAACTCTGAATTAATTTTTTCATTTCTAAAAATTTTGAATAAATTAAGAGAAAAAGAAAATTCCAAGTCAGCCAACGCGTGAAGCCATAAATAAAAATGTCAGCGAATTCATGACAACCTTCTAAAATGGTTGAACACCTGTCAGATAAAGTTTTCAAAAAAAAAAGAGGAGAAAATGTAAGAACTTTTAGTCAAGTTTGTAACCTTTCCAAACCGACGGTAGTTATACAAGAAAAACATTCCGCCTAACGACCATCCTCCTTTTATCTAGAAGTATACCTTCACCATCTGGCAGAATGTCTTTGAGAGGTTGAAAGTAATCATAGCGGAGGCAGCGTTAAGCTAACGTTAGTAAACAAAGCCCAAACCAAAATGGTTTCCAAACTAAAAGAGAGATATTGCTGTTGTAACATAACCCCACTCATTTATGGAATTTTTATTATCGGTTTACATAGCCTGGTTCACGGGACTTATGGATCTGTTTTCATAGTATCGTCTTCACATCGGAACTACAGCCGAGACGTGAATTATACCGCTGTCGCTTCCCAAGCCTACTTTATTCCGGCGGGGCGTAAGTACAGATGATAAACTAGCGTCCGGATTTTCCGTGAGTGACTCTCGAGGACTCTTCTTTCTTTCTGTTTTCAGTTGCGACCATTTGGGCTGGGTTTTACCAAAACTCGAGAGGCGTGACGTTCTGTATAGTCGCATTTATCGTTTTATGCATTTTCAATTTTGGCGCAACCTTCTGGTATTTTTATCATTACTGTCGGTTCGAAGCGAATTCCCTGATGGATAGAAATATTTTCTGGAGGAATGATAAGGACTGGGTCGAATACCAACAAGTTCCCTTCACCTTCTGGCATTTGTTTGCTTTGGCTAATATCCTCTCAACCGGGGTGTGGATTTATTATACTGTAGTCTTGTTTAGATACAGGAAGGCGGTTCAAATTGACCCAATTCAACGTATTATAAGGAAGTAGATTAAGATTCTCGAGATATAATGAGTGAACAGAATCTGACTGCAATATGAAGAGAGACAAGAAGTCAGACAACAGATGGAAGAAGGAAACAGAAAGAAAGGCTACACGGCTATCATGGAAGGATAAGTTAGAGCTAACTCAAAGTCCAGATCAAATCTTATATTCAGTAACAATACATCATTTATGGATATAAATTTCACACAAAGATTGTTCTCACTACAGATTTTGTTAAGAGATCTCGTTTTATGCGGTGAAAAATACTCAAATCGACATTGAAAAGACAGCAAAACAAACAACCCCTCGCGTAAAAAAAGCCCTGGCCATAGTCTAATAAATTTATTTCACTACTTATTGAATGAATACTCATCGTTTATTTTGAAACTGGTACAAGCTCACTATTCTAATATGTCCAGCTAAGGTAGTCTTTTGGGTTATATCACAATAGTACATTTTAAACATATTCACTCAAAACCGCGTAAAAAAAATCTCACAAAGAATTTTTTTTCATAAGGGTGACAGGAAGTGTAATGTCCATAGAAGAAGAAGGTTATTTTGTTCTTTTCGTAATCACCCTCTCTTCAACCCCGACAGGAGCTTCCATCCCTCATACAAATGAAATGTGCTGTATGAGGGATTTAATGTCAAATTGGAGGATTAGGGAAGTCGTTTCCAAGGTTCAAAAGATTTGATTCTTCGGCTCAAATATATTAAACGGAAATCAGATGACACGACCACAAAGGAAGTCCTTTGGGATGAGCGGGGAGCTTAAATGTTTGCCAAAGGATGCGGAGGGAGTTGGAGGCTTTTTCGGCGGAGTATGAAAACAAAAAACTTTTGAGAAGTTATATCCTCGTCTGGAGCTTTGAAACTTTTTGGAAAGCTACTAATAGGAGACTGATGGTTTCCGGTTTCAAATTTTGGTTTGTACCTTTTGATCAAATTTATGACAAACAGCTTGGGTTAGTTGAGATGATCTTTCTGGGTATCTCTTCGGAGAGTTAGTATATTGGTACTGCTGGTTGGTGGTATTAGTTCAGGGAAGTGTAGTGATGGCTTAGGTTCTTGGTACTCAAGCTTTTTCCTTTCCGGGCCATTACGACTGGGTCACACGACTTACAACAAAAAGCTTTTACAGACACCCTCAGGCATCATCTGCATGTACATCTGTCTGTTTCTGTATATTGCCTCATAAGGACACGTTGAAGCAGTGTTAGCAGTTTTGGGCACAGTCCGAACATTTTCAGGGACTATGTTCCAGAATTCAGACTTAACAATGAGCAATCGACCTTTCACAAATCTTCACGTAGTCGGTTTCCACTGGACCACTCAGTAGAGCTTGGTGGACCGCAGTTTGAGTACCAAGCGCTTAGATGGCTTATCAGATGGTTATGATTTAGAATCGTAGGTGTAAATGCTATGAGTTGATTGTAGCTAACAGTGGTATAGTGCCTTTCAGCCGCCACTGCCTGACAAGTCTGAACAGATGAAACTTTTGAAATATGTTAGTCACTTCCCTACAATGTGATCAATTTAAGGTTAAAATTAAAAATCAGACTCTGGAAAGTTTTGAAGGCTCTGGAAGCAGAGAAGAACGTTTCTACCAACTACACCCTTCTTTAAACACAAAGAAAACAACTCTGGTCATCCAACCAGTTCAACTAAACCCAAACTCAATTCTAAAACCAAAACAAGACAAACAAACACTCAAAACGAGCCTCAGCCACAAGCCATCATCAACCCATAGAGAAACCTACAAGGTTGATTCGTCGTCATTCTCCAACAGCAGCAATACAAAATCGATTGGAGACTAGTTTAAGCACACACGAAAGGTTTCAAAGGAAATGAAAGAAGCGGGGGGAGGGGGAATTATATGGCACGACAGTTACAAACAGTTTTCTGTTTCTGTTTGACTGACAGGAAGGAATCACAAAAAATCAGAAAATAAAAAAATAAACAAAAATTATGAAAGCGTAGTACAGATATTTTTATTTTTATTATGTTTTTGGCTTTTAAATTTATTACAAACAATTTAGTACTTTGGGCATTACAATAATGTCCGAAAATAGTTACACAAAAGTTTTTAATGCAAAAATCTACAAGAATATTATCATCATTTCCTTCTGTCGCGAGAAACTGTACAAAGCAGTTTTATTTACAGTCAAAGTCTTTGTTAGTTTTGTTTTAAAAAGAGAGTATTAATGATGCCACTGGATGATGGTAAGGACAAAACTTGAATTTTAACACGAAGAAATTGAATTTTAGAAACGATAACCTAAACCTAAACTACATCGACTCTTTTTTTGTTTTGTGTTTCGGAGACTCAAGTTCGTGCAATTCGAAGTCAAGCGCGACACATAAGAAAAATGGAAGTGAATTCTCAAGAAGTGTCAAAGAAGTAATTTCGAGCACGAACTAGAAAACACGAAATGGTTTTCCTAGTTTTTCAGTTTGAGAACTGGAAATTAGACTAGCGTTACCTGTTCTAGAGTAACGCGATCTCATTTTTTATTTATTTCAGAGAATCCCTCCCACCCCCTACCCTCCACCCCCCAACCAACCAAAATACTGAAGACCTTGACTTTCGAATCAACCATTAATTTGTCCTCATCTATATTTGTTTAGCTGACTCTCCTTCTGTCACTTTTTGGGTGAAAATGATTCAAACCGCCCTCTCTGAACTCAAATTTGGACAATTACACCACTTCTCCTTATGTCTGTTTGAGTTATTTATAGATACGCCACTGACTACATCCAATGAATCTCGTTTTGTCGAAAGAAATCTAGAAAATGCGAAGGTAACAACCTCATAAGTCAGCTGAACCTACGAAGAACCTTATGAATTGTAAGATGACAGGTATTCTCATTATAATAACATCGGCGAAATTTCATATGTAAATTTGTTTCATTGATTTATCTATAAAACGACTTCTGAGTAAGGATATACAGTTAAGTTCTGATGTCGTTTTATATTTTTGAGTATAACCGAGAACAGAAGGTGACTTGAAGTCCTCCCCAATTAAGTCAGACAATTAGATGTGCAGTATTTATGAAATGATTTAGTAGACAAACTCAGTAAACCAAACGCAGAAACTTATACAATTAAAGTAGGTAGTAACAACACAATTATTGATCAGAGACTTTCCAGACAAACAGTATTTGTAGTTCGATATTATAATAATATCTGTAGAAAGGTTAGATAAAATCGTTTGTAACGAAATCACACTCAAATACCAAACAACACTTTTATCTATAATAATATGGCTGATTCTAGATTTATCTAAATAAAACAAGTTTTGTCTACATTTCTTGGTTTGTTCGTAGGAGAAAAATTAATTTTGTTCATACTGTATATCCTTTTATTTCTAGTTTCTGTTTTGTTTAAATTTCCCTAGAAGACAGATCAGACAACAGCACAAGATGACAAGAAACAAGACACCTAATCCTAGATACAAGAATATCTATCGACTGTTTGGTTCAGTTACAAGATGGCTTCCTATCATTCTTCTCTCATCTTCTATTGTCATCCTTCAAAATGGCTTCTGAACCCCATTTGAATAATTTCAGCTAATCTAGATAATTTTCGGAGTCTTTACTGCCCACTTTAATCTGACCGTTTTGTGATTTTACACACGTCAGCACTTTCCTTTCTCTAACTTTATACCCCGGCTCTTTTACGACGTCATTGGACTATCGGAAGTTTTCCAAAGATCCTGTTCCAAAGCTTTTTATCTTTCAAAATTCATGGACAATTGAAATGTTGACTGTTACTACCCGGATGACCTTTTAACCTTTACACTTTACTAATTTAGCACACACTTCCTTATTGCTATCATTCACATAAAACTTATTAACTTACTACAGAGAACTTATTACAAGCTTTTGGCGTAGAGAATGACTTAAAATTAAATTACAGACAAATTAAAATAAAAATAAATTTACAAATTAATTATTTAAAAAATAAACATAATTTTCATTCACTATTAATACATAAATAATGTTACACGAGTACGAAACATAAAAAATTTTCTTACTGTTAGCCTAAATTTAAAATTTTGTTCTCTTCAAATTGAAGAATTGTTAGAAGTATTACCGGAAGTTGATTTTCCAAATATCTTTTAACAATTTGTATCGTACTGTATTTATTATACTTTTATAATATTAATGGATGTTAATGATATTATTATATTCTCATCCAAATGGCATCGAGAAATTTCCTTGAGTTGAAGAATGTTTTGATGACACTAAGAAGTTTTGTCCGTTCTAATTTCATCTAACAAAAAAGCTTCGGTTTTCGAGATGATGTCTTTGATCCCCGGAAGTGAGATGAACCTGGAAACAAAATTTTTTTCGATTAGTTTTGGTTTGGAAAAGTTTTTTGGTGTTCGCGTGCGTGTGAAGAGAAAATGTAAACAGGAGTTGGTGTTGCTAAGCAACGAACGCGTCGACTGTTTTTGCTTCTTTTCCCGAAAGTGCTAACACTCGCCGGGAGATGTCTCTCCTTTAGTTTTGGAAAATCGGATGAGTCAAATTTTCCATTTTATCGTCGAATTTGAAAATAAAAGAAGAAAAAAAAAATTTTTTTTTCTTTTTTGTCAACTTGTTCCATTTCTTTTGTGCTTAGTTCGGTCGCTAATGCACTGACTAAGGGGAATGGGGGCGGGGAGGAAGGGAATAGTTGCCAACATTACGCCACATAATGCAAACTCGCCAAGAGATAGATTTAAGGGAAGCGAACAAAAAAAAAGAATTTTACATGAAAAGGAAGTGGGCTATAAAAAAAAGAAATGGAGGGAGAGAGAGTGAAAGGTAGGTGAAAGCTCCGGGAAAGCTTCACTCTCTCCACCACCACCTCCCACTTTCTCCTTCTCCTCTTTACCCTAGAATACCTGCTCTTCCCCTACTTCATAATTCAAAAGCTAAAGTGCTTTGTAATCTATTTAGGGAAATGAACGTCATTTTGGCTTCCAAAACGATCTTGAATACATGTCCCGTTAATGGCGTTCGCCTCGCGTAATTAAAAATTATTACAAGGACAGACGGGGTGTGGAGGTGGGTGGGACTGGAGAGGAGAGAATAACGTGTGTGTGTTTCGAACTATCTGTCATCAGACGGGTCTTTAGAAATCCGGCGGTGATGGAGAAGAAGGTGGTGGAAAGACATTTGTTGGTAGAAGCGACCCAGCTCTCGTCTGTCAAAACGGATACTAACAATGATTTGATGTAAATTAACGACAGCGTTCTTCTCGAAGAATTTCAATCTTTGGATTTTTATTGTCGAAGACTGGTGAAAAGCTTTTTCCAAATTGACACTTTAACCTGATAAAATCCGAGAGAGGGAGGGCAACTGGTAAAAGGTGATGAGTGCAACGTGAGTGTCTTAAGCAAGAAGCCGTCAACCTTTTAGACATCGTTGGCGGTTGAACATTGATTTTCAAAATGTCACAACCCACAAAAAGAATTTCAAGAAATGATGAATTAACAAGGTCTCGTTTTACGCGGTCTTTTTAAAAGCGTTTTGATAAACCCTCTCGTCTGCTTATTTATTTATAAACTTTATCAAATACACGGAGAGGTGAGGGGTTGGGAATTTAAATAAAATTTGAATTTATTCGCGGAGGATTAAAATTAGGTCAAAGAACATCAGAAGTTAGGGAACTACCTCTTGGCTACAGTGAGCTTAAGTAGCTTAATCACGAGAGAAACCACTTTTGCAGAAGTTGTTTCCAACATTTTGATATTTGCAACCCCCTTTCCTCATCCCCTAACGTAAAAGAAAAACAAAAAAATGTCGTTTTAGTATAAACTCACCTTAAGGGTTTAAACAGAAGATTGTCCTCGCAAAACAGTTACAATTTTTTCTCTTTCTTCCCTCCTCCTCCTCCTCCTCTTCTTCTTCTTTTGTATCTCCTGAGGGAATTTTTTGTTTCTTTTCTCGACACTCGAAACCTTTTCTCGAGGAAGAAATTTCTTCTTTTGGGGGATGCCACGCCTCTTTCCTCTTCTTCCTTTTCCTCTTCCTCCGTTTTGTCTCTCTCCTAAGAGCCATTTTTCCTCGATATCCGCAATCGTTTTTGTCAATTTCACCACCTCGATTCAGATAAATCAGTTCGACGATCGAGGATTCGAACCAAGTCTGGGAGAAACCGTTTGGGTGAATGAGCTCTTGGGGTGGCAAGGTGAGAGGGTAGAGGAAACACTTGCACATCAATTTTGTAAGCTCCTTAAATTTTCCTTTCGTCTCTGGGAAATTTATTAAAACTAAAGACACACTTTTCCGAAAGAGTTTTCTCGTTTGTTCATAGAGACAAAAATAAAAATTTTTCTTCTTCACATTTACAAAACACGACACACATCACAAGAAACACGTTTTAACAGCTAAGAACTCACGCGACTATACAGAGTGTTCTTCATCATGAAAAAATAAAGTTTCTTTCTCTACTTTCTTCTTTTAAATTTCAAAAATAAATTGAAGGGATTTTAATTTAAAACAAAATTAAATTAAAAATTTTTGTTGGTTTGTTTTTAAAAATAAAAGTTTATCGGTAAAGCAAGAACACAGGTAGAAACGGTAACAGCGACGTAGTTGAAATCCTTTTTCCTGAATTGTATGATGCCGTCATGCTTAGGTCCCGAATGTCCAGTTCTGGAACAAAAAATATTAAAAATGAGAGAGAGATGCTGGGGGAAAAGGGTCGTGACGGATGAGCGGGAGGTGATGCGTGCGGAGGTCACACACGAATCTCATAAAAGCTTTCGAGACCGAGGGACCAAAAAATTGTCCCTTATAACTTATAATAACAAAGTTTCTAAGTCCCTTAAATCAGGATCCTCCTCGATTTTCTTATTTTCCCTCTTGTAGAGACGGGGAAATTCTTTCCCAGGAAAAAGAATTTTCTTTGTGTTTTCAAACCGAATTTTCCTTCTTTTCCTTTTTTTTAATTTTACAAAAGAAATTTTTTTTTATCTTCTTTCATGCAATTCCGAGAACAATGGCCGGCATGCAAGGAATAACTTTACAAGAAGATATAAAAAAATAAATAAAAATAAAAATGGTAACTGACCGTTGAAATGAGGTGAATCTGAATCTTCTGGGCGATCAGGATAGTCTGTGCAGGAGAAAACAAAAAAAGAAAACAAAAACAAAATAAGCATGAGATGTTCATTCAGCAAACAAACAAAAATGCAAAATTTTAAAACAAAAATTAAAATTTAAGTTGGATGCACTGGTTTTGCCCAAAAATCTGCGTTCTGACTCTAATCAACGTTTTGACACTGACTTCGGTGTTTAACTCCACACTTCATTTACAATACAAACTGGTTTTTAATAAAAGTGAGTCAGTTTGACTCTTAAAACCAAATTTGATTGAAATTTGAAATTTAACCCATAAACACACTCAAATGGGTTAATTTGACTCACTCAATGAGACCAAAGTTCCCAAAGAATTGCGCTCAGTGAGGCGTTTTGACTAATACGGTGGAGCTTAAGCCAAACTGATATTAGCCAGTTTGATTCATACAGCATAAGTCATTCCAACTCAAACAGCGAAACTTTATTAAATTGACCAATTTGTAAGTGCAATTCCAAATCCTGCAGTTATTTAGTCGCCAATGTTTGACTCACAACACAAAATTGAAGTCAGTCAACTTGACTCAAACTACAAAACTGAGCTAGTTTGACTAATAAAACCCTAACAATCGGTTTGACACACCAAAACCCACTTTAGGCATAACAACATAGTGAGTCTAATTGACTCACAAGCCTTTCGAGTAATTTTGTTTGTTCTGTATTTTGTTATTCGACTCTCGAACGCAAGTTTTTGGGCAAAACCAATCGGAAAGCTCTTAAAAGCTATGAATTTTGGACGTAACATGCCATAAAAGCTTCAAATTAAAACTTTGAAACATCAAATTGTCGTCTTAAAAATGTCTGGCTAATGATCTCTAAATTCTTCGTTTGCAAAAAATAAAATAAAAAAAAGGAAACGACGGCAAAAAACGCAGAGATAACAAAGATTAAAGGAAGCTGTAGGTCGTTAACTAATGCGGAAACGCGGTCTCTCAGGTCTACTCTCTAATGAATGTCTGAAAAGGGAGCAAACGAAGAGAGAAAAAAAAAAAAAATTATAAAAACCCAACAGGGTAATCATACGACAGCATTTCGAGGAAGAGGTCTAGACAAATAGGAAGAAACAAACAAACCTGATCCCCGCGTCGAGAAGTGAAATTGCTCAGAAAGTTCATTCCAGCCGAATCTGTTGCGAGCTCGAACCCTTGCCTCGTACTGACTTCCGGGTTCTAAGCCTCGTATGACGTAGGACATTTGCTGAGTGAAAAGCTCGCTGGGTATGGCAGGTAGAATGACGTCACTCCAGTCTCCCCGTCCGAGCTGGTTGGAGGTCTCGTTTTCCTGAAATGAAGAGGGATACTGCGGAGAGTTATGCTGTTTCCTTTCGTCAAAGATTGAATCTGTGAATCGAATCGGGGGGGATAACCGAAGCGAGAAAAATCGGGAAATAAAGGAAAAGCATAAAAAACCGGAAGTGAGTTAATCAAGGAGACAAACAATTCAATTCCGTAAACTGTGATTGGTTCCCGTGCAAAACCCGAATACTAAAATGAGCCAACTTTTTTAGATTTTCGTTTCACTTTTTTTTTACTGCTTTTCCAAAACTCCTTTTTTCCTTTTATTTTCCTGGAGAAACTCTGGAAAATGAATATTTGACAAAAAAAAACTTTTGTAGAGTTTCATAGAAAGCTGCATTTCAGATGGAAAAATACGACGACTGTTTCCCACCCCGCTTTCCTCTCTTTTCTTATTCAGTCAGGCAACGATACAAGGACTAATAACAGAGACAAAGAGAACCGGGAGGAGGAGGGGAGGGGTAGCAGCAGCAGGAGGAGGAGGAGAGAGGAAGAAGCTTTTTTGTCACTCTAACTGAAATGCACGACAGAATTATTTAAAACTAAAAAGGAAAAATGATTTATCCATTGTTTCCTTTTGTCATTTTCAATAACCTTTTAATTTCATTCTTGTTTAGCTTGGCCGAGAAAACTGTAAGAAGACCACTTTCGAGCCTGTTGAGCTTTTACGAAAATGTCAAATTCTAAGGTTTCTTTTTTTAATATTTAATTCTTTGTTGTGTTTTTCTAACAGTGGCGTGTGGTGACATTCCCTGGGAATCTGTGTTTCCATAAATATTATTAAATTAATGAATAAATGCCTAAATATTGCATTGCTTTATAAACCGTGTAAAAAAAGTCTAGAATGTTGATGGCTGAAGGAATTAGGGTGTGTTTAATCCGAGCTGTTGGATCCGAATGATATTGCTAATGAAATTGTTTTATGATTGCTGTAGGTTGTAACACAAAGGAGTATAATATAAATATATATGATTATATCGCTTGTATAAAATATATATTATAAATCGAATAATCTTCGCATAAAAATAATCGCACATGAAGTGAACAATTGCAAAGTTCAGACACGATTAGACCTGTCGCAAACCAGTCACGGACAGAAGCTTGCAGGAAGACGCGCCAACCAACAGTCAGTCAGTACAGAACAACGAAACGGATACAGTAGCAACTCGAACGGATATCAGAACAACAGCTCATTTTCTGTTCTAGATATTCTAGCAGACAAATTTTTTATTTCAAAAATCTATTTTCTATCGAAATTTGATTGAGTTGTCCAAACGCCACTGTAGTGTAGTGTATTCATTGTGAAACGAATTTCTGTCTCCTTCTCGATTTCGGCCCTGAATCACTTTTCACTAGTTTTCGAAAGGAAACTTTTCGGAAAATATTTTCCAAATTCAAACATTCAATCTAAGCTTTCGCTTTCACCTTTTGATATCTGCTCGAAGCGAATCCTCAACAATTTCACAACTTCCTCCTCGCCTTTCTCCCTTTCCCCTCCCCGCGCCACCCGTCCCTTTTCCCGGGAAAACTTTTCTCAATTGGATAAACGCTATTAAAGGAGAAACTTTTTGCGTTGTTTCGTGTTTTTAATCTCGAGTTTCCGACGAGGAAGACAAAAATAAAATAAAAAAAGGAGATGTGGCAAAAGGAAGACTTAACAACCAAAAAAATAAAAAATAAAATCACAGTGAATCGTAATAGTTAAAGGAGTAGACAAAAAAAGGAGACAAATTCAGGGGAAATAGATAAACGAAGACGTGGGAGAGAGAATTTGGGATTTTTCGAGAAAAGGGGCGTAAGACCGCACGATTGCAATTTGCGGTGATTTGCAGCCTCTCGGATTACTCCGCTAAGGGTTGGCACAGACATAGACACACACCAACAGGCTGACACACGCACATAGAAACTATCCTTCGTTAAAATGTAACCCAATAAATAACGGATCCAACAAATTATTTGTAGAAAGCGATACGCCATTAAAGGCGGTTGCGGATGGGAGATGGGGAAAGGCACCAGACGACGGAATTTAAATTTCTAAAAAGAAAGACAAACGAAAGGCGAAAGAAGAAAGGAAGGCGGCGGGAGTGGCGGGGGGAAGGAGGACATTTTATTCGGCTCTTCTGTTCGAATAAAATTCTGTTAATGACATTATTTAAACAAAACTCAAGTTTGTCGAGGAGAAATTTCTTTCAAAATTAAAAGAAAATGTCCTCTTAAATGATTTTCCTTTTAACTTCCCTCACCGCCCACCTCCCTCCTCTCTCTCCACCAGCAAAAGCACAAAAGTAAATTACAACAGAGAAGACATTTTTATCGCTTACACTCGTTTCAAACATTGGATAACTTTATTAATATTCGTACGATTTTCCAGAGCTTTCTATTCCCTATCCCTCCCTTTCATTTTTCAGTCTCAGAAGTCAAAAATATTTGTGTGATAACCGGGGTAGTATAACCTACAGCACGGGTGTCGGGAGGATTTCATGTTCGGCTGGATCGTGAAATACGCCTTGGCTAAGGCAGCCGGTTTAACTTGCGTGCCTATCGCATTGCCTATACAATTACAACGTGTGTATTTCGTCAGCACGAGAATTGCTAATAATGGACGTCTATGAATAAATTGTGGTTAAACTTTATTTATTAGCAAGTTTCCATTGGTTAATCGCTTAGGCAACCAAAAAACGCGAAAGAGGAAGAAGAAAAACGTCAAAGACTACAGTTAATAAACTATGGCCGTGTGGTTAATTTTAATTACAGCTCCTACTTCCATAAAATAAATCTTATATGCGAGAATAATTAAGTTGAAGGTTGTTGTTGTTGCTGTTTCTCCTGTTGTTGTTGATTATTTTCGGGTGTTAACGGCAATTTAATACTAAAAATTTCTCGAACGATAAAATGTTTGACATGTGACGCTATTCAATTTAGTTTTTGAATTGTTCCCAACACGGATATGTTTATACTGTATCAAAGCAGTAATCTACGTGGTCGAAACTTTTGCAAAGATCACTCCAGGAAGTGATACAGGAAATCCTCCTCAACTTTTCCCAGCCTCCAGTAAAATTTCTACTGAGACATCGACAAGTAATCAAAAGTTTCCAGAGGAAACTCAATGCAATTAAAAACGGTTACCAAACGGAAATATTTGTTTACATTGAACTCATTTCCGGTTTCTATAATCGATCTTCTCATTCTTCTTCAGTTGGTCTTTTAAATTCAGGCTCTCCCAAGATATCGATTTTTTAAATATTTTTGGCGGGAAATTTAGTTTAAATCTAAACAAACAACCTCAAACACAGGAAATAGTGGTTTTATCGATTTCATTTCCGGTTTGTACAAATCAAACAAACATGAGATACCGGTATTGGTTTATAGAATCAAATTCGAGGGGTTTGATAATGTGATACGGACAAAATAACGCACCGGAAATGGTTTTTGAGAGAACTTGAACCCCCCGATTTTGGACTTCTTTTACGCGAAAGGTATGCACGAGATTTTTTTTTATTCTCAAATTTCTGCTGAACGATAGGTTCTGCTGACCTACCGATACACAATATCCTAATTTTATTCCTACTACAGTAAATATCGACAGCATGATTGTGGTAACGGATACCGCGTTATAGAAGGGCCAAAAATATTTTCGAATTTATTTTTGAGGAAAAGTTAAAAGTTTATAATTTCGTTGACTAAGTTTAAGTCTTTCTAAAAGCTCTTTGCTTAGAAGAAAAAATCAATAAAAATCTTGAAATCCTGTATAATTTCCGACAGAAATAAATAAATAAAATAACTTTTCTCTAAAAATTTTTGTTTTAAATAAAACTTTTTACAGTTTTCCTTTCTGCGTTTTTTAATTGCAAAACTTTTTTTTTATACCAAAAAAAAAGAAACAAAAACAGTTGGAGAACGAAATAGTTTGCATATGTTCGTGCTTGGTACTGGGCTTCAGCGACAGCAACAGCGGCAAGAAATAAAAAAAAATTTTTTTCGCTCCCTACGCAAGTCATAAATACACGAAGTTGCCAAAGTGAAAGTAGTTTGGACTACTATTTCCGGTCATAGATTAGACATTTTGATTCCGAGCTTTTCTTTTTCTTCATCTTTTCCTTTTTCCTGACGTGTAAAATTAAAGTCGCCTGTCGTCCGAGTAATATTTAAAACCTAAAACTAGGCACGTTTCCTCGCCATCTTTCTTCTCGGGTCCCAAAACAGAAAAATTAGCTCAGGCTTGCTTCGTTGATTGATTGATGAAGTTCTTCGTCTTCCACTTCCTCTTCCTCATCTCTCTCTCTGACGCAATTTTGTTTTATTACATTCTAAAAGCTCGGATAATAAAAAAGTTTTCTTCTTCTTGTCTTCTTTTTAATTTTTATAAGTCCAGAAAGACCTGGGTTTTAAATCCTGGAAAAACTTGCCTGGACCCAAGCGGGTAGTTAATCTTCTTCAACCTTTTTCCCCATCTCGCTTTTGGGATTTTTACTTTATGAAAGAATGCGTGTGTGCTGCTGTTGCCGCCATGAAGGGGTTTAAATAAAAAGAGAATGGTGGTGGTGGGTTTAGCGAGTTCAAGGTTCTTTCTGTCCTGGAGAAAAATCGGTGCCTCGTATTTTTCAAATGAATGGCTTCTGATGCGAAAATTGTCCATCATTACAGGCCGAAGGCGGATTTGGCTCATTATCGTTTAAACTTGTAATTAACTTGTTTTACGTTCGGAAGGAAAATTAAGTGTTAATAACAGAATGAGGGAAGACGAAGAGGAAGAGGAAGTGGAAGGAAGAAGGGAAAAGAAGAGAAGGAAAAAAAGGTTTCCTTTTTTTTTTCTCTTCAAAGACATCGAAATCTAATTTTTATAAGAAGATTATGCCATTATGTGCTTACTTAGGTCAAGGGTAACAAATTGGAGTCTTTTTGGAAAGAAATAGAAAATTTCATTGGAAAGGAAAGACGGACTCTCAAAATTTGAGAGACAGCAGAATTTTCTGTTCTGCTTCCTGATGGTCTGTTAGCTTTGTTCCACTCAAAAACTACATTTTTAGAATTGACTTCTACCTGTTTTCTAAATTTTGGGGTTTTCCTTCTCCACTCTGTCGTCTTTGCTCAGGTTTGATCAGGCTGCTTTCCTGTTGCTTTGTGGGTTCTTTGTCTTTTCCTTCGCCCGATTTAGAGGAAAATTGTCAACCTACCACTGATCAATTTTGGTTTTAAGGCTCCTGATTGTTAGTAAGCCAGTCTTGTTTGGTTCTTTTTTGTACTGTTCAGACTTGCAACCATCAATTCATCGGTTCAAGGCCAAGAGGTTTAAGAAGAAAGGAAATAGCATAAAGGACGCCCGAATGAATCACTTCGTAGACCTGAAATTGTGTTAATTGTAAAGTGACCCATCCGGACAAAGGCTTAGGAACTTTAAGGAAATGGTTCATTGATACAATAGGCCGCTCGGATGGGTCAAGCCCTTTTGGGGGGTATCAATACTCCCTCAAATCAATCAAAAAAATATTCGGAAATCGTTAGGTCTGTTTCTTAACAACCTTACCACACTTCTTTACCACTAAGGGTGATACAAAACCATCAGAGGAGTTGTTCACCGCCATAGGAAACTCAATCACCCGCTCAGAGAGAATCAGTCTCGAAAGTCCGAACATATACTTTCGTGATTTTTAGTTTTGGTTACCAAAGTTCAAATAACAGAATATCTCCTAGAATTTAACCTCCGATTCGTGGCAGTTAGAATAAACTTGACAATCGCTCAGTGCTGTAAGTTGATTAGTCGCTTGTTCAGTTGTTCGCGTTAGTTTTTGAGAGCACACGGTTCTATGGATACAATATATTAATATAAGCTATAGTGTTACCTACAGTAAAATTATTTCAGCTATTCTCTACTTTCTGACTTGTCATTTCTACAAGATTTCAAAATTCTGTTATAAATTTATGTGATTCTAACTCTAAATTTGTGTTGACCTTTCAAATTTTTCAAACCCTTGAACAATGTCGATGAAGAAGGTCAAAAACATTTTTTTGATTTTGTTTTGCAACCTAAAAATTCTTTTGGAGGTAGATGAGCAATGGAAAGAGAAATAGCGGTGACGACATTGTCGAAAGATTTTCAAAAAGTTAAAAATTGTAAATTTAAATCGGAAGGAAAAGGATTTGGAGGTGAAGGAGCTTTCGATGTTAATGGGGGTTTGCTGCAAGGAGGAAATCAGGTCTTCGTCCTTGTGAAAATCAATTATTCAAATCCGGTTAAACAGACTTGGCATTTTCAAATTTTCATTAGGACGTACCTTAACAAAACCCAGCAGCTACCGTGAATAAATTTCTGGGTTAGAACACTTTTAGAGCAAGACCATAACAGGTTTATATCAGAAACGACAGCATTTTCCTCCAGTGAGAGAAATTTTTGTACTTCACCCAACTCCTCTTATCACCTTTCTCTCCATCCTTCCATGTGGAAGTTTTAATAAAAATTTTTCTTTCCTATTTCCGATGAGGTTCTAAAATCCTTTTAAGTCGGCTTAAGGTTTCTTTGGTCCCTTGACCGGATTTGGATTTAGATTTAGAATTACACCCCGGGAAAAATGACGTCTCGCCTCGGTTTCCCTTTTTTACCCCGATAGTTTATTTACATAATATTTTAATAAACTTACCCTTCTTGTGGGTCTCTTGGCGTGATGCTGTTGCGGAGGATTCGGCTGGTTGTGGTCGAATAATTTTCTAAAATACAATTTAAATTCTTCTATAGGCGTGTAACTGTTGACTGCCCACGTGATGTTGTAACTGTCCTTGTATCGGCCCATCGGCTCGCTTCTAAAAACTACCTGATTTGGCTTTCCTGTGGATTTAAATTTTATTTATCATCCTCCTCACTTATTAAAATCATTGTTTCTGAGTGTGTGCAGTAGTTTTGAAAGTAATTTGAAAGGAGTAGAAAAATAGACAAAGTAGCATGAATAGGCAAACATTTAGTAAAGTCATCAGCGTGAGAGGAATTAAAGATCCTTGAATTAGGTCTCTCCCAGGATTTCGGTTAAAATAATTAACGAACCTGATAACTGAAGATATTGCCTCATTTTCCCGAGGGAATTATCAGCAACGCAGCTGTAATTCCCAAAATCTGAGGCTTGAACTTTTCGAATAATTAAAGTGTGACGACTTCCTCTCACTTCCATACTTCTCCTCTCGGTCGTATCCAGTCTCAACGTGTCTCTGTACCATAGCACCTGTAACAAACGAGCAAACGAGTTCAATTCCGACGTCTATAACACGTCTCCAAGATGTTGTCGAGTAAATGGAACAATCAAACACAATTTTTACTTCTTTACTACGACCCCCCTCTCCGTCTCCCATTTAAAAAATGACATCACAACTCAGGAAAACCTTTGAAGACTGGAGCAAATAAAGAAAACTTCAATTTTCGAGAAGGAAAATCCGACTTTCCTCTCTCCCTCCACCTCCATCTTTCTCTTCCTCTCTCATCCCGGGTAAAAAACATTCCGGGAGTAATGGCGAAACATTCTGACGGAACAAAGGGTTTGTCCGATTAGCCTTCGACTCAATCCTTTGGGCTTAACAAATTTAAATGACCTTTTCAAAATTATAAAACGCGAGGGACTTGAGTTGTAGCATCAAGAACAAAATTGATATTCCTCGTTCCCTTTTAATATTGTTTGTCATGCTGTTGTGGCAGAAAATTGTGAGATGTGGTCATTACGGACCTCCATTATCTTCGGATGAATTTCGTTGGCACCGAGATGAGAGAAAGGTTTCAATGACTTTTTCAAAATCTCATTTAAATCACCATCATCTCCCTTTCTTAACATAAATTTTTTGTTTTCCTTTCATTCCCCACCCTCTCTGCTGTTGGTTTTCCTTCCCTCCTGTTGGGTTATTGATTTATAAGTTTCTACATGTTATCGCTTTTGGGTTGAGGTGTTTTGTTTCTGCTGAAAGTTGAAACTGATTATTATTGTCATTTTGGCGTATAGAATCATGCTGTCGTAAACCTGGAAAACCACAACCTTTGTAGGACAGTCAGTCAGCAGCACAATATAGCTGGCTCACCCTTTAGCGAAGACTACTCCAGGTTGTATATGAATAACTATCGACAACGCCATAGCATAATCTCATCTCGTGACCACAGTACCAGCAAAAAATGTTTCCAATTACAAAGTGTTAAGTCTTCAAGAGAATTCTGGGCTTAGTTCAGGTCTTTTAGGAAGTCAGCTTTCATGTCAACGAGACAACTAATAATTAAAACGGCCAGTAGTTATGAATTACTAAACTAATTGAGCCTTCTACAGGAAATTTTTTTGAAATTCTTGGAAACAGATAATGTACAGGTTGAGATAGGTCAGGCTATGGTGATTGTTACTAAAGATTCTGCACCAATTAGAACATATAAACGATGTTAAGAAGTGGTTAGCTAACTACAATTTTCTGATAATTTTTAGTAACTAATAACTGTTAGTTAAATGCGAGAACTTACATCAGCTGGAGGCTCCGAGTGGACGATGCAAACAAGCTGGGCCTCAAATCCTTCTCCAGAATGCACCCAACTTCTTTCCACTTCGATTTCTGGCGGATCTGTGGAATAAAAGAAAAAAATTTTTATGAGTCCGGACAAAGAAAACTAGCCCCCGCCCACAAAACGAGGGGGGTTATACAATCCAATACCCCAAAAGTAAGCAAGTATTAATAAAATAATTTAGAGTTTCACCTCAGCCTCCTTTCTCTTCCTCCAAATTTTAGTAAACCGAAAAGGTTATGAAATATGATGTCACGAGCGAGTCAGGTCATTTCCCCGCCAAAGGGCAGGAGGCCTTATACCGGGGTTTCTCCTCTGCCAGATCTAATTTAAAATCTCAAACATGCGAAATTTCTAAATTAACTACAGAGGAAAACCATTTTCGAAAATTTCGACTACTTGAATTTTAACTCCTTTTTTTAACAACAGCTTACTGTGAGGCTACGTTTCATTCAGTTGAATCAGCCAAACTAATTTCGAGTTGCTGACTTTTTTTACTTTGAATCATATTTTGAATCATCCAACTCCAGAAAGTGAAACATCAACTCAAACGTGCCTTGTTTCTTTTGGTAACTCAACATCCCCGCTGTGTAAGTGTTAATAGCATGGTGGGTGTCATCTGGTAGTCGAAAGGTCGAGGACTCGGTTCAAAGGTCAGTGGCTCGACACCCACATGACGCGATTCGCCTACTACTAACAATTAACTCCCGAGACTAAAACGATGTTTGTCTCTTCTCCAGAATAAAATTTTTTTTACAGAGTGTGCAATACTTATGAAATGAATTCTTTAACTTTATTTGATCAATAAGATTATACTCGCTAACTCTGAAAGATGATCTTCTCTTTAAATTTTCTTTTAAATCAGAGGTTCCAAACTTTTTGCTGTCGTGCCATGTTTTTCGGTTTTGGGGTAGACCCCCTACTTACTTGAGATTGAATTCTGTAAATTTCTCGCTGTAGTGTAGTAAATTTTTAGCTTCAGGTACTTTTATAAATAATGTTTATGTCCTTATATTATAAGATAGTATAATGTAAGTAAATAGGTACTATCAGTGTAAGTCGAGATCCAGTATTCTGCACCCCCATGGTCTCCTAATTTTTTTCGCTGACGTAGAACCCTTGCAGGTTGTCATAGACCCTTGGGGGTCGATATAGGTCACTTGCGGAAGGAACCAGGTTATAGATAAGTATCAGATAAACACATTTATAATAATAATAGTTTTCATTAGTCAGAAATCTACAACACGTCACATTTTTTTGACCTCTCCTCAGATTCTTCCAGTTACCACTATCCTTTGTCTTCCTGTACCATCTGATGCCAGCCCTCTCCTTTGTTTATATCCATAACAACTAAATCAAATAACTGGAAGCCAAATCAAACACTAACTTGCAAGTTACTCGATGAGAACAAAAGAAAGACTTGGAATAAAATCAAAAAAATAAATTCAATTTTGGACAAAACCCAAGAGAGAGCTTTTCCTCCACCCCCGAAAAATATAAAACAAACGATAAAAACACTAGAAAAGCTTTTCCACTGAATCAAAAGGTAACGAAAACAGTTTACAGTAAGTCTTTACAGTATGATAATTAAATAAACTCCATAAACTCGGGGAGAGGATGAAGGAATAAAATAAAAAAAGGAAAATTTTCAGTCGTTTTTCCCGACTTCCGGTTTTATGAAAGCTTCGGTGTGAAAAACAAAAAGTTCGACTTTAATGAAAGCTTTTAAAAAGCCGTCAGTCAATATTAGCGCCTTCGTAGGAAATTATTAATAATTTTTAATAAAACACATAAATAAATAAAATATTTTATTTTCTTCTGAAAGTGGAAAATCGGAAAAGGAAGATGGAAACAGCTGTGGGGGTTGGAAAAACTGAGGAATTCTAATCAAAGATAGCCGGAGGCCAAAATACAAAACCATGTTCGGAGGGGGATGATAGCAGAAGCAGTTTCGAAACCAAAAAAAAATTTTTTTTGTTTCTCTCAGAGCTTTTTATTTATTAATTTATTTCCCAAAATAAGGGAGGAATAAATACATAATTAAGAAATCATTTCATTAATAAATTAATAAATGGAGCAGGGGTGAGGTGGGGGGATGAAAGATGCTTGCACCTGATTTTTATTCCAAAAAAATTTTTTTCCCATCCAAATTCCACCTCCCCGTCCTTCTGCCACGCCATAAGCCGTAATGAATTCACAGCTGCTGTGGGTTTATAAGTTAAATAAGGATTTCGAGTCATCTGTTGGAAATGGTTCTTATCATTCTTCATCGGGAGTGAAAACGGAAACGTTAATAACCTGGAAGCCAATACGGATTCGGTTTTTGCTGTTTCCTTCCTCCTCCGCCATTTCGGTTTTTGGGATTTTCCGATTTTCATCCGCTTTCATTCTTCCCTCTCAACGGAGTGTGAAAGAGATTCTCCATAAAAGTGCTTACGAAATGAATTCTACTGGAAATTGTGCAGTATTTATGAAATGAGCAACTCATCAAGGCGTTGTATACAAAACGGTTTTTGAATTTCCTCACTTTCGTGTGCATTATTTATGAAAGAACGTCCAAATTGGTTTTGATATAGTTTACCCCAACATCTTGTTAGATTTTTATGATTTTCTAGAACACTCACACGCACAAAAAAATTCGCGTAAAACGAGACTTGAATACTAACATGTCTTAACTCACCAAAACACCAATTCCCCCACCTCCCAAAAGGCCTAAAATACAGTTTTACAGTCAAAACCAAAAATTTAAGTAAACACTACAGCAGTGACATCTATTCGAGGTCTTGAACTGTGAACTAATGTCACCAGGTATTCAGGTTGATGACTTAGTGCCACGACTTTTGATTGAAACGTCGTCGAGGTCGGACGTGTGTTTGGTTATCTCCTTTTTATTTATGTATGTGTTCACGATTTATTTTATTGATTTATTAATTAATAATAGATTTATTTATTTATTTATTTAACTGGTTAGTGAGTCACTAAATAAGGACGGGAGCCAATCAGGATTGCGGAAAATTTTTTGTGAAGATACGTTTGTACTGATTTATTGGGCTGATGGGTTACCGTCCTTTTAGAATATGTCAAAGTCAAGGACGTCAGCAGTTATAAAATGAATAGCTGACATAGCTTACCACAGCAAATAAATAAATAATAATGATGATGGTAATAATTGTTTCAAGGAAGAAGTGTTGTGTTCTCATATCCCAGTGTCAAGCGGGACACTTCCTTACTAGATGCCTGTTGGGCAATTGGCTGGCACAGATACCTTAAAAATCGCTTACCCAGCAGCTTTAATACATTTCCTTGCCGGTTGCCTATAGGAGGAAATGTATTAAAGCTGCTGGGTAAGCGATTTTAGTAGTCTGAATCAACCAGAACACAACACTTCCTTCCGGGTTATACATCACGTTAGCAGAGTTTAAGCAGTGTAGTTTGATGTTAGAGGTATCAATTTAATTATGTTATCCCTATAACAACAGGAAGTAGAATAGTTACAACAGAAACCGGAAGTGTTGAACAGTGTTCTCGAAGTTTTTCATTATACCACGGTTTTGTTTTTTGGAAAAATGTTGAAACCAGACATCTCTTCTACCTTTTGAAACCTCCGTTTATTTCCATTCTTCTCGCTGACGTCAAATTGTTCCCCCGTTTAACAACTTTCCCGAAATTTCTGTTTTGTTCTTCAACTTTTGGAATTAAATCTCGCATTCAATCGAACCTCTAAATAAACAAACAGTTTTCATTTTCTTTATCTTACTTCGACGACAGATTTCTTTCCTCTTTTCTGGCAGCAGAAGAAGACGTGGAAGTAGAAGAGAGAGAGCGGGGAAGGGTGCTGGGAAAGTAGAAAGTGAAGCTAAACTGAAAGTTTTTTTCTTTATTTTCACAATCCTCCTCCCGTTTTTATGTTTCCCTGATTGGTTGAAAAGTTTTTTTTTGGTCCGGAAAAAGATGCTCGAAACCTAAAAAATTTTCCTTTTTGGAAAAGTGGTCCGACGTCTCCGGGGTGGCGGAGAGAGGTTAGGAAAACCTTTTTTTTTGGAAGGGAAAGTTGTAAGAAAAAAAAAGTTGTGATGGGAGTCACAGTTGGTTATCGGAGTCAATTGAATGACAAAATGTCAATTTCAATTAAGAGAAAAGGAGGAGAGGAGGAGGAGGAGGGAAAATGGAGGAGATTCGAGGCTCCTCTTTCTAAAAGGAGATGTCTGAACGAAATGAATTCAAATTCATCTTTCAAAAGATACTTTTCTTGTCCTCTCTCTCTCACTAAAGAAACTCTATTTCTCGGCCCTTTTATCAAATGTGACTCCGTTTGAATAACTTTTATCTCTCTTCCTCCTCTCCCGTATCCTCCTTGTCCCTCACCACCAATTTTGTCCTACGTGATTTTTCACTCAAAGTTTTTTAAATTGTTAAATAAATTCCGTGGCGACAATTTTCCCTCCTTTTTGACTTTTCCTTCCAATTTTTATTAGTATTAATTAAAGCCCTAATTGGGAAAGATTAATCCTTTCTTTTCTGATTTTGAAGAAAAGTTTTTCTGTCTGCTTGTCTTCTGCTATTCGCTTCTGGTAGCTAATAAAACGATTTCTTTAAATTTAGTCTTTGTCGGTTATGCGTCATTTTTCTCTAATTTCAGAGTTTTCCGGTGGTTTTCAGTTATTCTTTTTGAAATCACTGTTGGATGGTTGTTGAGATAAGTCTACAAACCTCTGAAGGAATGAAAAGTTATGGCAACAAGACGAAATCAATCAAAGTAATTACTTCTCCTTTTATGACGTCATACTTTTTAAAATAGATTTTTCTTTCTATTTGAGTAAACACGTCCTGTTCTTTCAAATTTTAGAATTTATCATCCCACTAAGGTGGTAACTAATAGTAATCCACTCTGTGCTGTAGTACGTAGATTTAAGTTTGGGAGGGTAAGGCCCCACGGTACCAAGTCTAACTCACAATGACCTCCGTTTAGTTTGCATAGTGTAGCGTTGTCTCGGTATTAGTGAATAATATTGGCTATAACAGGATGCGGGAGGAGGATTCGAACTCAAGACCATTTGAGTCCAAGTCAGGAACTTAACCACAACACTACTCTTCCCACTGTTAATGTTTAATATATAAACAGTGATACGGTACAGTGTTTTAGGTAGTGTTTATATGAAGTGCTAAGTGTTTGTATTGTATTGTGTCAGAAACGAGTTCGAATTACTTCAGGTACGTTACTTAGTTCTAACATTAGGTCACGTGTGTTTAGTATTAGGAGGAGTTTTAGTTGCTAATAGTCTGACACTATCCAATGGTACGCGTCTTGGAGTGTGTGCTATGAGCATTCTTTTCAACCCACACGAAGAGAATAGCTTAACTCAAGTTAGAATGTCGTAGACGAATTTGTTATATCAAAGCTAATAATAATACTTCTTAAAAAATATACTTAGAACCACAAATGGTATAAATCTTATATACACATATAAAATTTTTGGGTTCATCACAAACAGCGTCACTGTCCCAGCATAAAAGCACAGCACTCAAAACGCTAAAAAATGCGGAGAGCACTACTCGTCTCAACAGCGAAATAGAAAAATGTCCGATATATTGCTAACTTTAAGCTGTTGGCATCACCAGGGTTTCAGTATGACAAGTAATATAAATTAAGTATAACATAATTCTTCTTCTAAATTACACTTCACAACGACCAAATTATACTTTTTGATCAGGGCAAAAGCCACCCTCAGCTCTTTTACCTTCATACAGTTAACACACGTAGATTCTCCTTCTCCGCCCCCACAGCCTCAACAAAAAAATAGCAAAAAACTTTCGAGTCATAAAATAGAAAATTTCGAAAAAGTACGGAGAAAAAAAATGAAAATCGAAAAGGAAATCCGTTCACTATCATAAAAGACCTTATAAAATCATGATCTAAATTTTTTCAGTAACGCTGCGATCTGTGCGAAGAATTCAAAAACACTTTCGTTCTCCCGAATCCTCCTCCGCCCTCCAACAGAAACGAATTTTTGAAAACCCTGACCCGAGTGCTGTAAAACAAAATTTTTTAAAATAACGCCCGAGATACAGAAACCAGTCTAACTTTATATTTACGAGGCTTTGTTCGTGAGAGAGGAAAAAGGAGAAATGGAGACGGCGGTGCGGGGGAGGAGAGGGGGAGGGAGGTGTGGAAAAAAGGGAAAGAAAATCTTTCCAAAAGGAAAAGAACTCAGGAAAAAAAAAAGATTGAATTTTGTAAATCTATAAGGAAAAATGAGAATTTTCCTTGGGAGAATATTCTAAACAATGAAGAAAACAATGTCTCAACAGGATGGAAAGCTTTTTTTTTCCCTTCGCAGAGCTTTCCTCGACAGCAGCACAACAACAACAGCAGCAGCAAAATAAAAAGACAAAATTGAATGTAATTTGATCTCGTGTAGCGATCATTGGCATGCCCAAAGCAAAACGCGTAAAAAAAGTTTTCTCCCATTGTGTGTCGAGAACAAGGGGGCTTAAATCTGACGGTTGACAGCATTTGGACTTCTCCCATTTCGAAAACAAAAAAAAAATGAAAGGGGATACGACAGGAAGACTTTTTATATTTATTGTCTTTGTGTTTTCATATATTAATTTCCACGTGTGACATATCAAGCGTGTAAGTGTTAGGAGAGGGAAAAGGAACAGAAGAGAACAAAAAACTGTGGACGCGGGAGAGGAAAAAATTATTTGTCACTCTTGGACGCACAGAAATTTTTTTTTGAATGACATCCGCAATCAGAAAATTGTTTTATAATTTCATTCTTCATTTCCGTCCATCATCGAACAAAAGTAATAGGAAACAAAATGGAAGTTCCGGTCGGGATGGAATGGGAAAGAGGACCCAGGGAGGATTCATTAGAATTCTAAATGAATTATTCATTCTGATTTGATTCGTTTGATTTCGGGTTCGTAATCAGAGAATAAATGGATTACGGGTTAAATAAATTAACTTAAATATTAGGACAGGAAAAAAAAATGTCGTCTGCTTTTTAGAAAATAAAGTTTTCACTTATGTATAGTGTGAGGAACTTCTTCCAGTAACGTTATTCGAACTTTTGAAAGCTGTTAGTCCCTCAAAACAATTTTTGGGTTTGGTACACAACAAAGTCCCTAAATATCTAACCCATATCACCTACTTATCACCCATCACTATCACACCATATCTTTTTGTTATATCAGCTGTTTATTTTGAAAGTGACCTAACTCCAATTCTCAAATTTCTCCGGTTAGCATGACTACATGCATAACTTTATGTTGTTTATCACTTAAGCATTTCAGGTTCCTTATATTCCGGTCAAATACTATAATTGACATAAGTTTTCAAGTTGATTTATAGTTTAAGTGGCCTAACTCCATTTAGTTTAGTAGATATGCCTTCATAGTTGTTTCCTTTCAGTTTGAAGCATTTTAAATGAAGCTAAATGGACCTGGCCATTTAAATTTTATAATGAAGCTGATTGTTGACTTTGAAAGTGGCATAACTTCATTATTGTTTTTCAAATTACTCACATAATGATTGCCACTATTTTAGTAGGAACTACTAATTTAACACTGTAGTCCTGCCGCCAATTAACAAAGACAAAAAGTAAACAAAAGAATTTTAGAATGACGAGTCTTTGAAACTACGAGAACTTTCTTGTAAAGCTTATGGGAAGAGAAGCTTCCATAAAATTCAAGAAAGTTCGAGTTAGTTTCTTTATTCTTATTATCCGTAGATATATAGAGGTCGATTGCCCATTCAGTCAATCGGTTTGAGTCAGTATTTTTGAATGAAAAGTGTCTAAACAATAACTTATTTATAAATAAACGCCCTTACACTTAAACAGTATGAATCGAAATTCGTTGAAACGCAAACTCTTAAATATCACGATTTGAAGATAAATGAACTTATGCCACTTTCAAAATCAACCGCTTCCTGGGGCTTAAGATACCAGTCTGTTCTCTGTATAAAAAGGCCCATTAAAGCCAAACCAACAACTTAATCTCTCGTACTTAGAAGGAAGCAGTTAACAGAACGAAAAAATTTTACGAATCGCGTAAAAAGTCTGAAATCTTCCCCGAAATATTGCCATAACTGAAACTATTCAAGGAAATTCACAGCAGTCATACCACACCAAACAAAACCATACGTTTCGCTGACTTGAATTCATTTTTACCACTGAAGATGCTAACAGCTCTAAGTAAAATGTTTGTTTACTTATAATTAATAACAGACGAGAAAGTTTTTATAACATTACAATATAAAATATTATTTACTTTATATTTGTAAACTGTAAAACTGTTTAGTAACTTTATTAACAAGATGTGTCTTGGTTGCGAAGTTTCTAGTCCCGGCGACATGCGCGAAACTTTGTATTTTGACTACTTCAAACAATGAATGAAAGCTGTGACGATTATAACTGTACAGAGCTTCCGTTGAAGTACTCGTAGAAGTGTCTCTATCATGTCGTGTTATTACCTCACGATACAGCATTTTAAAGTCCACGACAGTGTTGTCAACTCGAATGAAAACCACACCCATTAAAAAATGTCAAAGCTTCAATCTAGTCCTTCATCTACCAGACGCAAACAAGATCACTCAAGCAGGTAAGCACAAATCCATTTTTAAATAAACAGACAAGAGGGATAGCAGTCCTCCGACAGAATCACAACAATTAGAACGTAATCGCCCCCAAAGGGAAGAGGCAGGCAGTGACGAACGTCACATGCAAAACAGGTTCTAAAGAATTGTAAAAAGAGGGAATAGAAGAATCACCTATCGAAGAGATGAGAGAAATGTCAAAGCCAAGCAACAGACAACCACCTTGACGCCCTTTCTCTCTCTCTCTCCAAAACTAATCCCACATGTGAAAGCTTTCAGTTTCCGGTTCGGTGAGCTTGTCAGACGCAAAGTCCGGCCATCTTATACTCCGCTCATCTTTACTCTCCTTCTTATTCTAAAGCGAAACCCTCGTCCTCCACTTATGCGAGAGAATAATTCCGATGATAATTGAACCGTGAATGGATTTTTAGCAGAAGCAAATGGAAAACACGAACCGCGGACATGTTGGCTAACCTGTTATTAATAACCTTTGTGAGTTGTTTTTCTTTGTGGGATTTTGGCCACAGGGGAATTGGTCTTTTGCTTTCCTAGCGACGCTCAATGTCTTATTTATTGAAGCCCGTGTCTATAATTTCCTTGAAATTGAATTATCGCCATTTTTTTGTTGTTGTTTGGTTTGTTCTATTATTAAATTTTGATGAAGTCGGTTTTGGTTTGAACCTGACTTTGTTCCAGTCTTTATTTCCTGTACATAGCTCAAAAATTTGTCTGGTGTAATTATTCCTCTTCAATCAGACTCCATTTTACCTTTTTTTATATTACTAATCATCATCATCATCTCTTTTACTACTCTCTGGATAATAGGGCTTATATGAAACACTTCCACAACACCCTGTGAGGACTTCCTTCTCGTCTTTTGCTCTACAGTACCTTAGGTCTTCACCCCCAGTTTTGCATGTTTTCTTAGTGTATCTCTATTTCCTTCCTGTGATGTATACGCAGCAGGTTGTTCTTGTGCTGAATCTTCGTTGGATATAATATTTGGCCAGAACACTCTTAGTATTCTTCTAAGGTATCTTCTTATGACCTGTAGGCTTGATGATGTCAGGAGTTACTTTCCATATCTCGCAGCCGTTTGGACTGGAGTTTGGTATTTGAAGGTGTCTTGTAGTTTTTCCTGTAGGTCCTTGGTACTCAAACTTTTTCCTTTCTGGGACAAAGTTCTATTGTGACTGGGCCACACGACTTACCAAAAAACAAGTGCGGTTTTCGACTCATACAGTCAACCCTCAGGGCATCATCTGTATGTACATCTGTCAGTCTGTTTCTGTATATTGGCTCTTAAACATATGTTGAGGCAAACAATGTTAGCAGTTTCAGAGCACAGGCCCCAACATCTTCGTACTGATTCAGACACTATTCAGACGTAACAATGAGCAATCGACCTTTCACAATTTTCACAGGGCCACTCAGTAGAGCTTGGTGGGCCCCAGTTTAAGTACCAAGGCTGTAGGTGATTTTGGAGAGAAGGCAGATATCATCCGTAATTTTATATTATTGATACTAAAACTTGTATTATTAATTAAAAATAGAAAATTGAATGAATCAGATTCCAGTTTTCGTCACGTGATTGATGAGAAACTTGTTTGCTGTTTTGCGGATTAAGGGAAACTCCCATCCACCCCCAAAAAAGACTGAAAGACACTGTTGTGATTCTCGATGTTTTGATCATCTACTCAAAGACATAATATTATTAATTAATAAATGTTCAGAGGGATTAAACGAGGCATAAAATTTTAAAAGAGTCAACGATGTGAGTAAAGAAACCTCGGGATTTGAATCTATTTTAAGACAGAACACCCAGGATGACGATGATGATGATGATTAGGATTGTGATTAGCTTCCCACATGATACTTATAATTGACCGTCATTATGATGTTTGCACATCCATTCTCATTAGTTTCTGTGGCTTTTCCTTAATCGGCCGCTCATCTACTAATTTGGTCAAATCATTATAGTCTACCTCTGGAATGACTTCCAGTCGAGGCTATTGATTTACTCTGTTTGTTTTTGTTAAGAGGTTCACATTCCAGAGTTCCCACTCACAACGCATTTGTGGCCGATACTCTAAAATTAGTTTTCTTATTTTTGATTGTTTTGCAATTTATTTTTTTTTTCTTTCTTCTTTTTACTCATCTCATGAGTAATGTCTTTATTACTGGTTTCTTATCTCCAGTTAACTATCACTTGCGTTCCGGTGAAGGACCGTAAGTAGGTTTTGTCTTAGAAACAAACTAAAGTCTTAGCCGCAGAAGTTAGACTGGGTGATGTACGTGTCGAACCGTTAATTTTAAACAGTCGATCTTTCAATCTCTCGATTGTTGAACATATCTTATTTCATAAATAATGCACACTTGTGAGTGAAGTTTTGTGTGTCACCTTCTACCCGTTTTCAGTTTTGGTTTTTCTATTTCTCTTATCAGATCAGTGGTTTCTAAACTTCATTGTTCCACCGCTCCCTTAAAAATATTTGATCATATGGCGTCTCTCTTCCATTTTAAAAAATACTATAAGCATAAAAAAATTTATTAAGAAAAACTCAAACACAAGTGCACGTGCACTTCTTTCCTCACTCCTGGCTAATATTCGTGACTCCCCTTAGAGTACTCCCTGCCTGAAAAACGCTTTCTTAGACCGTTCTGTGAGTTACATCATGTAGCCTATACGTATATGAAATGGTAAAAGTGATAAATCAGGTTTATATATTGTATGTATACACATCATATTTGTCACATTTATCACGCTTAGTTGGTGGATATGAACAATCTCCGGGAATCGTATATATATATACACAAACGATTCCCGGAGATTGTTCATATCCACCAACTAAGCATGGTAAATGTGACAAATTACCGAATACTTATCACACTTTCCGGCTAGTTTATAAAATATCCAACTTGTAATCTGATAAAACTCATTTAATCCCTCATTAAAAATTTGATATTTCATAAATAACCCGGTAAATGTGATAAATATTAAGAAATCTGCCATGTTTACCAAAATGAGTTGGTTATTATGAATAATCCCCGGGGAATTAAACATATACCCTCGATTTATCAATTTAACTGTAATAAATACACGACATCCGGTTCCTATAATATTTCTTACAGTTCTTTTGTGTATATATTTTTATATTATAAAGACTTTCTGTGGGAGGAGTAGTGTAGTGTTAAGTTCCTAACTTGGAGGCAATGATTGTGAGTTCGAATCCTCCTCTCGCATCCTGTTATACCCCAAAAAGGTAAAAACCGGGATCCAATTAATATTATCAAGTCTTTTTTTACGCGTTTTGTTTTATTAAATAAACATCTACTTACGCGAATATATAATTTCAAGATGTTTTAGTTCGTTTAATAATGTAAATTTGGGTTTGAAAATTCGTTTCAAATGTCACACACGATTTCAGGAAGGATTTCATAAATAATGCACACAGAGAAGATCATTCTGTGTTTACAAATCAGTTACATCTAGATTTGTTTTAGGTTTTGCATAAACCTGTATAACGATAATATTAATTATAATATTCAGATGAGGTGTTGATGTCTTCGCTGTTGATGTAGTTTGATACAGCCTACCGTGGTGTTCTAAGCCCCCGTTTTCCCGTCTCATTTCCCACAATATGTTTTACTGCAAGAAAATTTTTTTTTCGTTTGGAAATGTAAAGACAAAAACACGTTTTAGAAATAAATCAAATTATAATTAAGCGAGAAAAGGTGAAAAATTAAAAAATAAAAATAAAACCAAAAAATAATTATAAAGGAAAAAAATTATCTCTCCAGTGCCAGGGTAAGCATTCGTGAATAACCGTCTCTTAGGATCAGTTTTTCTTCTTTTTAAGTTGTTTGTTGAGCTAACCGAAATCCTTAATGCAGGTTATTTATTTCCCAACTTTCACTTATTTAAGATTTATGCGGCTCTGAAAAAAATATAAATTTTACGGCTGCTTTCCTTCTCCCCAACCCGCCTCCATTCTCTCCTCTTTCCATCCCTTTGAGCGGTCTTTGGGGGTACGTGGGTGCCATTAAATTTTTTTTTTCCCTCTGAAAATTTTCAACAAAAGTAGACCGCGAAGGAAAATAATTTTCCAGACTTCTCCGCCATTTTTGTTGTTGTTTTCTTATTTAGAAAATTTTCTTAGGTGATCTCTGTGTTTCCATCATCAGTATTGGTGGTCTTTTGCTTCTTACGAGTTGAATATTTTATAAAGTAGCCGGTAAATGTGATAAGTATTCAGTGATTTGTCACGTTTACAAGACTCGGTTGGTGATTATGAATAATCGCCGAGAAATATAAATATATATGATGTTACGAACCGACATTATCTTTTCACCTGATGTACTGTATAATATTTAATCATCATCACGTGCCGTCGGAAGTTGGCAATCAACAGGGCTATGGGAACCTCAGAGGATGCTGCTCGGAATTGGGTGGCGGATGTCATGACAGACCAATCTCAGGGCTTGGAACTAAACTGCGACCCACCAAGCTCTGTTGAGTGACCCAGTGGCCCAGTGGAAACCGATTGAGTGCGAATTTTTTGTTACGTCTCAACTATAGTGTCTGACTAACGAAAAGTGCTGAAACAGATGCCTAAATACAGAAATTACATACAGAAACAGACTGACAGATGTAGATGTAAGGTACGTGCCGGACTTGTAAAATCTCGTGTGGCTCAGTCGCAATGGTCACAATGGAAATTTGGCCCGGGAAGGAAAAAGCTTGAATACCAAGGTCTTAAGTTGTTGAGCCACGAAGCTTTCCTTCTTCCAGAATGTCGCTTTCCCTCTATTTTCCTCTCCATGATAAGCTGGAGTAGTTTATACTTGTCAGTTTGGAGTACGTGTCCGAAATATTGCAGTTTTCGGCGCTAATTTCGTACAGCAACCTTTTCTATACCCATACAAATCAGCACTTCCGTATTTGTTAATATTTAATAGTATAATATAACATTCATGGGGTTTGAGTATTATTGTCACTTTCCGCTTTTAAGATACAGAAAACTATGATGAATATATTTAATCGAAACTCGTTTTTATGTTATAAAAAAAGGTTTCAAGTGTGTCGAACAAACTGTTATCTCTTTCATAAGTAATGCACATAATATATTTATAAATACTCAAATGATATAGAATAAATACGGAGTGAGGATGGACGTAGCATGTACTGATTAACAAATAAATCTCTGTAAAGAGTGAAAAAGGAGATTAAGGAGGGACCGTTGTCTTTCTCTCTGTCTCTCTTCTCCTCTCTTCCACGGCGGCTCATGTCGAATATTAAAACGAGAAAAGTTCATCAAAGACCGACTACTCAGTTGGTAAGACATGGAAACCACTTGTGAATATTCATACAAAGTGAATCGGAGTGTAATTCACATCGGCTTATCATGTTTATTCCGCAATCCGAGATCGAATCCAATTTAAGAGTGAACAACTTCAAAACGGTTCTCCCGCCGCCGCCATCCCCAATCTCTCTTCAGATATGGCCACCAAAGTGAATAAAATCAGTGATCCGACTAAATGGTTCATTCATTAGAGAAAATGAACTTCCTTTTATTCGAAGGATTGAAAAGGCAAATAAAGAGAAATTAAAAAGAAAGGAGAGAGAGGGAGGAAGAGAGAAGGCTTCAGGTCGGTCGCGTTGGGAAAACAGTCAAAAAGGAAACGCAACAGAGATGCCTCTAGAGTTCTGCCGAACATCAAAGACTGCGATGCAAAAGCGGGAAAAAAATCATTTTTCCCGTGAACGGGTTTTTCAAAAAACGTTCAGTTTCCGGGTCACCGCTCTCACTTAAAAAGCCGATACCAAAAAAAAAGAAATTTTATGTGGTTCCCTTTCGAGGGAGAAGGAGGAGGAGGATTGGATTTGTGGCAGACGGGGAGGCAGTGAAAAATTTAATCTTCGGAAGTTTGGAGATTAAGAACTGGGAAAGGAAAAAATCGGGGAGGAGGCTGATTTATTTTCGCGTTTATATATATTTAAAATAAAAATAAAAATAAAAGCTTTTAAAGCTCGGATAAATTTCCTTTTGACCCTCTCCTGTTTTCGGTGTCAGCTTGGTTTCCTGTTTTCCGTCAATTTAAATAGCTGTCATAAGTCTTTATTGGTTCCATCAGCAAAAATCTTTTTGTTTCTAGCAAAAGCCTAGAGAAGAACAACCCCCCTCCCCCCAAAAAAGAAAATTAATTCTTGCAGTTCTCTCTGATACCAATTTGTCAGCTCTTCCCAGAGGAATTACAATACCTACAATCTGGTTGCTTTGTAGACAAGGAAGCAGACCCTGAAAATGGACGACCGCCTGGCCGCAAAACTTTTATCGCGATTTCCGAAGAATGTTGGAACAGCCAGGGTGTGACGTGGCTGTGGTGAAGTTAGCTGGGCTTAATCCTCACGCGACGATGGACCCAAGAACTGGGATTTTGGTAAAGAGACGAAAACCTCACACTCGGGTTCGTAAACCTATTTCATTTAATCACTCAACTGTGCTGATTCTTTCACGCTAACATTCTTTCTTATCTTTGGGCTTTTTCTTCGCCTCCTTCCCTCCGCTTCCACCAAATTTGGAAGGAGTGTAGCTGAACTAACACCCAGCGTTTGGGTTTTATTTCCTTCCTTTTCCTTTTTCGACAACCATTTTATAAAATTTGGAGATATTGTACACCACATCAGCTTATTTAAGGTTAGCAGCGACGTTATTATACCAAAATTTGCTGCTGGTTGGTTAGTTGATAGTCGGACTCCCAATTCAAAGGTCAGATGTTTGACATCCACAAGAGGTCATCCTACCATTTTTACTCGCCACATTATACGGAAGAGACAAAGATATACTCACATAAGACGTGTAATACTATAGACTGCTCAACTGGTTTCCCGACGCCGTTGGACGCTTTGCACTGATACGCCAGCCTGATGTCTCGTCGCTTGTTCGATGGTTATGCTGTAACCTTCTACTGATTTCTCTCCTGATGGTAGTAGATTGTTCTGGAATAATAAAAACCGAAAATTATCCATCAGACACATCCCTCAATAACCATAATCAGGTCTCGTTTTATGCGGTCAAAGAAAACAGTATAAATTTGTGGATATCAATCTCAAAATCAGTAGAATCAATATTAACAGTACCAAGACTCTCGCGATTTCTTTTTATTCGCGTAAAATAAGAACCTGACAATAAACACACATTTTCAGACAACAAAACAACAACCGAAGACCGGATAAAAAGAAGTTAAACACAATAGATGAAAACATTAAAGAAAAAACAAGATACAAGACCAGTCCGGCCCTGAGAGACGTATCTTCAAAAGTTAGACAATTAAATGTGATTATGAATAAGTTTAAGATAATAAAGAAAACTTTATGAACAACAACAAACATCCGAAAAGTATATCAGACCGCATAAAAAAAGGAATTAGAATGAGTGGAAAACAAAAGAGCCAAGAAAGCAACAAAAAAACAATTAATTATTTTTTAATAATCGTAACAATCACCTCTGAGGTTATCTACATCATTTATCTAGTTTCTAAAGAGGATAAATAATGCATCAAACAATATGGAATAAAATAAATAAATAAATAAATAAATAAAACATTTTTTTTTGTTTAAATAGAAAAGGAAACGAGAAAACAATTCACACACATTAACTTTTAGATCTTCCAAATCCATTTTAGTTTTAAACTTATGTTTTAGGTTTTTAAATTTTAAATTTAGTTTTTTGCTAAACTATAAAAAAACTATTTTCTTCCTTTTTTTATCGGACGGAAAGCCAAATTCTATCGAGAGTTGAGAAAAATAAAGAAAGAGAGGACAAGGAGGAAAGTCAATGTTGCGGTCGAGAAAACGGATTCTCCGCGGTTTTTACGTGTTCAGCATACAGTTTCCGGTTTTCCTTTTCTTCAAATAAATAAAACAGGATTTATTTTTCTTTATTTTTATTTTCTTTTTCTCACATCCTCAAATCCTTCCGAGATTACCCGCCCGCCATTTTTTTTGTTGTTGCTTGCAACCAAATATTTCGCAAAAACCGTGAGGAACAGGAACAAGAACAGGGCAGGAGTAACGACATTTATGAATTCAATATGGCGGCCGAGATTGCTCGCGATACGAGATAAGTGAATCAAGATTATAAAAGAGGAAACAAAGTGTTGTTCGGGCTTAAGGGAGTCGAAGCACAGAAAATCTCTTTTGTACTTCCGCACAAAGAAAGTGAGTCGAAGAGCACGTTCACGTTCTCTTTGCTTTACTCCATCCCGAGGCATTTTGGTCTTTGCTGAGGAATATGTTTTGAAACGTAACTACTTGTATTCTACAAAGGCCTTGGGGAAGGAAGGAAAAGGAGGAGAGAAGGGCTGACGGAGAGGAATACTTTGTCGACTCGGAAAAGAACAATGAAATGCTTCTAATAATACTAAATATTCTCATTTTCCGAGGGAAATAGCTGAAAGAGAATTTGTAAGCGTAAGACATTTTGGGTAATCGAAAATTTTGCAGCGTTGGAACATTTTACAACACCCCCCTTCCAAAAAAAAAGGACGCCGGAGGAAAAGGATGAGAGGATAAAAATCTGGATCCACGGAAGCGTGACATTAGACAACGGTTAATAAAAATTTTCATTATCGACCGTTTTGAATGTTTCCCGCCAGAAAAATTTTTCGGGAGGAAATGAAGCTGAAAAAGACAGACCACCGATGTCAAGACCGGAAATGTCTCAATGGGTGTAAACAACAATAAAATTTAAATCTCGCTTCACGCATAAATGACACTTCTTGTCTAATTGCTGTTTTATTTAAACTAAGCGTCAGAGCGAAGCAAGAAAAAGACGTCAAAAGTCGGTTCCGAGCCGTAAGCAGTGGCGTAAGTGAATGGCTCGGCTCTCACGTCAGTACATGTCGACACACGTTTCCGGTTGAGATTTTCTCTACTAACACTTATTATATGAAAACCATCTTTTCATCACCTATTGTTGTGTCGTTTTGCGTATACACACCCACCCACATCCATCTGGTAATTATAGTTGTGATCGTTTTTCTCTGGTTTCTATATAAAAAACCGGAAACTCTTGTAAAATGGCGCAAAACCAAAAAAAGGAGGGAAAATTTCTTTGAGAAGGTTAAAACGGTGGACGTCACGCACAATTATTTCGAGATCCGTCTTCCTTAATAACCCACTGGAATCGGATAATTACCTTCCCTGCTACCCTTCCGTCTAAAGTGGCTTTACTGGTCAATTTCCTTAGTTCGCCGTCCCTTGTGTTTTCATGGTTAAGTGCACGCATGATAATCTCTCTCTTACCGTCTTAATTTAATAATAGTCCAGAGAAGGACAAGGCCTATGGTGGTGTGTCGGGGTTTGAAAGCTTTTGAGGAGATTCCGAAGGAGGAGGGAACTGGATATCAAGATGTCGAAGGTATCGGAGGAGTCAGTGAAAAGACGAGAGGAAAGTCGAAGGAAAGCAGGGTGTTTTATCGCGAAAACTTGAAAGGAGTTTTCATTCGAATGGAAAATTAGAAAAGTTCCCAAACGGGTGGAGAGGGTTAAAGTCAAATGGCACCGATGATAGAATTCCGTGAGAGAAGACCATTAGTCAGGGGAAAATGTGTAAATCATGGAGTAAACATGCACTTTGTTGTGTGCTGTTGATTCACTTGCACGCTAACCGGCCAAATGTTTTAATTTTTCAAATACTTTCCTTCTCTCCTTTTTGTTTGTTTGCTGCTGGCCTCCTTTCTCTTTGTATTTATATCAATTTTGAAACTGACCTAATAACAACAACACAAAAACGGATCTTAAACCACTTTAACAACAAAAGATGGCAGATAACCCATCCTTGACTCTCGTTAAACCCTTACAACCAGAGTTTGAGTGTCTTAGTCTTGAGTATCTCCAATTAATAATCAATTAACCCAACCCATATTATACAATTATATAACCCATACTGTATAAATATTGAAACTTTAGTTTGGAGTTCATTTCAAATGTATTGCCTGACAGGAGGCCTGATGTTAGTGGTTGAAGTTCTCGACTATAGGAGTTCTGGTCGTGAGTTCAAATCATCTTGCTATAATTATGAGATATTTCATAAAAACTGCACACATTTTATTCTATACTACTTCATAAAATATAACTCGTTGACCGATTTCCAGTCGTCGCTATCATATTCACTTCAAAAATGATGCACACTTATCTTCTGAATGACAATTACAAAACGAAACAAATTTGTCTGTGCGAGGGTATTTTTCAAAAATAATGCACACTTTTACAGAAATTTCATTCGTACAATTTTCCTACAACTTGGTCCGTTTTATAAAATATAAATAGACAAGTTACGCCTTTCTCTCCTCATCTTCTTCTCTTCTTCGTCTGTTTTATCAAAACCCAAGGCAAGGAACACTAATCCAAAAGTTACGCTGTTCTGTCTTTCATTGTTGATTTCTTTTCATCTCCGAACAATCTGTATAGATTCTCTTTCTTTCGGACGAAATCGTCATTTATGAAATTCCAGGAAAGGCAACTTTATATCTGACCATTCCCTCCGCTCCTCCTCCTCCTCCTCTGTTGATTCTTTTGTTCGTTCCTACGGGAGTCACCTTCTAAATTGCTTTCGCTTTGGAATGTTATCTCCAGTTAATAAAGTTTTCGTTTGGAATGTTACACGTTTCATTTTCACATCTTGATTTATGTTCTTGTGTACGACTCAGTTTCCAGCCTTCTTTCTCTTCTTTTGTGTCTGTATTCATCTTCTTTTCCTTCGTCCACTATTCGAAACGTGTGATTGGGTTGGGGTTTGGTTGATTTGGTTTAATTTTCTTGTCGGTCACTTTCAATATTTCTTAATAGCACAGGACGCAGTGTTTTGTTTGAAATGGAGATTGGTGAGGGTGTATAGCGCTATAAATATTAATATGGAGTGATGAGAGGAACACTTGAATATCCGAAAAGAGCTGAAACTATGATTTTTGAGGTGTAGGAAAGGTTGAAAGGAACAAAACATAATGCGAGGGCCAGGTTGGTGTCCTGTTTTATGTTCAGAGACGTAGCGCTATACCTGATGGTTTCAGAAAGTATTCCTCGAGTGACTGGTATCCCAACAAAAAAATACGCCGGTTACCACTCTCATCAAAACTTACCACAAACCTTGCAAAAGAAGTCCAGACAGTAGGAAACCAAAACAAACATCTCTATAGAGAGATAGATACAAGGCTCTATGGAGAGATAGAAAGAGTGAGTCTTGCTTTTAGGTTCACTTATAAAAACAATTCTGATTGAATGGGTTATAAAACATCCTCTGGCCTTAGGTAATTGATTGCGTTGACGCTTCATTATAAACCTTTCAATCTTATTTTGCAACAGAAATCATTAACTTCTCTCCTCCTCCTCCTCCATCTCCTCGCCACGTCTTCCGTCTTTTTCAATTCGTAAATCTTTCTTGCTACTGGACAGGTTTTTGATTGAAGCTTGATTAAAAAAAGGGAATGAAAAAAAAGAAGAAGAAGAAGATGAAGAGGAAGAAAATAAAGGAAAGGAAGATTACTTGCAATGAGTTTCTTTAAAAATGATGGAAAAAAAAACCTGTTGGCGATAACGTCTTTGAATTTCCTCTCTCCTCCTCCTCCTCCTCCTCCCGTTCCTGCTTATTCCTCTCTCCTCCTTACCCTCCCACCTTTCCACCTCTTTTTTTATATAAAATACGATATTAAAAACGATAAAGAGAAAATGAGAGAAAGATTTGGAAGCTGTCTGCTGTGAATTAAATTAATGAAATGAAGTCGAAGTGAAAAAGGAAGAAAAAATAAGAGGAGGAGAGAGGAGGGAAAGAGGAAGGAGGATGATGGAGGAGGAGGAGGAAAAGGAAAAGATGTCCATTAGAAAAACGGTTTACTCCTTTCTTTTATATAAATAATTTTATTAAATGCCCGCCAGGTAAATATTTCTCTATGAGTGTAGTGATTGTAATGAAATTCATTGAACTGTCTATTTGTATAATGATTAACCTATGTTGCTGAGTTGGTAAGGTTTGTAGTAACACATGAATGGTTCCTCAACAACCTAACTTAACTTTGAATATATCGAGTTCCATCTTAATTATTATTTTGTTATTAATATCATAATTCGGGAGGTCCTGTGGTGTAGTGGTTAAGTACCAGACTAAGAAGTTGTAGTCGCGAGTTCAAATCCTCCTCCCGTATCCTGTTATACTCCCAAAAATGGGATTAAAGCTCAACTATAACTAGAACTACATTAACATCATAATTCTATGCACATTGGTATTTCATAATTACTGCACACTTTTATGAAGGAGTTATTTCATAAGTAGTGCACACTTAAGTGGATGTTAATCATTAAAAACAAATCCGAACTCTAATGAAATGAAGTTTACAGTACGGTGTGCAATATTTATGAAAAATAAAAAGCCTTCATGCTCACAGTATTTCGTCTGGTACTCAAACTGCGGCCCACGGACCACATGCGGCCCACCAAGCTCTACTGAGAGGCCCAGTGGAAACCGATTGAGTGAAAATTTGTGAAAGGTCGATTGCTCATTGTTAAGTCTGAACTATAGTGCCTGACAAGTACGAAAGTGTTCATATTGCCTAAACATATATTTATGAGGCAATATACAGGAAATACATACAGAAACAGACGGAGAGATGCTCATTCAGATGATGCCCTGAGGGTTGATTGTATGAGTCGAAAACCGGACTTGTAAAATATTTTTTTGGTAAGTCGAGTGGCCCAGTCGAATTGGTCACAATGGTCATTTGGCCCGGGAAGCAAAAAGCTTGAGCACCAAGGTTGTATATATATAAACAGATTGTGTATAAAACTCCGGTCTTATTAACTAATAATAATTAAATTATGTCAGAAGTCCGAGGAAATTTTTAAATGTCAAATTTACTGCTCCTCGATGTCACTAAAAGGTCAATGACCGTCTTTTTTTGGCCAAAGGTTTCCTGAACCGGTATCGAGTTTATACTCTTGGTCGTGTGTAATTAATCACAAAAAGGTAAAAATAAAATAAAACAAAATTTTTATTTTTTGTTATAAAAAAAAACAACAAAATTAACTCCCGGTCAGCAACAGCAGCAGGAGGGAGGGATAGGGTCGAGTGGGGGAGGAGGAGGGGAAAAGCGACCAAGAAGCACCTGGAAGTTGGCTAGAATAATTATTCTGTCATTTTACCAGGATTTACTTTCGGGCCGCTATGAAATATAGTCTCTGGAAAAAAACCGGCGGGGAGGGAGGAGGGGGCAGAGAGACCGAAACTCTGCGTATGTTCTTAATTTATTACGTCACGCATCCACGAGCTTTTTAATTTAAAAAGGAAAGAAAGAAAGAAAAAGAAAAACACTTTGCATGTCATTCTTGTGTTATAATCCGCTCTTTGTATTTTCACGCATATCCTCGGCCCTCCGATATAAATCATTTTCATTGTCAGCAAATTAGATTTATGCCAGCCATCCTTTTCTTTGGCGTGTTTCCCCGGGTAAAAGTTAGCCCCCAAAAGGACAATTTATATAGAAATTTTAAGAAAAGTTACTCCGGCCTAAGTATAAATGAACTTTTAGACCTGACTATGAAAAATCTTGAGCTTTCCAAAGTTGAAATGTTTGCGTTCCTGTGGGACTCGCCCGACTTCTCCAACCTGCCCCCCTTCCATTTCCTTCTCAAAAAAAATTTTTTTTTTTCCTGTTGGCTGTAACTACGACTTGATCGCTTCTCTCTCTCTCTCTCTGGAACAAGAAGGGCGAGAGTCCTTGGGGAGGATTGAAACAGAGAAAAAAAAATTTTTCCTCTGGAATGTTTTGAGTGTCTTGAACAAAGCTTAGTTTGTGTCTGTATACAGTCAGCTGCTTTTGAATATTATTATATTTTATAATTCTAAAGAATATACAGCGAGCTTTTACTTCCTAAATTTTTAGGTGGTATATACTCTTCGGTGACGATCTCAGAACGACTGATTTTATACCTAACCACCCACACGCATTAGCATAAATTAGAGAATAAATACAGACTGTATGGTCTGCTGGAGGGCTTTCCATAAATAATTATTTTGGTATTAAACATAAATCACGTTATGGCAATGAGTTTCAGCCTCGTTTTTCATTCTGAGATATAACAGGATGCGAGGAGTGGGTTTGGACTCGTAGTCATTGTTTCGGTAGTCACTGACCACTCAACCAACAAATCCTCTCTGTTGTGGCAACGAAGTGTTGTGAGAATGACTCAAAGTTTGGATAAATAAATATAAGAATATATATTATATAAACATTCTGAGGATGTCTCTTTGTTGGTGAGCAGTATTTTTGAATGAGTTTTTCATTAAATCGTGCAACATTTATGAAATAAATAGAATCCCGTAGGGTCGGCAAACTTTTTTCAAATTCGAGTATTAAAGAGACGTCTGGGTGAGAGATATTAAAACAGCGACAGGACTATGTCGTTGCATTCTGCCGATTCCATATCCAGCCCGGTGGGGTGGAGCTGTTGTATCTTATACTTTATTTTCGGAACTAAAGTGGGTCACTTGAAACTACCAAATGGGTCATTTGGTGACCCACGAGTCATAGATGGGCCGATTATGGTTTATATAAACTAAAAATTGTGCATTATTTATGAAAGCAGTGGTCATTTATAAGCATACTATCAGCAATAAAGCATTTCCATCAAATCGATATTTATTGGATGAAGGAAGACAACTCAGGCAGAAGTTTTGACATTCATCGCGCCTAAGAAAATAATTTTTTTTTATATTATTAAAAGTATAAAATAATAAAAAAAGAAGTTGATGTCAACGGGGGAAAAAAGGTTTGAAAAATTAATAATATTTTCTAAATTCGTTGGTGTTGTCACATGTTTCGAAATCGATTGGACTTTTGCTTCTTCTTCTTCTACCCCCAACCTCGCTTTTCCCAACATTTTTGTTCAGATCCTCTTCTTCTTCGGTTCTGTTATCAAAATGAATGTTTTATCTCTCTCTTTTTCGTCTTCTTCTTCTTCTTTTTTTTCTTTGCTTTGCTCTTTTGACAGGTTGTCAACATTTTTCTCCTCTTTTTTTCCCTTTAACGGTTGAACGCGGAAGTGACAAGAGGTTTCATTTTTATACCGAAGATCTCTAAAATCGTTAAAAGAAAACTTTCCCTTGTAAAATTGGAGTTTGGGAACAGTAAACGAGATAGTAGAGAAAAGAAAGATGGGATTCTGTCTTCGAGTTCAATCCTAAACCGACAGACTTTCAGAGGAAACACAAGTTCCAATAACCCACCGTATCATAGATAAGAATGTTTGTAGATAAATTAGATTTAGATAGAATCATCGCTGTAGGGGAAAATGGGGAAAGTGGAAGAATAGAAACTGTCTAAATGATTTTTAATAGTAACCTTTAGAAGTGTGCAGTATTTATAAAATAAATTGGTATTAATTTTGACAAGGGTCGCCAACCCATGACCTAGAGGTCACTTTTTATAATTTTAAGCGACCCACTTTAGTCTTGAAAATAAATTATAATAAATAAAATAAATAACAAGACATAATCATGAAATAAATAATTTGGGAATTGGAATGATTGATAATATATACTAAGAATAATATTTTAGTGCAGTGCTGTTTGACTTATCATAACTCGCGGGCCATATTTTCTTCATCAAATAATTTAGTAAGAGTAGATATTAGGAAGGTTGATAAGTAAAAGTCAAAGTTTGTGTTAATTTCAAAAAATTATACTTATACTAAAGAGAAAACTTTAAAATATTAGGATATATTAATGAGAACATTGGGGCTGTAATTGTAAAATAATTTGGCGGGTCATCATTTGGACAGCCCTGTTTTAGTTCAAAGGATCTTATACACACAAGTATTTATGAATATGGGACTGGGAACCGAATAATGGGCGCGAGTTGTGGTGAGTGTGGTGATAACAATGGCTGACGTCACAGGGTAGAGCGGAGTAATACTAATAACCCAGATGGAGACCTCTGTTGGACTTAGTCACCATAGCTATTAGCCGTGGAGGATTATGATTGAGTGGTGTGATGTACCAAAAGAAGTTTAAGTATCGGTATCGCTGTCGTCTGTGTTCGGGTTCAAACCACGTATGGTACATCTTGAGATCGTAGTTACCGTTTGTAAGGCCCAGATAATCTTTATAAGTGAATTCGTCCAGGAAATAAAGGAGGGCGGGTGGTAGAGCAGAGTGGTTGTGTTGATTATAGCAGGTAGTCGTGTGCATGACTTTTGAGAAATATTTCGCGTTTTGTCTGGGTACTTCATTTTAGTTAGGTTTAACCCGCGACCCAAAAATGCTACCAACCCCTGATTTATGAAAACTAAAATTTTTCCTGACGAAATATAAAAAAGTAGAAAAAACAGGAAACAAATAAACATTACAGTAGGTTATACATTACAGTATATAGAATTGGATAGGTTCATCCTCACTTGAAATTGTAAGTGACGTAGATGGAAAGAGATCGATAAAATCGGTGAAACAACAGAACAACAGGAGAAATAGATGAAGTCGGTTAAATAACATCAAAATGAAGGATACAAAAAGGAACAAACAAACAAAAGAAAGTACAAAAAGGAAGAAATTAATAAAACAAACGACAAAAGTAATAAAAATTTCACGTGTGAAACTTTATCAAATGTTGTTACGGACGGCGGATGGACGGACGGACGAACGGTCGAACACATGAACGGACGGGCGACGATGGTTAATGCTTTCAGGAAATTCGTTGCTTAAAAAATTGAGATAAAACACGCGAAATATATTTTTTATATTTTGACAGCCATTAGACAAAAGGTCAGCTTTTTGTCAAATGTCATGAATTTTTCTTCTTCTAATGTCAAAATCTCAAGGTTCAAAATACTTTTTTTCCCTTTCCTCCAGGGTAGTAGATGGCGGTGGAGAAAAGGGCGGGGGATTTTGGATTTTCAGCTTAAGAAAACCTTTGGAAAGAAAATTTGATTTTCTCACGTGGACGCGGGGAAGGAAGAGGAGAAAAGACGATTGTTCTTGATTTCTCCATGATGAGCTTGTTGAAAGAAGCTTTTAACCTTTTTTAGGTGGAGGGTCAACAAGGGAACGTCCGATTTCCTTCTTCATTTTAATTTAGAAGTAGATGCCGAGAGGTGGCGGATCAATAAAAAGCTTTGAGCTTTTCCCGGTAGTGATTTCCCGGTAACAGCTCTCGAAAATTTTCCGCCTTCTAACTTGTGAAATTTAATGAGTAGATAAAAATTTTTATCTAAGCGAAGACAATTTTTGGGGGAAGGTGAGGCGGAGAGAAGAGAAACTGATTTTAATAATGATAATGAAAAAAGCTCTGATGTGAAATGATGGCAAGGTTTTCCCGAAATTATTTCCCGACCTCTTAAAGCTAAATTAAAAATTTTTTTGGACCTTTTTTATGTAATGACGAAACCACCGATAATTATTTTTCTTTTTAATTTTAAAAATGAGCTTTGTGCTTCAAAAATTGCTGACCTGGGGAAAAGGTTACGAAAAAGGCTTTGTGTGTGGGTTTGTGTGCATGGCCTCGCATAATTCAAGGATGGACGAACCGATTTCAATCAAAAGTAAAAGGAAAGGACTACCAGAAGAAGAAGATGATAATGATGATGTTCGTCATAACCTCGCAAACTGAGAAGTATAGGGTGGACCAAATTAAACTAACTCCTGCTGAATTTTTCTGGCCTGATGTTTTCTTTTAATTTTTTGGACGTCATTTCGATAGGTGACGTCATTTTAATGACCGCCATTTTATTGATGACAGAATCATCATCTTTCTAGAGCTTTCGGGATGACAGGAACTAACATTTCTGACTCACGATTTATTTCTAACTATTTTCTACGTTTATTTGAAACTGTTTCTAACTCTTTTTAGTTGATATCTCTCTTCTCTCAGGCTTCTTTCATAAGTAATGCACAGTTTAATGGTGGATGAACCGATTTCAGTGAAAATTTTTGCACGTTGCACAAAACACTATCCGTCTGTCCGTCGATTTGGTTAGCTGTGATGTGGCTCCAATCGATACTAACCTAAGCGATGAATATAAGTGTGCATTACTTATGAAATAAGTCTGATTAATTATTTATGAAAATAGTTCTGTACTGAAGTGTGCAATACTTTTGAAATGAATTCTTTATCGACCTGTGCAATATTTATGAAAGAAGTCAGGATAAAATTGTGAATTTTTGAGCTTTATTCGAACTTTGAATAGTTTTAGTCTAAATCAGGCTTCTTTCATAAGTAATGCACACTTATACTTTAAAAAACTCAACAAACCAAATCAAGCGATACAGACTATCTGTCTGCCTAACTATTCTTATAGTTCTTGAGTGTCTTCCACTAATGATTACTCAACAATTGATATTCTCATAGAAATTTGTTATCAAACCTAAAATAACGTTTTGCGAACAAGCAACAGATCCGTTTACATCTCAAAAGCCCTTGTCAACTCATATAATTGAAATGAAAAACAGGTCTTCTTATGATCGAGAATAACCCAGAGTTTAATTAATTAAAACAGACAGATGAGCAACGTTAACAGGGATGTCTCATGATGAGTAAAAAGTTGGTTTGAAAAATTCACAGGATTAATATTTTTAATTAAAGTGTGCATTATTTATGAAATAAAGAGGGGTGGACACACCCGGGAGAACAAACAGATATCGGTATATGGGGATGCAATTATTGATGAGAGAGACACACCAGAGAGCCAGAGGAACAGTGTTCCTCATGAAATATCAATGAAGAGGTGAGAGAATTTCGGTTTGGTGACTGTTTCCGGTATACGGTTTCCCTCAATATTTGTATGGATTAAAGTTATATTAATTAAGTTTGGCTAATTAAATAAAGACGAGGTAACGCCCAGGGAATTTCGTTAGTATCCTCCGAAACGCGGAAAGATGGGAAAACACAAATCAACTTATTTGAGTTTCTAATAAAAACTTTTTATTTCTCTCTCTCTCTCTTTCTCTCTGTTTCTCTTCCTTTCTGTAGGAAACCGTTTAAAATTTCCAGTGCAATAAAACGAAACTAAAATGTCCCAGAAGCCATATTTTAAGATACCCAAAATTAACTCCTGATATTGCTTCTAGTTGTAGTTTATGTGTGAAGTTTCCAGGTAAGTAAGCTCTTCTTCCCCCCCCGTCCTTCCTCCCGCTCTCCTCCTAGGAAACTCCCATAATCCAATTAATTAAGTTAAAATCACGGCGTGTAAAACAGGACTGTCGCAATAAAATTGTTTAACTTATTCTGTTCTTCAGACAAAGTTAATTTCCTCCTCCGGAAAAATAGAGAACAGAACTAAAGAAGGAAAGTAGAAGTAAGATGGCGGTGGAAGGTTTGGACGGGGGGGTTTGGACGAAGTGTACTCGCCTTGGATTTGCCACTTCATGTCACTACGTCGATGCTTCTTCTTCTTCTTCTTCTTCTCCACTTAAGCCAACTCGGAAACCACTTTACTATACCAGAAGCAATATTTTTTGAAATCGGAAAAGCATTAGCCTTTTATTGCCACTACAGGCTTAAGGCTCACATCTTTTTTCAAAGTGGATTTCTGCTCTTTGTCAAATTTATTGCTCCCCGAAAGAAAAAAATTTCAAAATGATTTTCCCCAAGATCTTTTTTTAATATATCGATTGAGAGCCTGTGACTGGATTCGACTTCTCTTTTTTTTTCTCTCCCTCTTCTCGAAATGTTTACTTTCTAATAGGTTCCGATATAAAGATGATTGATTTCGTTTGAAGACATCTAGAAGATGTAGAAGCAATCCTCTATCTTCTATCTCCTCTCCAATATTTAAAGTTCTGGCTTTTAATGAGGAAAGTTTCTCTCCCTCTCTCAAAAACGGAAACACAAAGGAATAATTCCGTAACACTCGGTTTCTCGCGTACGAAACCTCATCAAGACCGTCATACCACTAGGACGGTGGGAGATATAAACACCAAAAAAATTCTCACACCCCCAAGGCTCCGGATTTTTTAAAAATATATATAAACAACAAAAAAGGTGAAAATACCACGAAGCCATTAAAAAACACATGTAGGCCTAATTAGAATTCAGGAAAATAATCCGAATGCGGTTTCTAAATGGGCCCTACTTCGAAACCCTCTTTTCACTGCCTAAATGCGGTTCCGTTTAGGGAAATCCCAGTTTCCACCTCGACCTTTCGTCTCCCGCTCCTCTCTCCTCCTCCCTCCGCATCCTTCCTCCTTTCCCGTTTTCAGTTCGTAGTTTTCCTCCATCATTTCTGAGTCCTCCCGCTCATTAACTCTGTTAATTTACAATTAATTTATTATTAATTACTAATCTGCAGTTTGGCTGCGATATTGCCGTGGAACTGCGTTGCGACGAACGGTCGCTTTTAATGAGCAGCAAGTCTCCTCGTCAAAAACGTGTGATTATGTTGTTGTTAGGAAATCACGATAGTTTCTCTCGTCCGCTGTGTGGAACGTCTTTTGTCTCGGTTTGGATGTCTTGTAGTGCTTCCAGTTTCTTTCTAGATTTACAGACTAATTACTACAATGATGGTGGGTAGAGGAAAGATGAGGAAGAGCCACGCCCACTCATCCTACTCACTTCTTATAAAATACTTAGAAACAATTATTTTCTTAATTAGGAAAAGTGAGACTTTGACTTATGCGGATTTCTTTAGAATGAACTTATACTTCTTTCATAAATACTGCACAAAAATTTGTTGACGAGTATTTTAAATGTAAGTCAATCAAACCCTGCTATTACCAAAAACAACAACACTCTCGTTTGTTCTAGCTATTGTTTAGTGACGTCATTGGCTCTTACTACTACTAAGCGCCATTTTTAAGTCACTAACAGTACTATTAGTAGCTTCACTCTCACTAGCTCTTGTTTTGTTAGTCTTTCTTATGTTTGTTTTTAGTAACGTCAAATCAATATAGAGTACTCCTCAGGAGTGAATCAAGGCTTTTTTAACGCGATTTCTATTCATTTTCAGTTTCACAGTAGACCAAAGCTAACATACACAGTTCTCGAATTTTTGGTATTATTCAGGTTCAGTCGTGTTTTTGAGATTGTACCTTGATTTACAGATCAAAAATCCAAAATTTATGGGTCACAAATCGTGACGGAAATGGAAAACCAAAATCAAAAAAAATATTTTTGCAGTTTTGATAAAGGACGAGTGCGTAGCCGCCATGTTGGCGTGAGCCCGTTTCTTTCTGTTTACGTTCCCAAACTTTTTCGTTGTTGTTGTCCTTCTGAAAATATTTATGAACCCATTCGTCTCACTTTTTCTTTCCTCTTCTGCTTTTTGCACGAAATGCCAAATGCCAGATATCTCTTAAATTTCCCACCTTATCTATATAATTATTTATCCAATATCCAAGATGGCGGGAGGGGGAGGGGGAAGGAGAATCTCCGAGACTTTCTTCCTTCTCATGTTAAGTTTTAGTTTATACAAAGTTGAACACATCGGGGTGAAAAGTCTGAACAAAGGTCCGAGTGATACAATAGAAGGAGAAGGAAAAAGGAGGAAAAAGTTCAATTTAAAAGGAAAAGCCAAAGAAAAGTCTTTTCCCTTTTTTTTGCTCCTTTTTTGTGTTGGCCAACCTTTTTTCTTCTCTTTTTCCTTTTTTTTTGTCCTTCTCATTTTCCCTTCCCTCCCCTGTTCTCCTGGCGGTGAATTTGTTTTTCAATAAATTTTATATAGGTTTTAATATCGGGCCAACAACTGTCATCCTCAGGGAATAACCAAAGACCAAAATAAATTTGCTTCCAATTTGAGTTTCGGGTTTCGAATCACCTGAAATGGCATTTAAACAAAATTTAAAGGACGAAAAATCCTTTTATTCGGGTAAGAAGCTTTTTTCACTGGCCCTTTTTCAAATTTTGAGGATCGGAAAACTGTCGAAATGTCTCTTAAATAGTTTTCTGCTTTCGAATTTTTGAAACTCCAATTCTCTGCTTACCTTTCTGGTCCATGTTATGATTGGAACCGGATTTCCGGAAGCACGGCATTCTAACGTGACAGAGGCACCTCTCTTGACTTCCATGACTCCCTGCGACGAAACATGGTGAATCCTCGGAGGCACTGTTAATGAAAACAAAACTTGTTAATTAAGAATCACTTCTTCGAGTCCTTTCCTCCCCTGAAATTCGGTTACTTTTGTCTGTAAAGAAAACTTTTTACGTTTTTTCCATTTTTACCAAAGTTTTTCTTTTCCTGGTCCTTCACTTTCTCCTAAAATCGTAAAATAAGAAACTTTCCCTCTTAGGGTATTGGTAAACACTAAATAACCAACGGGGGTGACGTTTAGAGAATATTTTACTTCTTCTTGGGTGACGTTTCTTCTGAGAAGTAGAAGATCTGTTATTGCCATAAATGCAAAAATGATGTTTAAGTCTTTTCTGATAGCTTTTCTTCTTCCCTCTTCTATAATAGTCTTGGCTATACTGGATACTAGTAACCGTCTCTGATAGCTTTTGTTCTTCCTCCCACTCTCTCTTCTATACTCTGACAGTTTTAGCTATACTGGATACTATAAATAGTAGCCGTCTCTCCTCTTGTTCATTTAGCTTTAGGTCGTTGTCTCTTAATCTTTATAAGATGAGCCAGGTATAGTCACCAAAGAACCATTTTATAGTCAAGTCAGACATAACTTCTGAGAAAGTTTCATTTTCAAAGTCCGCAAGTTTTGTGGCGTAGTAGTTAAAGCGCCCGACTATAGAAGTTATAGTCGTGAGTTCGAATCCTCTTCCGTTATACCCAAGGGCGAAGAACGAAATAATTTATTAAAAGAGTAGGAAGGTAGCTCAAAACATATTTAATAAGCCTTAAAAAGTGTGCATTATTTATGAAATAAATTTATCCCATAACTGCACGTTATCATAAGACTCATAAGACCGTTCATTCCATGTAAAATGAATTCCTTGGGAACGTGTGCATCATGAACGAAATGAATTCTTCATTAAAGTGTGCATTATTTATGAAATAAACATTCCGTTAGAGAGAGTGTACAAGTAAATGAATTCCTAGAGAAAGGGTGCATTATACAAGAAATGAATTATTCATAAAAATGTGCATCATTTACGAAACGCGTAGGAATACAACAACGCCGGGAAATGGCGTGGGTGTAAACTTCCCCTTCTGGAAAAGACGGGAAATTCATTTCACTCCGACTCGTACCAGAGCTTAATTTCCTCCTTTCGTCCCGAGAAAAACAACCTTTGTTTTTTTTTCCACACAGAAACCACTCGACCTCATCAACCCGCATTAAAAGGTAGAGAGAGAGGAGAAGGGTTGAAAGGGGTAGAGAGGAGATTGACTTTCTTTTACCAGAATTTACCGGCTGCTTAATTAATAAAAAAAAAAGAAAAGAAAAATTCCCAGCTCCCAGAAAAAGGAAAAGTCTTTCTGAGCCTGAAAAGAAGGAAGACAAATCAACGGCAATTATATTGAAAGAAGGAATTCTTCTTTTTTTATTAAAACAGGAGGCTGTTGCTGCTGTCGTGACGCCGCATGTTGAAATAATTTTTTTTCCCTCTAGAAATTTGAATGGTGCCTCATTATCTTTTGTTCCCAGGGTTAAAAGATTCTGGAATGAGAGAAGAGGAAGAGTGAAGAAGAAGAAGAAGAGAGTAGAAAAAAAGAAAGATTGTCTTTGCTTCGACACGAATTCAGCGCGGTGTTTGGTTAATTTATTTCATTCTTCCCTTGTTATGTAAAATCCGAGACTCGGGGGGTTGGAGGACGCGGGGGTGGTTTTAAAATAAACCGATCATTCATCAATTCACTAAAATCCCATCCTCCTTGGAATAATGATGAATTCTCACGGAGAAAGGAAAGAGAGAAGGAATGAGCTGAATGATGGATTTATTTTTATTTTCTTTTCTTTCGAATGTTTCCTCCCGAAATAGAAATTAAGAAGAAACACCTTTTTCTCCCAGACATAAATCATCGAAGTTAGTTCCTGTCTTTATTTGTTACCACGTGACTCATTTTTCTCCCGAGTTGGAGCCCAAACTTCTACCCTTCACCCCCACGGGACCACGTCCAGTTTGGGTTCAGATCATTCAACATCATCTCCGATGCTGAGTCTGTTTCCCACCCTCCGATTCCATTCATATATGACTTCAACTTCCGGTTCTCTTCAAATTTATCACGAACAAAAAAGAATCAACGGAAAAACAAATTTCAAGAAGCCTTCTGGGCTAATGGAATTTAACAAAAGCTCGATGAAATTTGAAAACCTGAGGGCCTTCTTCCTCTTCTTGTTTTTGTTCTTCCTCTAGTCTTTTGTGTTTGGCAAGAGAGAAAATAAGTTTCCCTCCCCTCTCAGAGGGACTGAGAAAGTTTTAAGAAAGTAGAAAAAAAATATTTTTGGAAATGACGGCTGTAGCCTGGAGATTCTAAAAATAAATTTTCTCTCAAGTTATTTGTATCTAATTTAGAGAAAGCTTTTGATCAAAAATTGGAACAAAGAATATTCTAGAAAGCTATTATTTCTATACGCATATATTTGACCCAGTTCATGAACATGTAACACATAACATGGTATTTGTTAAATCCTTCGTACTCAAGCTTCTTCCTTCCCGGGCCCAAATTTTTATTGTAACCATTGCGACTGGGCCACACGACTTACCAAAGAAAAAATTTTACGAGTCCGGTTTTCGACGCATCTGTATGTACATCTGTCAGTCTGTTTCTGTATATTGCCTCATAAAGGCAGGCAATATTAGCAGTTTCTGAGCATAGGCCGAACATTTTCTTACTGGTCTGGTGTTAGGTTCCAGAATTCAGACTTAACAGTGAGCAATCGACCTCTCACAAATTTTCACTCGATCACTGGGCCACTCAATAGAGCTTGCTGGGCCGCAGTTTGAGTACCAAGGTGTTAAACAATCAGTCTGCCTAGTGCAGTCACAAATAATTCGTTTCATAAATAATGCACGCTTTCGCCAAGACTTTAATTCGAAGTTTAGGCTATTATGTACATTTTGGAGACACAGAAAAATTTTTGACACTTTTTGTTCTTCTTTCATATAGAGAAGGTGGTGATCCTGGTCTCAAAACTTGTTCACGATGCTGCGGGTTAAAAAGTAACAGACAACCTCTTCCATCAATTATGGTGATACTATATAAAAGCAACTCAACACGTTAACACACTAACAGGTATGTGACAACAACAGTCAGCTAAAAAGGTGTAAAGTTGCAATCGTCATATTCTATCACACCTCAAACCCTTACCCACTTCAATATAAATTTTTTTCTAACTCTGCCAGCTACTACAGCACCAAACAGACAATATATCTTAACATCAGCATTCATTTAGGTTAATAAAAAAATTTTTTTGAGAGTTTTTATTTATCTGTACCACCTAGAAAATGACTCAAACCGGGTAGAATTTCCAAGAGAGAGTAATCTACAAGTTGAAAGGAAGACAGAAGAGACAGGAAAGAAGTAAAAATGAATTATAGTATATATATAGTCATATAGTTGAGTTTTAACACTGTTTTTCACCCTTTTTGGGTATAACAGGATTTGAACTTGTGACTATAACTTCTGGCACTCAAACCACTACAGACCTCCCGCAATTGTAATAAAGCCACAACAGCTTTTATCTTTAAAATAACAAATTTTGGGGTGTATAGTATAAATATAAAGCCAAACGATGACCTGAATTAGAAACAAGCGATTAGACAAATTTCAAAAAGCCGAAACGACACAGAACAATAATTTTAATTTTGAAGTTAATTGAAGAGACAAACCGACTCGCAAGGGTCATGGAACTGTTTTCATTGCGTGCACGCACAAAAAAAAACTTCAACTCTCAATTAACGAGCCAGTAATTAATTTTTTAAATTAAAAATTTTTATTATACTAACTAACCTATATTGTTTCGTTATTGCAGAATCTACGAGAATATTATAAAATGAGAGGTGTTACGAAGATGATGCAAAACTCAATAGACTTGAAAGCGTTCTGAGGTGAAAGCCACCCTCCCACCATTAAATGGGATTCCTTTGGACCATTACAGTCAGGTGAGAGGGTAGAAAAAAGAAGGAATTGACTTTCCAACAGGAAGGGGAGGCTGAAAATAAATTATTTTCAAAAATGAAAGGGAACCTAAACGGTGATTCATGAGGTGGCAAGCTTCCTTTTCTCAAGTACCGGCGAATCCTTTTTATGGTGGGTGATTTCGAAAAGGATCGAGTTCACGGCCTCAAAGAAATTGAATAATTTTGCCTTTTAAATGGAGATAAGGGCTTAACTCCAATATTTGGGCAAAAGTTTAAATACGGGTTCACTCCGGGAACTGGCCATCAAAGTCTATTTACTGGAAATCGCGTTCCCGTTGCCCTGGCCTACTAGACGAGTAACCAAAGAACGTTAGTCAACTAACTACTGAGTAAATGACCCCCGTCTGGCTGTCCCGTCTATTTTTGGTCCCTTTCCTCAACATAATTATTATTATTTATTTTCAATTAATCACTCAATCAATTATTTGATCATTTATTTCACTGTTAAGTCTTAACTGAATTGATTCAATAGTAATTTATTGCTCTCGAAAAACTTGTCTGCTCCTCAATTTAACTTCTTTTTTAATGGCTGAGTGATTTTTATGACTATATGTTGACTATAGTTTACTCCTTCTTCAGGTGATCAAGTTTTTGAAGCTTTTAATTCAACAGCACCTGCTAGGAGGCTATAAACTCAATATTCTGGTCATTATATCTATTTATGCCTTCATTCATAAGTAATTCACACATAAGTCCTTATTTCATAAATATTGCACAGATTTATAGAGTTATAGTTGAGTTTTCATACTTTTTTGTGTGGGGGGGATACAAGAGGAGGAGGATTTGAGCTCGCTCTTAGTCTAATAACTTCTTAGTCTGGCACTCAACCACTACACCACAGTTCTCTCGTCTATTGCACAAATTCAGCAAGAACTCATTTCATAAATATTGCACATCTATAAGTAGATTTACGGTCTTTCGAACGTCTCTGATCACTAACCCACTAAAATTTGATTGATCTCAATGGTTGGTTGTTCTTGGTTGGTTTGTTGCCGTAGTTTTTATACTTTTTTCATAAATATTGCACACCCTTTGTTAGAATACCGTCCAGCGGTGTATGTCATTTTAATTATACTGACTAACATATTGTCGGATTCCATTCCCTTGTCCTTTTATTTATTTAACAAAGAAAATTTATTTTGCTTTTCTAAATGAAATGTAAGAAGACGTTTTATTCACTTGGAAACGTATAGCAAAGTTTGGTCTTTGAAATTTGCTTTGGTGGAATTTATGAAATTTTTGTGAAAGGAAGGTTTGTCACGTGCTTTTCCAGAATTCAAATTTAAATGGGGTACCTTGCTTATTTGTAATAATTTGCCAAATAGCAGACCAATTTGAGTGATATTGGTTTACCTATCCTGGAGTATTAGGGGCAAATTCACGCATCGTTGTGTTGATTTCTCGTCTTCGGAAAATTCTCATTTAGAATTGAAGCCATCTATAAATTTTTAACTTCCCGGGGAGGGAGTGGGGTGAAAAATCTAAATTTAATCACTAAAAGCTGACATTGGAATCTTCATTCAATTTCCTCGTCCTTCCCACTCTCTGGAAAAATTTATATTTTTAAATCTTGCTGATACCCCCCGTCAAATTTTCCACATTAATTCATCTTCAGCTCGGGGGGAAAAAGGTTAACGCCCTGTCTCCTCATCCTCCTCTTCATCATTTTTACTATTCGCCTGACTAAACGTCAAAGCTACTGTAAATGTTAACCGAAATCATGAAAAGTTGACATTCTTCGTCTCCGCTCTCTCTCTCTCTCTGTGTTTCTCTTCCACGTGGGTTTTCATTTTCCTTCGAGTAATGTTTCCTTTTCGATTATCTTGTGCCCTACTCCAACTTCCCTCCAACCTCATTGTTATGTGAACGCTTCAGTGACAATACTCTAATGGCATGTAGGGAAAGGAAATTTTCGAGTGAACCGGAAACGGAAAATTTATTTTTTCTTCATCTTGAAAATGATATTCTTCGCAAAAAAATTTTTATTTATTTAGATAATGATTTCGCCGAGTGTTTATGTGTTATCTCTTGCAAGCGTATAAATAAAAGGAAGTCGGGATGGGTGAGGGGGGTAGGTTGATGGGAGGCTCCTTAGCATAGCGACATTTTCTTCTTTTTCTTCTTCTTTCCACCGTGAAAAAATTCAAAAGCAAAATAATGATGATGATAATAAAGCTGGAAGGAGTAATAATTTAACAGGAGATTGCTTCTCACGTGTTTCTGAATTTATTTATTTATTTTTGTGTTTCGAGAGTAAGCATTCTTCCCAGATTGCTGAAGTCCTAAAGAGATTTAAATTTTCCTCCCCTGTTGTTGTTGTCTTGAGATGTGCACTTAAATTGTTTGTGCTCCAAAATCATCCTCCTACACCTCTCCTCTCAACTCTCTAATAACACTTAGGTTTTGTTTTACGCGGTATTCCAAAATCATCAATTAACTGACGAATTAAAGACGACGCAATTGACCCAACCATGACCAATAGACCAATTTATATTTTGTTTTCGGAAGTTAAACGCCAACTTCCGGTTCTCGATTTACACGGAAAACAGTTTCAGTCTCTCTCAGGGTTTAATTCAACGTCTAGAAACCATTTTAGGAATGTAAGACATATCAATCAAAAAAGTTATTCGATTCAAACATGTAATTAGTGTTAGATTTCGTTTTACGCGGAAGATGGAGAGAGGTAAAGGATATCGCATTAAAAAGATCTTATTTTACTTCCGGGATGAAGTTAGTTATTTGTAGTATACACTTCTATAGTATAGCCAAAAATGAGACTACAGCAATATGTAGTTTGTTCGAGTTTCGACAGGAATCGTCAGGAAGTTCGACTTCATCCGCCAGTCGATCATCACATGTGATACCGGTAGTTGTGGAGTTTATCATCCATGAAAGATTTCGCTTGTTTTTTAGTAACACAAATACGCGTAACTTTAAAACGCGTAAAACAAAACCTGATTTCAGTTTGTTTTCAAAATCTAAAAATAACTCAGCTGAACCCAAAATAGAAACGCTGAAGTGTACGGAAACAAATCCTCCAATAACATGCAATTAGTAGGAAGGCTTTTTCCAAGACCCATGTACGCCAGTCCTCGAGTTCTTCCTCGTGGTAAACCACAATCGTCTTATCTTAGAGGAAATTAAGTTGTATCAGTATTGTTAAATTAGTTCTCAGATTCTTCACTTCTGTCGTTTCTGACATCGTTGATGTTCCATCAACATGAACATCATCCTCGTTACAGTCTAAACTAGAAACACTTATCTACCGTAGAATGTTTGTCGGTTGTTATCGCTCGCAAATCCTCAGCCACTAACAATGCTAATAAGGTTCTTAAATCATAATATCAGAGTTCAAATTTACATAAAAAGGAATGAAAATAATCGGGAGGAAATTCAACAGCATTCACCTCAGCCAAGAGAGTGAATGTTTTTAGTAATTCATAAAGAATAGCGCGCACGTTCAACCCCCCCGCCTTCATCTCTTTTCTCCACCCGATCGTTCTTCCTCTTTGCCGCTTCCGGCAATCCCATATCCCCTCTCCCTCCGCAACAGCCTGACGTATCCACCACCAACAGCAGCAGCTCGGGTGAATTGACACCGGAAAAGCATCTGATGGAACATTGTAACATCGTTTTCAACAGAGAACCTTAAACCGCGCTATGATTTGTTTTTGCAACAATGGAGGTAAATGAAAGGCCTCCTTTTTTGTATTTTTAGCTTTTTTGAGCTTTTGATGTCATTCTAAAAGAAAGTTGAGGGGAAAAAAGATTTTTTCCCGGCTTTTTAACAAAGGCCACTCGGAAACGGTGGAGTTCTTTGAATGAATTTATTAAAATTTATTTATTTCTTAAATGAATTTTCCTTTATTAAAACCGAGCTTTACGTTTGATAATATTATCCGGCTTAACTTTATTAAAATTTTCCATTTTTCCACTGCCTTTCACCGGGGCTGTAGTGTGTTGTATGTCCCCTCGTCTTTCTGTTAGATACAAACACTCGTGAAGTCGTGCGATTTGTATTTTCGCTAAAAGCGGGGGATCTGTGGTGGTCAAAACGCCTGACTGTATGGTTGTGAGTTGAATCATCTTCCACATCCACTTATAACAGGAGCTTTTGAGCTTTTTCCCAGAGGTGGAAATTGGATTATAGCTCAAACAAACAATTTTTGATAGAAGCTATAATTTCAATTTTAGGTTTCAGTTTTCTTTCCTCTGAATTCCAATTAAAATATCCTTCATCCGATCCTGAAACTGAGATTCTAATTTGTTTCTTAAATAAAACCACAAAAGCTTAACAGAATACTTGGATTTAAAGACAGGTTGTAGTTAACTTCGTCGGTTGTAGTTAACCTTTTTGCAACTCATTAAATCCTCACCACCCTCGTCTTCTTAAAGACTCAACAACAAATATCAGGGAGGAAAGTGTGAATGCTTACACGCAAAACCAGGAAATGAATAACCGAAAATCGTTTGGCGAATAAGAACAACAGGAAGAAGAAAAATTATCGATTAGCCTAATTCCAGAAACCAAGACAACCGCCATGTTGTTGTAATACTACTCTCTAGTGCTAGTGGAAGAACCCAAACGTCCTCAACCCTCCGTTTTATCTGTTATCCAGATGATAATGTTTTCTTTCTTCTTTCATGGCGTGCACAGGAATCGTTATAATTTGGGTCAAATTTCTCGTTAAGTTTTTCAGTCGCATCTTTCATCCTTCGAGAAGAACCGGAGCGTAGGAAGGGTGGGAAACGGAGATGCGTAAGGTTTTAAAATAATAAATAATCGTTTGTCTGACTTAACGAAACACCAGAATAAATTTTTCTACGATTCACACCAGTTAAGTGTGACACGTGTGACAGAAACATTTGTTCTCCGACAATTAGAACAGCAATTAATTAATGAAACTAGTTTTTGGTTTTGACGGTGAAAGACGACTACTAAAATTTGGCAAAGGTGATCTGTCGATGGGCTAGAGTTCATGAAACTACGGATTTTGGGGAAGCTGAAACTATTCGTAAAAAGGGAAATGGAAGATGGTGGAGGATGGGAGATGAGAGAAGATAGAGGAAATGGTCAAGATAAATCATAAACTATAAGTTTCTCGACTTTTTAATGCAAATGGAGAACCTAAAATCTACAAATAATGATATATGTGGCCGGAGAAGACGAAAATTAAAAAATCAAAACCGGCAAAAAAGGTATCCGTACACGTGCAGTCCGAGGACTTTGGTTATTTGTCATGTTTTTTGTTTGTTTTCCGAAAAGGCTGTTCGAGAAGGTTTTTCCCTTTCTGACAAATGAGCCCCCCTCTCCCTGGATAAATTTCGGATTGGTTTCCTTCCCGACGGGAGAATCGGAGACAAAAAAAAGCCGAGAAGAAAGAAAATCACATATATATAGTCTAACTCGGAAGAAATGAATGTTCTTGGTGGGGTATTGTGTTCATTACCTCGATTTTTCACAGATGGAAATTCTTCTTCCAAAAATTATGACCTCCCCCCGGTCTCTTCTCTTCCACTGCCCATTTCCTTTGTTTCCTTACCGCGGAATTACTTCCGAATCATTGACGAAGAAAATTTAGAAAATAAAAAGAAAACGATTGATTTCATTTTGTTTAGTGATTTGCTAAATGTTCCAAACACAACCGCTCCTTGCAGCATCCCTTCCTTCTCGGCCGGAGTCTAATAACCAAAAATCTGAGTTTTTCTATAAAAACATTGTGTGCCGCCATTTCACCTCGATGACTTCTACCTTCAAGCGGTGTAATCAAGTGTTTAATAGATTTGTTTTTCCCCTTCCACCCCCTCCCATCTTTGTAGTCTTTGTAGTGAGGAAAATATTAGCCTGAGGTATATAGATAGTTACTAAACACACCTTTTCTCATCGAACCATAGATTTATCATCATCGTCTTTATGGAAAAATTGAAAGCCTTCAAGGCTTTTCCGGAAACTTGGGGGAAAACTCTCTGATGGATAATTGTTTTTGAGTTTTTTTATAACCAAAATTGCTTACCAGGGAATTTGATTTCTGTTGTGATGTCTTCCCCCTATACGCCTGAAGGGAAAAGTGAAGACAAAATAAAGAAACTTGTCACCAAGGAAAACGTCACTCTGATACTCACATACCAGACTTTCTGTAGATTTTTATTTTCCTCTCATGAACTCCCAAGATTCTTTTGAATTGTAGTGAGTAGATATTGTAGTTAAAAATCTCTCGACAATTTTTTGTTAATTAATTAGAGAAAGACTCACAATCGTTTCAAATTGGCCTAATTGAGAACGATTATCGTTTTAGTTGTAATTCAAGCTAAATAATAGTGCTGACAACCAGCAGTGGGAGAAAAAAAGGAGGCGTGAGGATGGGAAAAACTTACCTAAAATCTCTAACGTGTGTGTGATTTCCCGAGGCTGTAAAGTTCCCAGCTGACAAACGTAATCGCCAGCATCTTGAGTTTGTACGTCTTGGATTTCTAAATTATATCCTTCGACTAGTTTTATTCGAGGATCCGGAGTTACTTTAACGTTTCCAGCGGAAAGAACAGCTATTCCTCTCTTCCATACCACAAGATAGTTCCCTGAAAATAAATAAAAAATTCAAAATGGAAGATTTTTCTCCTTTTCAAAATGATTTTGCGGGAGAGGATTCAGCTACAACCAAAGCCTGAGGGATCTCTTAGCTTAAACACCTCCCCGGAATGTAGGCTATTCGTCTTGGGGATGTTGGGTTTAATTTTTTAAGCATCGGATATAGAAATGGGATGTCGAAACTGTAGTGAAAAATTCTAGAAAAATCTGCTAGAAAATTCCTGTTGGATGTGATAAACAGGATTACTCTCTCGTCGGGGCTAAAGCTTCAGATGATTATGATATAAAAACGGAAGTTAGGAGAAAAAATTTTTGCCCCTTTTGCCCGAACATACTTCAAAGTCAGCAAAAGATAATTAAATTTGAAAGAAAAAATTTTATTAGCCTAAGTGCTTTAAATGAAATAAAGGCCGCGGTGGAATTTTTAAAAGGCTCCCGACAACCTGGTTGGAGTAAAAAAAAAAGTTTTGTAGGTCATCGGACTCTTTTGAACACTTGGTAGCTCTTGACCATTTAATCAAAGCTTAAAGCTCAGGGCCTTTTTCTCTTTGGGTTAAATTATTCAAATTTGTCTCTGAAGTGAGGTCGCTAACATACAAAACACTTTTGTTTGACTTATGGCCAGAAACTTTTTGTTGTAGAGTCGTAAAACTATTTTTAGTTCAAAACTTCACAACTAATAATGATAGTAATATTATACTAATGTGTATATTTGTCACCTTTCGGCATTATAATAATATAACATAATATAGGAATAAAAAAATGAGCGAGCTTTCTCTTTGTTTATTTCTTTTTGTTTTTAGTTGTCATCTTCTTCGTCTTCATTCTTCTTTTTCTTGGCAGCGTCTTCTGACTTCATTTCTTAATTTTCTTATATCTTTTGCCACTGCCAGATAGGTTTGTCACCAGGTTTTGGTACCTGGGGCTTGCTTTAGATTGTTCTATTCTTGACTTTGATTTTGTTGTCTCTTGTTACTAGTTCTTCTACAAATTTTTTTTCTTCACGTTTTCTTTCACTGTTAATTCTTCAACACCATTTCTTTCAAAGTATTTTCGCCTTTCCTCTTTCAATTCTGTTTTTAGCTGCTCTTTATCTATTTCTTCTCAGTTCTTTGATTCCGTTCTTACCTTCTTCTCTTGCTTTGCAGCTCTCTTTCACTTTCTGTTTTCAATAGGCATCTTTCACTCTCTTTTAAAACTACGTTAAAATGGGTACGAATACCTGGGAGAATGGATCAAAGTACCAAACAAAGAAAAAGCGGCTCTACAACATCGGGTTAACAAGATGGAAGCGGCATTCCACCTACAGCAATAAAGCCCTATCAGCAAGAGCCAAACTGAGGTCCTACTGCATCGTGATCCGCCGTGAAGCGCTCTACGCATCCGAGTGCCTGGCATTGCAACAAAGAGGACTTCTAGAAGTACTGGAAACCAAGGAAAGAAAAATACTTGGTCCAGTCAAGGAAAACGGGGAGTAGAGAAGAAGACATACTCTGAGTTATACAGGTACCTCCAGTATCTCAGATGTCATTAGGAAGAGAGGTTCCGTCCAGAGAGCCAAATTGAGGACTGGAGGAGCGTGGTCCGAGGAGAGGAAGAAGGAATACTGGAGGAAGCAGAAAGAGGAATCTAGGAGAAAGTGTTGACAACATGGTCCGAGGAAGTGTCCAAAATGAATTTTAAAAACCTTAAAAAATGGCGGCACTTCGGCCGTACAAATACATCTCAACATTTTTCTGGGAATTGGACCATCGCACAAAATAAGACCCCGATCGTATAATAGATTTAACCATACGACCGAGTGAATATTTTGAATTGGAACTTTGGGAGATCGTAGAAGGAAACTGTTGATGGCCACTCGACCCTTAAATAAGGTGACCCTGACCTGTATTAATAGTTCTCTCTCTCTCTCAACAGCACTCGAGCTCTTACCCTAATGAAAAGACCAGCATTTGAAGAGAGCTATTTAATAATGAAAGAGAGAAAAAATATCCGACAATAATCCATGTATTTACGCATGCGTGATTTCATTCATACGTCCTTAATAATGAAATCACGTGATGTTACAAGTCCCAAAAAATAAAAATTTTTATAACAAAATAGGGGTATTAGAGCGATTCATTAAAAAAAACGAATCAAAAGAAATCTCCTTAGTTTAATCGCCAGGAAAAGGAGTTTAACTTTGGCAAATCTGATACGAAGAGTATAAAAAAAATCCTCGACAAAAGCGTTTAAAAGAAATAAAAAGAAAGGTAACAACAAGTTACTCTAAGTTAAGCCCACTAACTCACCCCACCCCTCCCTCCGGATATTAAAGAAAAAAAAAGGAAAAAAAGAAATTCGTATTAAAGTTATAACGAGGACCGATCATTGTTAAGTTATTCCACTCATGTTGATAACATTGAAATAGGTTCCTTCCCACCTCCTCCTTCTCCTCTGTAATCCTTTATTTATCACGCGATCCTGCTGGAGGAAACTCTGATTGCCTCCCCTGCAATTTCTACGTCTAATTCTTATGTTAACAAGTGGACGAATATTGCGCGACCTAATCAATCCCTTTCTCTTGCCCTACCTCCACCTACCTATTAAATTATTAAAAAATTTATGGCAACTTTTCTTCGGGACAATTATGCGGGACTCCCCTCCCTCCCTCCCCGCATCCTCCTTTTTGGCGGAGGAGAAGGAGAAAAGTTTCGTTTTCCTTTTCTTAATCGAAGCTGTCGTTAAATTGTACTATTTCTTTCTTTTGTTTTCCAGGCGAGCCACGAAATTGTTATACTACAGCGTTATTCAGAGCTTATTTCATAAATATTGCACAGTTAGAAGGTTCTACTAGATCTCTGGTACTCAAGCTTTTTCCTTCCCCGGTCAAATTTTCATTGTGAGCATTGCGACTGGGCCACACGACTTACCAGAAAAAAGTCCGGCTTTCGATGTATACAGTCCACCCTCAGGGCATCATCTGTATGTACATCTGTCAGTCTGTTTCTGTATGTATTTTCTGTATACTGTCTCATAAAGACATGTTGTAGCAAAAATGTTAGCAGTTTCTGAGCACAGGTCCGAAAATTTTCATGCAAGTCAGGCACTATAGTTCAGACTTAACAATGAGCAATCGACCTTTCACTAATTTTCATTCAATCGGTTTCCACTGGGCCACGTGACCCAGTAGTGCTTGGTGGGCCGCACTTTGAGTACCAGGCTACTGGATAATTTGTGAGCGCGACTGACTACAGAAGCATTGGTTGACATTTCGAACTCCCTCCTCAGAACAAAGTCATACCCTAAGGTAAAAAAACAAGTCAAGGAAATAGAATACTACACTCTTGTAAAATTGGTCATTTCATAAATAATGCACACTTCTAAACACGATCCATTTAGTAAAATCTGGATGTGTATTTGTTATTGTAAACTTAATACAATTTCCTGCTCCTCCTCGACGACTAATTTTTCGTTTATTTCTAACAGGACTCGTTTTACGCGTTCTCTAATAACTGTTTTGAAAGGAAGAAGAGTTTTAAAGGCATAAGTTTCATAAATATTGCACAGTTGCTAAGTTAATTATTTCAAAACAAAAAATTAAAATTTTAGATCTACTTAGAATTATTTTAGTCAAGTCCAAATTTGTTTTTAGATTTTGTTAACAGTCCAGGAAATTTGGAATAAATAAAAGATCACCGTCAGAGGGTTTATTATGTAATTGTGCAATATTTATGAAAAATTTTTGTGATAAAACTAGGTCCTCTACCACTGTACAAATTCTTAGACTTCAAAATGTCATACTCGTCTTGTTGAAAAGCACACAAAACTGTGCATTATTTGTGAAACGAGATGTTAAATTCACTATCCCAAGAGAAGCAAATATACACCAACAATGACAGACGAGACCTGTCGACCTAATAACTTAGAATCAGGTAGTAAATTTGTTGGGTTCCGGATTTCCAATAGAAAAACTCGAAAATTATAGAAAAAGGATTTCGGGCTGAGGAGGAGAAAGAATTGGTTCGTCCACGTGTGCGTTTCGTGGTGCCACCATTGGAAAAACGATAGCCGACCTTGACTTAAAACTAAAAAGAGGGAAAAGCCTCCGGGAAAATTTTGTCTTAGTTTAGGATTTACATTCTCTCAGGGATTCCCGTAATTTTATCTTCGGTTGGGATTACCCTTCTTCGTTGGAATTCTCAGACGTGTCAGTGAGCAGAGGGGAAAACAAAAACAGAAAAAGCGAAAACGAAACACAAACAAAAGAAAAATGCAAAAATCTAACGAACCGCTGTTGTTGCTGTTGTTATTCTTAAAAAAAATATTACCAAGTGTAAAAGCCCAGAGGATCGCGCTAAACTTTTTCTCTTTTCCGTGGAAATTTGTTTTTTAAAAAAATTGTTTGACTGTTGGAGTCAAGGTTTGGGTCGTGACACGAGATTGCGGAGTCGGCCATTTTCAATTGTCTCGAGATGAACTCGATTAATTTTTTTGGTTTTTTGTTTTTAATTTTGTTTTACACGATTTTTATAGAATTTATCACAAGATCTTGAAATAGATCAAAAGTCTAATGATTTCACATCAGTTAGTCCAATTCGGGGCGCCCTAAATTCGCAAGAAAGATTTTTTAAAAAAAATTTGATTAGCACGTTAACTTCCCATCACGAATTATCTCGTGTTCATTCAAGACTTTAGCCAATGTCCATCACAGTTATTACTTCATAACTAACATGAGCTGTTGTTTTATAAAAATTACTTCATAACTCATGAGACATACCAGAACTAAACCACAACAGTGACAGTCTCAGGGATTTAGGGGTAGGAGGAATGGGTACCAACAAAAATTTCAAAATCGTTGCAAAAGAACCAAGAAAAAAGTATAAAAGGCCCATAGGTTAGTGAAATTGACCAATCACAAGCTCCCAATCTCATTCCCATTCCTGACATTTGCGGTTCGCGTGAAGTCCTTGCACTTTTGACACCCCCCTCCGAGTCCCACAAAAAACTTTCAAAGTAGCACCGAAGTTAATAAAAATGACCTTTTAAGAGATAATTAAGGTTGATGAAAGTGCTATCATGTTATGTACACTATAAAATACTCGGAAAATTGGAGGAACCCAACAATTTCATATTTAAAAGAGTTAATTAAGTGATAGACGAGTTTCGGACATCCTTCTCACATGCGTAAAAACCTTTGTTCGCATAACTTCTCACCGGCGACCACTCACCCAAAATCTTTGGGAATCCTAAAGCTCCGCCTCTTTCCAACAGAAAATAAAAATTATCGATTATTTTATAGATGTTACTTACAAGGTGGGATGATGGAAGGTGAGGAGAGGGGGGAATCGCATAATTGCTCGCAATTATCGCAGGTGGTCTGCAAGAAGTCATTCAAGTATGGCATACTGAAGAAATAATTATCATCATTATCAAAGGAAAGGGGCGGAATTAGGAAGGACTATAATTAGCGTTAATTACCCCTTTAACAACAATAGCGGCTTTATATCTCGACTAAGAAAACAAAAATTGAATGGCGGAGCTAATTTTTTTTAATACGACTACTTAACAAAAATGAGAGAAGAAATTGATTAGAAGAATGGGAGAGAGAGAGAAAGGCCGAGGGACCAGCAAGACGAAGAAGAAAGGAAAACAATGAAAGCAACTTGTTAAAAAGGAGAGACTTAACAATAGTGCGTAATATGAAAACATAAAAATGAAAAGATGAAGGAGGAGAAGATGAGGATAAAAAGCTGCCAAAAGCTCCGATTCATTTATTTGGATGCGTGAACAAAGGAGACAAAAAAGAAAAAAAAATTTTTTCTGTATTAATTACGAAAGGAAAATAATTAAACAAATATCCCCGCCTTCTCGAAAGCTTTTCCATGAAAATTTGGAAACATAAACCTTTTTGTCTTTCAATCCCCCCCTCCCCCACTCCGCTGTCATTCACCTAAACAATAAGACCTAGTACGTGGGACACCAGAATAGTCACAATGTACAGCTGTACTCTAGTAACCAAAAGGTGACAGACGATCGTTCTCCACTTACCAACCAGATCTTCAGGTACTTACCAGGAAAAGAGTGTACGAATGATTGGCTTAATAAGCAGAAAAGACATGAGGAAGTGGAAAAGAAAGATCTGAAGAACAAAACAGCTTTACGACAACGAATATCGGAACATAAGTCTGTACTCGAAGAACAAAAGCAAAGTGGACCACAGAGAGTAATGAAGAACAATAAAAGAATATCAAGGCGACGAAGAAAGGAAAACGACTGCTGAATAATCGTGGTCCAAGTTAGACCGAATATGTTACCGAAGGAAAAAAGCGGCGGTTTTTATGACAAGAGCGGAGGGAAGATGAAAAACGGGAATGAAGAGGAGAAGAAGGAGGAAGGAGGATGAAGAAGAAGAAACGGGAAACCGAGAAAATGAGAAAAAAAAATAGAAAACGGTTTTGATGGCCGCGTGCAATGATGGAGCCAAATTATTTCCGAGGTTTTTTCTTCTTCGTCTTAGAGCGTCGCAATAAAGTAGAAAAGTTATGGCAGTTGGATTTGTATTCAGGTCAGGCTCGGGTCTTTCTCTCTTTTATAAAATTGTCTTTTGTCTTAGACCGGCTAGCAGTCCAACAGTTTAGTAGTTTCATTTTTATATAAATATTGTAAGTCGTGAGAGATGTACTTCGTAAGTCGTGGCCGATGGTTTATTTATTAATCCCTTTCCTTTTCTCTTTTGTAAGGAATGAATTCGTTTCATAAGTATTGCACGCTTTAAAACTTGTTTCAATAATGTCTAATTGTACACTATTAACAATTCATTTCGATATTTGATCCAAATTTCCTACAGTGATTTCATTTATGGGTGATTTAAACTGTGATAATGAACTCATTTCAAAAGTACTGCACACTTGTAGTATGAATTCTAAGAGACCTGCTCTTCTAGGGGAGTAGTAGTTGAGACTTCAAGGCCTTCCCAACATTCTGTTATACTCTAACGAAATTAAAACTTAACTGAGGACTTTTAGCTAGAACTCATTTCAAAAGTAATGCACATTTTTCTCCTAGAAACTTGTTTACTGATAATTCAACATCTCCTGAGGTGAATGACTTTTTACAAATCCTAGCAGACAGAATATTCAAGCGCTTCCTAGACAAAAAAAGGAACAGAAAAGGGCCAGAAAGAATTGGAAACGGAAACCAGAAACGCGGGAAAGGGGAACAGAACAAAATGAAGAAACAAACCAGAGAGGAGACAAAAGAACAAGAAACTCAAAACGACAGGCAGATGTGTCGAGTAAAATTGTCCTCAGACTGCCAAGAACCCAAGAAAGAAGTTTAGCGACCAGAGCAATACTAACTGCAGATAACATCTACAGCAGTGGGGCGTTTTGTTCGTGAGTCGGGGTACCACAAAATTATTAATAACCTCAACAGAAGGTGGTTCCACAGAAATAAAAAACGATGATCCGAAATCAGGTTAAGTTGGATAGAAACTACAAACGGAAACTGAATTAAAAATATTTCTAAGACCTAGAAAGAGAGAGAGAGAGAGACGGGCACACCCTTGTTGAGTTTAAGCGAAAATTTACGGCCTTCTATGTAAATTCTATTTTCATTTTTCCTCACCCCCACCCCGTCCCCGAAAAAAAAAACTTTTTCGACTACAAGGTTTCGCATAATTTTCTTTTAACTTTGAGCAACGTCTCCGCGTTAAAAACGGAAAAATTATTTAAGTCAAAACCCTTTTTCTCTGGTATTTGAATATTCGAAAAATTTTCCGCCTCGGAGAAAGTGAGAAGGAAAGAAAATTGGGGAAAAGGTCGACCGACACAAAAATTAGTTCAACTTCCTATTAAAGTTTAAGACGGCGTTCGTTTAAAGACCTAACCATTCCAAAATTGCGTGTCAAAATTTTTCCTCTTCCTTTTCATTTCTTTATTTCGCCTCCTTCATCCCTCCACCCTCGACCGACGTTTTGCTCGATTAAGCCCTGGAATATTCACGCCGTCAAAACTCTGAAACCTCCTGATTTATATCTTCCCTCATATAAGGCGTTAAATGTAAATTAAAAAGGAGTGCAATAGAAAACGGTGATTACCAAGACAAAAGCTTCAACCCCTGAGGAAGAGTATGGGGTGGTCAAACACTAACCATAAAAAAATTTAAACTGGTTTCGATTGTTTTAAAAAGAATTTGCAACCGTGATATTCGGGAGCGTGGTGATGGAATACGAACGACAGTTTAAACCCATACGACGTGATTATGATTATTGCCAGTGGGGGGACGTGTGAATGTCATAATTAATCAAACTGAGAGCATTTTAATTAGAGTTAATCAGATTTCGCGAGTTTTTATTAATAAATCTATATGTGTAGGAGAGGGCTGTGTGTTCTGGGTGAGTTTGTGTCTGAATGTGTTTTGTGGGAGGACGCATGAACCGATTTCAACCAAACTGTACACTTATTGACCAAAACTGAGGGGTTGAATGGAAAGGGCTTGCAATTAACGATTAGTTTTCTAATTAAAATGTTATGAAGTCCTACAGCTACTGTGTGTCCAAATTTCTGTATTGTATAAGCTCATCCGAGATATTTCTTCATATAAATCATCCTCGAAAGGAGTAAGTTAACTACCCTTTGATTTCTCTTTCCAGTGAGAGTTTCAAAATAGTAACAAGACACTGAAAAGTTGAAACAAGTGGCTGTCATCTTGAAAGGAAGAGAATAAAAATCAGTCTTCCGAAAGAGATAGAATACGAGAAGAAAAATCTGTGGGGAAGAGTTTCCACAAAATGAGCAGACGAGCGAAGGAAAGAGACAAAGGAACGTAGGAAGAGGGAAAGAAGAAAATTCATTCAAAACTAACAGAAATACGTCGAAACCCAAAACCAACTATTACTGAACAAACCACGAGAACGGGGGCAGGGGGATGGAAAAGGAAAGAAGAGAAAGGAACACAAGAAATGAAGAAATATGCCACGCATCGACCATCTAACCTTCGACAGGTAATCGGTTTTTAATTATCTGAAAGTGCTGTTGGGGGTTTCGGAGGTGGCAGGGCCAAATACGTACGTGGACAATAACATAAAATGAGAGCTTTTGTCCCCCACGAATTTAATTTCTGCAAAATTTCATTAGCTTTTTGAAAACCGCTGTCGTGGACCTTATCTTTGGATTGAGAGCATCGGCCGAGTTTTCACTAACACCCCCTTCCCCGGTTTCTATATTCCTTAATTAATTAGTTCGTTTAATGAGTTTCCTCAGTCTGAAGGCTAGAGCCGACATATCAACCCAAATAACCAAAAAACAGAAAATTGATATTACCGGAGAATAATTATTTATTTATTTATTTCCCTCAGATCCAACGATGGGGGGACATAATTAACATTGAAGTATGAGTATCGTTAAAATAATGAGGGGCCATCAATCGCACTATTTGGATATTAATCACTTTTCTCTTGATGCGACGCCAATGATTTAATTAGGAACGAGCGGGCCCCCCGGAATTTAAACTCTCGGATTTTTGACATTAATGTAAAATCAATTTTTTTATCTCGGAACTGCTGTCGGACTCTCGATCTAAAATACAAAACCGAAGGTGACTCAGTTTTGTTTTTTATTCAGCTTGTGAATCCCGAGATCGGCGACCTTTTTATGAGAAGCCACTGACTTGAGATTTAATTACGAAGCTGAATGAGAAACACTAGTTTTGAATGGATGTCACCGAAAAGCTTTGAAAATTTTCCGAAATTTGGGAAATAAAATTTAATTGGAAACTGTTTTTACTTTCAGAATCAGAGAGTCATCACAGCCCCCCTAAATCGCTTCAGTGCTTACTTTGAGAACCACTGTTCTACCTGAAAATGAGACAAAAGCTTTTCATACAGGTTCGGTGAGCTTTAAGCTTTCGTAACTATTAACGTCAGCAATATTATTCTTTTGGATACCAAAGTGATCGAATTATCGGTCCAAAATTTTGAAAGCTGTAGTGAACTCAAGTCCAAACTCTCAAACACCAAAAACGCCAGCAAAAGAACCAGAAGAATAGCATTACAAACACAACTTCCGCTCAACCAGAATCTTGCGTTCGAGTATTATCAAAACATCGATGAATTTATAAAATTTTTGGCGGGAAATTCAACTCAGATAAATTACCTCAACCGGAAATAGCGATTGTATCGAGTTTATATCCAATTTATAGGATTCAGGTAGACTTGATCTATCGAAATTAGGTTCGAGGAGCGTTATTAATGATGTAGAGACAGTAAAATTAATTGGAAACGGTTTTTCAAAATGGAAACGCCTCATTTTCCTTTTTTTTACTCGATAAGTACGCCCGCGTTATTTTCTTTCTCGGATTTCAAAAATACGGTTTTCATTTCTGCTTTTTCAAGCGTTATATTTGATACATTATACTGTAAAAAAAAAGTTTCTAATTCGAATTCCAGGAAATGTCTGATCGTGTGAGAGTCAAGTTTTGTGTTATCGAATTAAGCGTTATACAAGCGATCAATTGTATTTGACAATTTTTTTGTTGCTTTTTGGGATGAAGAATCGAAAGTTTGTAATTTCTGGTAGTGACTTCAAGCTTTTCAAAAAGCTCTGAACGAATCACTAAGTCCTAAATAAAGCTTTGGGATAATTTAATAAAATATATGCTGTATGTATAAATAACACGGTGTGTGAAACACCGAAAAGTGTGCATTTGTTACAAAAAACCACGCATAACCTATGGAATCAGTTTCTCGTTGAAGTGTGCAGTATTTATGAAATGAAGTCTTCCTATAAGTGTGCATTATTTTTGAAAGTCAGTGTTACTTAAGGTGTAAATATCTGTGGTGTGCAATGTTTATAAAATGAATTACTGCCACAAGTATGCGCTTCTAATTACTTGTTGTTGGTTGTTATGTTTCGTAGTAATTTAGTGCGGTTTTGTTTTGTGCGATGGATGACCATCGAAATTCGCATAAAAAGAGACTAACTTAACATTAGAGGAGTGTATCTATCAGTTTCATTCCAGTTGCGCAACATCAAAATCAAAATTATCAAAAAGGTCGCACACTCGTGAGGAAATTTAAAATATGATAGTATAGTCTAGTAGGTCCTAAATGAAATTTTGGGATAATTTAATAAAACATATACTGTATGTATAAATAACACGGTGTGTGAAACACTGAAATGTGCACTTGTTACAAAAAACCACGCATAACCTTTGGAATCAGTTTCTCGTTAAAGTGTGCAGTATTTATGAAATGAAGTCTTCCTATAAGTGTGAATTATTTGAAAGTCAGTGTTACTTAAAGTGCAAATATCTGGCGGTGGTGTGCATTACTTATGAAATGATTTCTTATTTTATATGTATGAAATTAATTGCTGTCACAAGTATGCACTAATAATTACTTGTTGGTTGTTGTTTCGTAATAATTTAGTGCGGTTTTGTTTTGTGCGATGGATGACCATCGAAATTCGCATAAAGAAGAGACTAACCTAGCATTAAAGGAGTTTGTCTGTCATTTTTCATTCTAATTGCGCAACATCAAAATTATCAAAAAAAGTTCACACATCCGGGAGGAAATTTAAAATATGATAGTATAGTCTAGTAGGTCTTAAATAAAATTTTGGGATAATTTAATAAAATATACTGTATGTATAAAGAAATTAGGAAGGACCTGTGCAAAGAAGATTTCTGGCATTTGCTGATGAACTGACAATACTCAGCAATTTGCAGTAAAAGGATAACAGAAAATATGGATGGAACAGAAGAAACAGAAACTCAGTGAAGGAATGGAAGAAAGAAGGAGAAGCAGTACTAAATAAATTTTTACCGCGTTATAGGAGGCGCATTTTAAAAAAGAGGAAATTTCCAAGTTGTGGCAAAACAAGGCTCAAAATAATCTAAATCAAAATGGATATAAATTAAAAATTTCGTTAACGAGCGTACAAATACTAATGTCACGGCGGTCGGACACGGTTTTCGTCCGTGTCAAAAGGTCAAAAACCTGATCGGGACGCGTTTGAAACCTTACAAGTCCCGCGATTTATGGACCCGGAGGAGGAGGAGGTGAGAGGAGAACGTGAAGAACACAAATTCGTAGCCATTCTGACTCATTTTTCACGGGGAGAAGACTCCTTGTAATTAATAAGAGAACATCGTGAATTTTCGAGAGTCATTAACTGATGCTTTCGCGAGTTGACTAATCGTCATTGTCAACGAGTTTTTAGCATTTTACAAGCAGAAGTCAGAAAAACGGGGCGTTTTTCTGCTGTTCAAAGTGGGCGTGATGTGGGGGTAGTGGTGGTGGAGTGGTTTTTAGAAGCTTGTGCAACTGTTATCTCGATAACATTATCCAACGGTTGTAATTTAATTATTCCGTGAAGCAGGTGTGGTCGCTTTTTGGGACTAATGCTCGTCGATTTAGTCGATGCAAATTTTTGCTTTTAACCGCTTTTCATTTTCAGCAACTTGCATGAACACACATACACGACACAAAAAAAGAAGCGAAGAGAGGGAGTGAAGCGAAAAAAGAGTAACTGACAAATGAATTTAAGCCAACAAGTCTTGACAAAGTCATTTGTCAACATAAATTCAACATGAAAGCGGAAAATACTTTATTTGGACCTCAAGATGTCTTTATCTTCCAGAATAGGTTGGACACACCAAAATTTTTAATTTATACAAACAAAAAACAACTTAAAGAGTAAATTATGGGAAGTTATTATACTGTCTCAAGGAAATTGGAAGCTGTGGAAACACCTTGTGTGAGAACAGAACTATACATCGAGGAATGCATGCAGGATGTTCGCTGAATTATACCATGAAACAGACTAATGTGGTACGAAGACATAGTCACACTTAATTTCTATCTGTATGTATGGTCGTCTGTTACTCACGTAATAGCGTCGTGTGGAGTAGCCAGTTTATATACACTGAATATGGTTTAGAGTAGGAATACTCTACAGCAGGGATGGCGAACCTTTTTTGATGTCCGTGCCACAAAGTCATAAAAATTCTTTTTTAAATAGGTGACGTGCCACAATAAAACTTCAGCGTGGTGAAAACTATACTAAGTATAAATAAATAAACAAATAAAAGCAATTCTTTTAAACAATTTTATCTAATACGCATCTTTATATACTTCGAGAGAATCCATGAAATATTTGAATACTAAAATGTATAATTTGACGGTTGCAGTTATCGTACTAAGATAGGTATGCAGTATTACAAATGTATATACTAAATTATAAATTTAGTGCAGATGAATAATTTTTATTTACTTCTAAAAAAAATAATTTTGTTATTGTGCGTGCCATCAAAATTTTCAAATGTCCCACTTTTGGCACGCGTGCCATAGGTTCGCCATCTCTGCTCTACAGGAATTAGTTTTTACTGTTAGTAGACTACAGCTAATCACAGCAAGGAAACTGAGATACACATAAGCAAGAGTAAGTTAGTAAGTTATCGGCAGTTAGTATAAGGTCAGAGAGTCAACAGATAACTCGAGCTATACAGTTGGTGTTTTCGTCGTGATTACTTGGTAATTTCTGTAACAAGCTTTCTTGTTGCATATACAATCACAAACCACTGGCTATAGGTTTAGAGTAGGAGTACACTACACAAATCAATTTTTAGTGTTCAGACCAGACATTATCACAAGTAAATAATATTGTTAGCTCTAATAACACCCCCTGTGTTGTATCAACTGAGATACACATCAGCAAGAGTAAGTTAGTATAAAGTCAGAAAGTCAACAGATCATTCTAAGTAAGCTAGAGCACTACAGTTTGTGTGTTTCGTGATAATTTCTATAACAAGTGCATAAACAATCACAAACCACTGGCTGTAGAGTCAGTAATAGACATTGTCGGAACCAGGTTGCGTCACTGTAGATGAACGAATGATGGACAACACTAATTCCCGAACGTATATGTATATTGACATATAAAATGTTATTATAACTATAATTTAGAATCGAAAAGGGTCCTGACAGTGTGGAGCTCCGGGACTGAATGAATTTGCTTCGGTTGTCGGCTGCTTCATTTCACTGTACCCATTCCGGAATTAGGAATGTGGCGAACGCCACAACATCAAATTATGACTTTGAATCGAAATGACTATTTCTAGAAACTTGGTGGTCTCGAAACTTGGATTTCAATCAAAATGGCAGGGCGACAGCTTTTCAGCACTAATAAAAGAAAACTAAAAAGACTTTTGAACTCACCTAAATTACTAACTTCACACGGCAAGACAACTGTGTCTTTTATGACTATCCTAAAAGTTCGGCCGGCAATTGCAAACGATGGCTCGTTGACTTCATTAACTTGGCGAAGTGGTATTTTATTATCACTTAATACCCCTAAAAAAAGACAAAAACAAATGATTATTGTAGGAAATGAAATTAAAGAGAGAGAGAGAGAGGAAAAGGGAGGAGGAGGAGGGAAGAAGAAGAGAGGATTTTCACAAAAGAAGACGAGGAAAAAGGAGAAGAAAGTGGAAAATAGAAAGAGAGATTTTCTAAAGAGTATTTTGTAATATTGAAAGACTTTTCTCTCCCCTCCTCCTCCTCCTCCTCATTCTACCACTCATTATCGTTTAACGGAAGAACCTGTTAAATGAATCGACCGGAAATAAACGACTTCCGGTAATTTTGGTTCCTTTCCTCGAGGAAGTGCTTAAATGTTTCTCGTACGAGTTAATTCGGAGTGATTGCTGGAGACTAGATCTCCTTCATTGTTATAATATTTATATGTCTGAAGCTCGTTATACAGAAAAGTTCTTTTAAGTTTGCTTTGTTAACTTACAGAAATAGTGATTGGCGAGTGTGATCAAGGTCTCGTTTTACGCGACAGATGAGACAACACCATTTCGTACAATTGGGTTACTCACAACCCAATCAACTTCATGTTAACAGTTGTGTAGTTTAAACAAAATCGCATAACTCCAAGTACAACGTTTAAATGCATTCAAATACAAACAAATTTTATAAAATTGTTATATTATAAATAAAATGGATAAGAATCTAATTTTATACTAAACTATACCAGATAATAACGCCGTGTTTGAGACACACGCTGACAACAATACGACAAATTAAATTTGGAGGAATGGAAGACAACTACTTTGCAAAGTAGATAGATAAAAACTATAAATATATATATTCTCAAGTGTTGAGGAGTTGGCAATACTGTCAACAATAGTATTATTGGATTGAGTTTCAGTTCTGCTCTGACTACTTGTGTTTAATTAAATAAAATATGATTTGGAAAAATATAATGTACAACTCGCAAATAAACATCAACAATAGATAATAGATAATATATTTTGTAATGTAGTAGTAGCGATATATTATCTACTCAGTCTACTAAGATTCTATTAACTTAAACATAACTTGAGAAAATAACGCACAATACCAAACCTAAATGCATTGTTCTGTATTTATACTGAAACAGAATTTTATATAGTTTCATCTGATAAAGAAAAAAGCTTTTATATCATTTATCTTCTAGTTATCTATATCTAAAACGAAAATTTTTTTAGGCGCCACATGAGAGCGCGGCTTTCGGGAGGGATTTCAGCAAAACGTGTCACCAAATGTTTCCATGTGAGCTCAAAATTTGTTTCAACTCGCACCGTTTTGGGAAAACTGTTTTAATGAGCGGTTTCCAACAGATGCAAAAGGTGCATAGAATGTAACGGAAATTATTTTGAAACCGGAAATGAATTCTTTTGTCTTTCTCCTGGGCGTTGAAACTCCAAAAAGGGAAAAGGCCTTTTTTCGAAACCGGAGCTTTATTCTAAACTAAGTGTTTTGTTTTTAATTTTTGGGGGTGTCACGTGGTACTAGAGATAAACGTAAAATGTGTCACGTGGTAAATGTTAGCTGCTGTATTAATGAGACGAAAGACATGAACTCCGAACGTACTTAGAATTTATTGAAATAAAAAATGGCGCAGTCGTTCCGATAGTTGTTCAAGTTATTGCGCTGATTTGTTGTGCTGTAGTGACTGATTGCCAGTTGGTTGCGGATTTAACTTGTATGCTTCCTGTAGACTCTGTCCTGTAGTGTCGTTTGACTTGTTTCTTACAAGTTCGAGCTTGTCTTCATCATGCAAGTTCCTGCATCTTTGTGACTTGTTTGCTACAAGTCTGAGCGTGTTGCCTTGGTCACCACATTCAAGGACCAAAGTTTTGACGGTCTCATGTATACATTCATCAATTTTCATCCATCGACTCTTAAGACTGACATTATAAATGATTGGAACACTTATGAAATCAGTCGTTAGCTGTGCAATATTTATGAAATAGAGTCCTGTATAAACCATCAGATCAAACAAAACTGAAATCTATTAATATCACTCAAATAGGCTGGATGGACTGTTATAAATTATGCAGAGCTTTTGTTTAACTTTATATATACTATAAATAAATTTATATTATTCTAAATATATAATATATTCCCTCTCTCTGTCGTTGGTTGGCAATTACCACCTCCAAATAAATCAGAAGGACTCATTTCAAACATTTCAAACACAGACCAATTCGACCGCTTATTTCGGGTTTTCCAAACCGGAAATGGCTTTTCCCCGCAGCAACTTCTCCCTCCAAAATAATAGTATAAAACCATAATAATTTTTATTTTTTATTCTTTAAGAATCCTTCTTTCATTTATTTATAAAATTCATTGTTATAATAAAAAAATAATTTCGCTAAAAGGCATCCTCCAACAGAAATCTTTTTGTTCCTGCAGGATTAAGATAAAAAGTTATGAATTTTATTTTTTTTCAACAATATTATTGTTCACGGAGTTGAAAAGAGCTTTCTCTCGATTTCTCCTCCTCCTCCCTCCCTCCCTCCGCCTTTTTATATATATTTTACTCTGGGCTGCCTGGCTGGAGTTTAATAATTACGGCAGCAGCCTAAAGTGAGAATTTAATTTTTTGTGGTCTCTTGATAACATTTTGTTCGTTAAAAAAAAGTTTCTGAGATTGGAAAGGAAATTTTTTGTGTCGGAGCTTTTTGTTTTCTTCCCTCTCTCTCTCCTCAGACAGCAGAATCGTTTTCTACCTCCTCGCCAGAAGGTGAGAGAGGGAATTGAAAGGTGGTGGTAACAATGATTAAAACGACGGGTTATGAGAATAGTTTTTGTGTTAATAGAAACGGTCATCGATTTTCAATTTCTGCTGTTGTTGTTGTTGTCTTTTTATTTTTTGAAAACATCGGCCATTAATAAACTCATCACTAAAAGGAAATTATGCGTGTGTGATGGGTGGGCATGTGTTAAAATTTTCCACTTCCACTTCCTTTTCTATTTTTTTTATATTTTTCTCTCTCTCCCTTGTTAATAACAATATAAATCATGCTGTCCAAACTTATATGACGTAATAATTCTTCCCTTTTATCTCAACTTTTTCCAAATAAAAAATTTTTTGAAGGCAACAACAATTTTTTTTTGAGAGTGTGTGTGTGTGTGGCCCGAAACAATCAAATATGGCGGTTTTCTCCTTTCGGAAAATCTGCAAAAGTTTAATGATTTACTTCCAACAGTTTTTATTTTATTTTTAACGTTGCTGTAATTTTTGGGGGTTGTATAGATGATGAGAGAAACTATTGAGTGAGAGGTTGGGAATTGTTTTCTTACAACTTTGTTGGCTTGGTATGTTTGAGGGAAAAATTTTAAACAAGAATCAGATCTGAATTAGTTCAACATTTTACGACAGCATGTGGGTCACTTACAATATTATGAGACTGTTTTCATACCGGTGGATATTATTTAAATAGTATTTTTGAATAGTACTCAACTCCACAACCCCCGAAGAGGTACTGTATATACCTGACTTGTTTGTTTGATACAAAATTGATTTCACTCGAAATTAAAAAATTTTCGGTCCCCACGAGTAAAATGCAATTCTGTAGTGCAGTTGTCGACTTATTAAATTCCATATCTCTACAATTGTCGTACTTCAATTTGTATACATTAAAAATTGGGTTAAAGTGGGTTATAGTTATAGTTATAGTTGAGTTTCAATCTTGTTTTTCACCCTGTTTTCGGGTATAACAGGATACGAAAGGAGTATTTGAGCTCACGACTACAACTTCTTAGTCTGGAACTTAACCACTACAGCATAAAAGTGGGTTATAACATTGCTAATCTATTTTTAGGTTAACTACAGTCAACTTCAACGGCTGTTGGTGTCCTTGTGTTAACTAAGAACCACAAGAGATACAGGTCTCAAAGTAGAAGCAAAGACAAAGTGGTAAAGAAGTTGAGAGAGGTTATACAAATGAGAGAAGAAAAGATGTTAGTGTCTGAAACAACGAAAAGGTAGGAAGTTATACTATTTTGCGTAGACCAACATTGCCCATCTTTCAAAAACTTGAGAAAAGAAATCAGATCAGTCTTGTTTGAGAAGCAGGGAAGACTTGAAATGCCCCCAAAGTATACATCAGTTGATGCTGTGGCTCAATTATTTATAAAAATGTGCAGTATTTATGAAATGAAAGTATCCAAACCGGCTTGATTGTGTCAAATGTTATTATATTTATAAAATCATGAGGCTATACCTTCAGTCTATTTATTTATGTATTGTTGCTGGTTTAGTTATTTATTAACCATTCTGTTATAACTTACATTGTAGCGCCCCTTTATAATGCTGAAGAGCAAATATAAAGAATGATTGATTGATTGATTGGTATCAATGTCATTAAAATAAAGTGACAAGTCTTTTTAGATTTCATGAACTATCTCTGGACAATTTTGTGCGATGTATATCCAAAATGATGTTGTATTAATTGCAAGGTTATTGGTAGATGAAGTTATCGTCGTTATTTCATAAAAACTGCACACTTTATGAGAGATTTATTTCATAAATAATGCACAGTTTCATGACGAATTTATTTCATTTCTCAAGAGCAAATTTGAGAGATTTGTGACTGAATACCCAAACCGTAGCAGAAGTTTGAGTAGAACCTTCCACATCCCAAGTCGGTACTAAAATTCACCTCCCAATTTCTAAAGATCATCCTTTTGACCAGAACCGACTCTCAAACCAACACCCGGTCAGCGATTTCTCCGGAGGCTTTGCTCAGACGAAACAACCAACCATAACGATTCATAAATACGTAATCGTGGCAGGTGCAATACAAAATTTAATATTTAATAACTCGACCAAGTTTAAAACCGTAAGCGATTCACTCAGATAACATGACCCACCCCAAGAAGATAGAAAACAAAAATTCACGTGAACGCTCATACGGAGCCATTTTCCTTTTTCTGACGAATCCATTATTTCATCAGTTCATTAAAAAATTATTTCCCCTTCAAAAACAAATCTCATGCAGCTGAATTCAATTTTTAGAGGCAAAAGCTTTTGAATCGGAGTTTTAAAAATTTTAAGTAGTCCTATCCAATAATTTCCGCCAAAATGGTTTCATACAATTTTTATTTCCGTTAGTTCAATAATGAATCCTCCTCTCCCATCCTTCCTTCATTCACTAGCCGGTTCCCGTGCCCTTTGAAGTTATTGAATTAAAAAATCTTAATCTCACATTAATCGGTTGAAAAGTTCCGATAAGAGAAATCCTAATCTAAAAGCCAATTAACCGTTGGGGGACCCGGAAATTTAATTTGCTTCCACGTTTTTTGTAATGCGATTAAAACCTTTTTACTTCTAAAGTCTTTTAACATTTTTAATAATTTTTATGAACCAAATAAAAGTCATGGGAGGAAAATTTTGTCTGTCGTGTTCGTCATAATTCCACAGATGGAGAACTACAGCGTGAGCCAAATCAAACTGACTCATTTCTGAAGCTATATACATTGTGTGATGGGTTATTACGCGGCGTTATGATTTTACGACTAACCCACGTTTCGTGTCCTTCAACGGCTGTTGACATGGAGGTTAAGCGAGACTCGTTTAACTATGTTATTAATAACTGTTAGAGATAACTAACGTCGTTGAGTTGGATAAAATAAGATATATTAATATATATTGAATTTATTGTTGGCTACTCCGCCATTTATATAACAAAGATTTGGTGGTCTGACAACTGGCTCACGAATGAGGTCCTCCTCAAAAAATGCAACCAGAGACTTTTGGCGCTGGAAATCCGCGAACAAGGTGGATCGGAAAGGCGCAAAAGAGGTCTGTCGCCAAGACCTAGAGTGGAACTCAGCGCTGTAGAGGAAGACCCAGGAGTTCGTGGAGGTCAACGATAGCTGCTGAGCTATCCAAACTTGAGCCACCGATGACTTGAGCAACAGGACATTTGTTGTGCCTCCTATTGTTTTATGACGTCATCTACTACTTCACACACCAATTTCAAGTTGCTAACATTCAGCTATTTTGTATAAATATATCTGATAATAATATAATCTACTGTTAAACTAACACTGGTTATGTATTAACAAACACAAAACTTAAATAAGACACTGTTATGACAAGAGTTGCCGCGATTAGAAAATAACAGGTCAGTGGCTGGCTGGTTTCAAGGAACCCAAGAAACCTGGATTCATGATTGCTGACTAAGGACTCTGAATGAAATACTAAGAAATTGTAAGTTGCGGAAGAATTATTAAGAAATGTTGAGGTGGTGAAGACGTTAGTCACTAGGTCATAAACGGGACTTGATCTTGTAGTTGTTGTTTACAGATTTAAGGTATGTAATACGTCTTTATGTTTATTTATCACTATATTATTATAATTTAATATATTAAGTAATGTATAAATAGTTTTATAATTTTAAATCTAATTTGGGGAAGTTCATCGTATCAAACGCTTCCCTATCACATTACAAAATTAACGTCAACCAACATTCAGATATGAATACATAATAATTTTGGGCTAATACAAACACAATATTTAAATTTAATAAGTCAAATAATACTAAAGTAACTTGAACAAATATTGTATAACAGATATTTAAACCATATGTCACCAAGTAGGGCCACGCCACTCTGTCATTCTATCTGACTGTCATATGTCACCACTCGGCAAGTGTTCTACTACTTTCCGCTCCAATTTCATTAACTAAGGAAACGAGTTATACAAGTCAAATTTGGGGGACAAGAAGGCCTTACGAAATGTTAGTTGTCACCTTTGTGCCGTAATACTAAACTTCGTAAAAGTGTGAATTGTTTATGAAATTAGTTCATCGTGGAATTATATTTGAAATATCTTCATAAGTGTGCAGAATTTATGAAGTGATTACTTAGTAGTTTTAAACCGAAACCTTCTTGAAGCGATGCACGTGCACTATTTTTGAAATGCATTTATATATATATGCACTGTATTTGAAATTTCCACTGGCCCACTCAGTACCAAGGATACAGATTGTTCTGAGGAACCTTGGGGGGTCATTTTTTAATGTTATCACCAAATTCTAATAACTCATGACGTCATTGTAGTAACAAGAAACTTCAAAGACGTAACTAAACAAAACTCTTTGTAATTAGAACAAGAAATTAATGAGAATAAACAAAGGTTACAAAAGTAACAACAACTTTGTGTGTAAAACCGTCAATTGAAGTTGGTCTACCCTGTAAAGAACTGTTGGGGGTAATTTATGTTGTGGCCATGACATCACTCCTTCCCCTCAGGCTTGGAATTCCAGAAGTGTGGAACGTCTTTCATAAAAGAACGAAATAGAACAAATCAAAGCATAATCAATAAGAACAAATGGCAAACGAAAACCTCCAATAAAACAAACTCTTATTATTATCATCGTCATCATTATTGTTAGTTTGTCCGGACAAAAGGCGAAAGATGGAGGAACAACAACAACAACAAAAACTCCAAAACAAACTCTCGCGTTATTTTTGTTGTTGTTGTGAATCCAATAATTACAGAAATTATAAGATATTGGAAAGGACGAGAGGAGTGAGTTAGTGAGTGAGTGAGTGAGTCAGATGGAATCAAGTTAATCATCAGTTGAATTATCTATCCGAAGAAAGAAGAGTAGATGGTTCTTCAAACTGTGGGAATCAACTGGTGTGTTGAAATATTTACGAGAGAGCCAAGACTTTTATTAACTCTTCTCGATTCTTCCTCTTTTTTCCCTCTTTCTCTCTCATTTTTAAATTTGGCTCCTTCACTGTTTTTTTTTCCTTGTTCTAGTGTTGGCAAAGAGTGGGAGTGTCAAAGAGTCACATCCTCCTCCTTTTGACGGGGGAAAAACTCCGAAATTCCGAGCTCATTATAATTTATTCGCTCATTAGAGTTTGACAGTTTGATTGAGATTGAAAAAATTACGTTCGCCTACCTCTTAAGATGTCTGGCACGCTCAATTCAATAAATAAATAAATAATGAGCCGTTGTAAAAGACGATGATTTTTTTATGCGGTAAATACGACCCGGAAAACCGTCGGCGGACACACATTTGAGAAATGATTATTTATTTATTTATTCGCCGGGAAGAACACTGGGAGAGGATTTGCTGGGATGTAGAAATCTATGTGACCTCATCATCTCTTCTTAGAACATTGGGTTAAGAGACAGAGAAGAGGCGCAGACTAGAAACCTAGAAGGAACCCATATTCCTAACTGTGCATTATTTATGAAACGACTTGACGATAAAAGATAGTAATATCCGTGGCGTAAATTATCTAGGAAAGTGTTCGTTATTTTATTGAAACGATTTTATAAATGTGTGCAATACTTGTGAATGAAATTTATCCTAAAACTGTGCATTATTTATGAAATGAATTATTATTTATTTATTTAATCGCCGGGAAGAACACTGGAGAGGATTTCCTGGAATGTAGAGATCTATGTGACCTCATCATCTCTTCTTAGAACATTGGGTTAAGAGACAGAAAAGAGGCGCAGACTAGAAACCTAGAAGGAGTCCAGGAAGGATAAAGGAAATCAAACAGGACACACTAAACTGGATGCTGGATATGTATACTGAAACCAAAGTTTGAAGAGAATACAGAGACCTTAATCTACAATCACCGTTAAATTTCTAGTTTAGAACAAATCTATCAGCCTCGAGCTTGCTATCTATAGAAGACATGCTCCTATAGTTGTTTGTTGTTCAAGTCCCGAGTCACTCCTCTTTCTGGTGACACTGCTTCTTGTGTTAACTGAATAGACTATAGTTTGGTGTTTGTTACTTGAAACTATCAAACGAAAAAGTATCAGTTGATACAATAAACTATAATTCATTCTAAGATGTCCCAAATTCCGAGGAAAGAGGCGTAGACCAGAAACCCAGAAGGAATCCAGGGAAGGTTAAAGGAAATCAAACAGGACAACTACAAACTGATGCTGGATAGGTAGACCTGAGAACCAAAGTTAGAGAATACAGAGAGTATGCGGAAAAAGCAAAGAGGAGATAGTAGAAGTGAGAAAAGGGGTAAAATTTCTAGAAGAGATAGAAGGAATCATGAAAAATCAGAAAGGAAATTGAACAGGATAATTAGACAAAGAGTAAAAGGAAAAGAACTCAGAAAGAGAGCAGAGACATTTCAAATTTGACTCGATACGGCAAACCAAAATGACTTTGAGTATACTATTATAGTATAATTGAGTCTAAATTCAGTTTTCTAGTTTTAGGCGTAACAGAATGTGGACGGGGGCTCAGAATCTCAACTATTTCCATGCTATCGAGTCGCTCTGACCACTCAACCACAGACCTTCCCCAATATTTATTATAGAAAGCTTAAGACAAGGAACAGAATTCAGACACAACACGGTCAGTTCAAATTTGGCTGACACAACTTCAATGACCAAAACAATTTCTGAACCGAAGAAAAGAAACCGTTGCCTCACTCATTCATTCAGAACAAATTTAACGGAAAGAACCGAACAGTATTCAAAAATTTAATTCCTCTACCCTAATAGACTTCATATCAGTCAGTCAGATAGACAGACAGACAGACGGATAAACTTAACGGTATCGCCTCGACAAACTCAATTAATTAAATAAAACAAAATAGTTTAACTAAGACGTTCCAAATTAAAGTCTGAGTCACGAACAATCTCGGGCATGTCAACAAAAAAAAAGTTTCGACAATTAAGCAGGAGACGGGGGAGGAGGAGGGAAATAACGAAGAAGAATCTCGACCAGGTAAATTAAAGTAAAAACGGCCGGGAAAATTTTTGTTCCTGTCGAAAGTAAAATTGGGAACGTAGAGAAAGTCAAAATTATCCTTAAGCGAATCATTTCCCTCCTCCCGGAAAAAAAGAGTTTTCTCGAATTTTCCCTCCTCTTCTTCTTTTTTTTTATTTTAACCTGATTTTTCCCTTTTTTACCTCTTCTGGTTTTCCCGTATCTTGTTCTGGGAGAGCTTTGCTTGAAACTTTCCGTAAATAAATTGAAAACACGGACGTTTTAAATGGTTCTTAGTCAATAAATCTGTCAAAAAACTTTTGCACACTCCGAAGAGCAAGGAAGAAGAAGAAGAAGAAGGGAGGAAGAGGAGGAAAAAAAGGTAAGGAGACGTGGAGGAGAGTGAGAAAGGAACTTAAATCGAAAGGAGATGAAAATAATGTTAATTCCCCGACTTCAATCGAACTCAAAAACTATTTTAAATACCAACTTCATAGAATTAGGAATGTTTATTACTGTAATAAAACCGGAAATGGAAAAATCAGACTCAGTTCAAAGTCAGATAAAGCTTCCATCATCTGGGAAACAAATTTAGATAGCATCTGGCAGACTATTTTTAAAATAGTTTGAATTATTTGATGAGGGTAAGCAGATTATAACCCAAATTTCCCGATAGCTTACAAGTAACAACTACTGACAGTAAAATATGACCTGAATTTGGTACATCCTAAAATGAATTATAGTTTATTGTATCAACTGATACTTTTTCGTTTTATAGTTTCAAGTAACAAACACCAAACTATAGTACGTTCAATTAACACAAGAAGCAGTGTCACCAGAAAGAGGAGTGACTCGGGACTTGAACAACAAATAACTATAGGAGCATGTCTTCTATAGATAGCAAGCTCGAAGCTGATAGATTTATCCTAAACTAGAAATTTAACGGTGATTGTAGTTTAAGATCTCTGTATTCTCTTCAAACTTTGGTTTTCAAGTCTACATATCCAGCATCCAGTTCACTGTTGTCCTGTTTGATTTCCTTTAACTCTCCTGGATTCCTTCTAGGTTTCTAGTCTGCGCCTCTTTCCTGTCTCTTAACCCAATGTTCTAAGAAGAGATGATGAGGTTACGTAGATCTCTACATTCCAGCAAATCCTCTCCAGTTTTCTTCCCGGCGAACAAACAAATAAATAAGATCTTATCTCAAATATATGAACGCTTTAACTGTCACACCATTTATCTGATTTCCTGTCGTACACGTCCAAAACTAGTGCACACTTAGGTAAATAATTCTTTCATAAATAATGCACAGTTAGGGAATCAATTTCTTTCAAAAATAATTTCATATCATTTATAAACTTATTTCAAAAGTAATGCACACTTTTATTAAATAAGACTATGCATACAGTCGCCACTAGAGCGAACAGGCGCCCGATCAAGATGGATATACTGACCCAAACGGACAACTGGTAGGTGATTTATGAATCCTAAAGGGACTTGTAGTTCAGTTACAATTACAATGACAATTAGGCAGTGTACAGATGTAACTACAAAGGACAAGAGCCAAGTTATTCAACACCATCATCTCATCCTTATAACAATTACTAATTCATACTAAATTTATCTATAAACTCAGGTTCTCCTTCAAACCGGAGATTCTTGAGTGAGTTCAATGAGCTCTCAATATCTCAGAGTTGGGAATCAAAGATGAACATCTACAAAATCTAGAAAAGAAAAGAGAAAACTTGAAAGAGAGGTTGAAACTGTAGTTTCTGGAAACAAAGGAATAAAACAATCTACTTTACTGTAAGCTGTATAGAAAAAAATAATTCAGGAGGAAGGAAGTGGATGAATATTTAAAGGCGCCAGGTGCAAGTGTGAGCATCTATTTTTCAAAAAATTGAAACAATGCTCGAGATTATGACGAAGATAACAAAACCAAACAAAGAAGTTGAGGAATAAGTAAGGAGAGGATAAAGAAAACAAAGTAGATAGAAGTAGATAAATCTGATTTGTTTGTCAAATTTCTTTTTGTTTTTAAGAAGGAGGGGAAAAACCAAATTTTGATTTTTGTAAGAATACAAAACAGAGACTTTCACCCCCCAAAATTTGGTCGAATATCAAAGGACACATTGAAGTCAATGTTTAAACAAGCGGTTGGAGCATATGGCGTAAAAAAACTGGGAGGCACAAAGAGTGAAAAAAGCTGATGGAGGCAGAGAAAGGAAATACAGCTGGAGGAAGGAGGAGGGTTTTGCCATATTCCAGTGTGTGTGCCCCTGCCAATATTTGCTTTCAAAATGTTAGCGCAATATTTTCATTTTTTTTATTTACCTTTTTTTTCAAAATTTTTATGAGCTTTTGACGGGGAAAAATTTTCGAGGGTGAGAATATGCGTTCCCATTTTCAGTGACAGGAAACGCAGCTGACAATCGCTCATCACATTTTTGAATGTTTTAATTTTCTTTTTTTTCCTTCCCTCCCAACTCAAATTGGGCAGCCAACTTCACCCTCGGAAAATTTTAAATTCGTGAACCATTTTTCGATTAGAATTATGTTTGTCGGTATGAAGAAAGCAAGCCACCATTAAAGCTGCTTAGGCCAAATTGAATTTAATTATGCACCACTTAATTGAATATTAAACTTCATAATAATTTCTATCCCCCGAAGACGACCCTCTTGACGGTGGATTACCGCAAACTATAAATTTTATTTATTCATAACCGCAAAGACCTTTCAATTCTAGTCAGGATTCCCGAGAACAAGTGACGCCAACACGAAGCCAAATCCGCTGTAGCAAAAATTTTTTGTTCAAAGCTTTCGAAACTATACCCTGTCATCCTTCACCACATTCTCGTCTCGTGTACCTTTCGATTTCTCTGGAAAGAGAAACGCCTTTTACACATTCATGAGAGGAAGTGAAACTGAGGAAGTAAGGAAGGAAGGAAGCGGAAACTAGAAGACTGGTTACTCAAACTCTTCATTTTCATTATTAAAAACGATTTGATGTTAGTCTTGTAGAAAATCTCACTTTCGCTGTTGATAGAAAATATTATTTTCATGTTGAGTGTGTTGGGTTAGCTGAGGGTCACGTGGCTGGGTTTTGGTGATTGGAAACTGAACTATTTGAAGAAAGAAGAACTACCTTCTACTACTGAAGTTACCATGAACTATTCCTTCGCCATTTTAAATTTTCGGTTTTCCCTCTGTCGTAGTATTTTCTGCTTTCTCAGATACTTCCCTCTCACTTCCATTCACCTTTCTGCTTGTTTTCACTTTCGATTTACCTACAGAACTTGTAGTTCATTTCTGTAGTTCTGAGTCATTTACAAGTTGTCAGCAACTCCTAAAGTCTATGAACAAATACTGAGGCAGATAGCGGGTGTCGTCTCCGGTCTCTTTGTTCTTTATGTTGTTTCAGACAACCCTCTTCGACGGACCTGAAGGTCAATAAAACATTATAATTTCGGGACAAAGGACTTTGCCTGACAAAGCAGCTACGAAACAATAGACAAAAGACGGTCATCTAAGAGGGTTGATTCATTCATTCCATATTCTTGGACACCCTTTCCACCCAGGTCAAAATTAGTTGGTAGTTAGTCCTTCTTTATGTCCCAAAGAGATAGTTAGTCAGTGGGCATCATAGAAATCGGTATTTGTGTTTGTATTGTTGTAAGTTGGAGTTGATAATGAATTAAGACTACAATTGTAGTACTGTGGCAGATTATCCAAATTTTTGGGCCGATACCAACAAACATCCTCTAATTTTGTAGTTTGGAAGGTGTTGATTCTGTCCAGTGGCTCTCATTCATCGCCCGCCGGTTTACTTCCTACCCGATTTGGTTTCAAATTTTCGTTAGTGCGCATGAGCAAAAACTTTGTTTTGTTATAACTTTAGTTTATCCCAACCAAAACTTAAGCTGTTAATTTAAAAAAAAAAGAAACAAAAGTGATTGAAGAGTCTTAATTTTCGTTTTTGAAACCAAATACATCATAAATATAAAAAAAAGTTTTCCGGGAAAGTAAAAAAAAAAGAGGAAAAGATGGGGGGAAAAGTTGAAATTCGATATTTATTGAGGGAAGTAGGAGAAAGAAAGAATCTCATCACAGGAGTTATGAAAGGAAGACGAGGTTATGAAACAAAATCACTCATAAATTCCGTAACCCTTTTTGGGAAGAAGAAAGAAGTCAATACTTCACCCGAGCTTTACATTTCTTCTTCGATTTCCGTGCTTTCGGGAAATTTTCTTTCATTTTCCGAAAACGGCGGCAAGGGTTGAATTTGGGATCCCTTCCAAGGTAATATAGATAAAGGGATACGATGGTCATAATCAAAGTACTGCCAGTTTTCCAAATTTTGATTAAGGGTCGGAAAATTCTATTTCAGGTTTTCCTCTCATTTTCCGGCGCTGAAGAAATCATCCCTAACCCTCAGTTTTTTTTTCTCCATCACTTCCTCTGATTGAAAGAGATATTTCTGAAGCTTTTAATCCGCTCAAAAGTTTTTCCGCACTTATGACTTACCCCCACCCCGAACGTTTTTTCGTCAATTTTAATCGGAGCATGAACGTGTCAAAAAAATGGAAAAGTCGAAAACCTTTTTCGAAAATATAAAACCTCTTGTTTCCTCCCCGAACGAGGGGGTTGATCAAGAGGTCTCTGTTTACTTTACGTAAGAAAGGATTTAATTTGTATTAAAGAAGAAAAAGAAAAACATTTTTGGAAGCCGGGGGAAGAATAAAGAAAAAAAGGAAAAGCTCGGTTTTCCGGCTGACATTGATTGAAAGCGTACAACGTCCGTTCGGCCTTTTCTTTCCTCTCCTTTGAAAGCTATTTTTTTAAGCAATAGCTAAAATCCGTTAAAAAAAATTTATCACGTAAGAAAGGATTTTTATAACAAAAGAATTTTCCGGGGGGGGAGGAGGAGGGAGATTATTGTTGGGATCTAACAACCAGAAAAAAATGAGAGAATGGAAGACGATAAACTTAAATTTTATCTTATTATCAGATAAGTTGTAATTGGGTTTTTGTTTTTTGCTGGCCCACTGTCTGGATTTTTTTATTTTTTGTTGGAACAGACAGTTTTGCTTATGTCTGACTTGTTGATGTTGACTACCTTCACCGATGATTGATACTTTTCGGTATTAAAATCAAAGGAATTGGAGAGACCTTGATTCGCGACCATTACACGAACTGATTAAGTTCGTGAGTTTTAGTGGTCCGGTAGTTTATTATAAAAGGAATTTGTGTCCACCCTGTAATGCTTATTCGGTGACCTTCAAGTGTTAATTATTTATTTTTCAGAATTATATCTTAATCAGCAATGGTGACGCATTAATTCCAAGAATGTTATTACGGATTCGGATTGGCGTGACTTTAAGAAGGCTTTGGCTAAGAAGTGCTGATGAGATGGATTTGGTTCTATACGCCTCGTTTTTTGGTAATTTCTGTTTAAAACAGCTCAAATGAGTTGAGAGGTTTGAAAACCAAAATTGTTCGGAAAATTCTGCTTAAGTCTGGTGGGAATCTGGTTGTAAGAAATAATACCACACCATGGATCTGGAGGTAACTGTTTTTTGGGAACTAGAGCTACTTAATCAATTCTATTGTACCCGTTCTTACCATTTTTTGAAGTATTCAAGAGACTGATATCTAACAGGGCAGGTGTTAACTTTGAAAAACCGGAAATAGACTAAAGATTCTATAAAAACTGTCGGGATTGGGTGTGTTGATGAGACGAAGTGGTGTTTTGAAATAAACATTATCTACAAGATTATCTAAGAAAATATTGCGGTCTTTTTGATAGCTGTTGAGTTACTCTCGTTTGTTTTATTTATACGCTTCGTGTATACTCTTTCCTACAAATCTGAGTAAGTTTCTGCATGTCTCTGTGACTTGTTGGTTACAAGTCCAGGCGGGGTCTTAGAAACAATTTTTCCTGAGTCATCTTTGACAAAATAATTAGTGTTTAAGCACACTCTCGAGCTTGTGTCTGCTAAATATTGTATGTCTTGGCTTAAAGCAGGGGTGGGCAATCTTTTAAATCAACGGGCCAGTTTGAATTTTAAAATTTTTTGGCGGGCCGTACATAGAATGGGAACTAAAGTAGGAGGGCTGCATAAATTTGCAACACATGAACTAGCTGCTGTTTAGCTTCTTCTGTAGACTATGCATCTAAGTAGAATCCACTTTAAACTTCTCGACTGTCAAAATGTAATTGTAGCGGGCCATGTATTAGTACTATCCATGTCGATAAACCCTCGGCGGGCCGGATTGAATACTTTTCCGGGCCGGAGCTGGTCCACGGGCCGTACTTTGTCCATTTGAGGCCTTGTTGAAGGATTTAACAAAAGGATACAATAAAATTTAGCAAGATACAAAGACGAACAGAAACTTATTGGGTTTGGGCTTGTTTCATAAATAATGCACACAATCGTCTCTAATCAGGCTTCATTTTAGTTTGATTCAAACTCTCCTTCAAATTTCTCACTCTCACCTTTATGAATCCATAATTTTTTCGTTTTCCGAGTTCATAAATTCTCAAAACAATACTGATATACAGGATGAAAGTTGTATACAATTTGTTTCTCACTTGGAAATGAGAACAAAGGAAAAAGAAAGAAGATTTCTCGGAGATTCCGACCGTCGCAAATAACTCTTTTTGTTTCTTTTTGCAAAAAAAAGCAGACAAACGAAAAGAAATTCACAAAGACAAACGGGGAGGGAGCTGGAGGAAGAGAAGAGAGAGAGAGAGAGGAAAGGATGATATCTTTGAAGTCTTATTCTCTTTCCTCACATTGAAAGGCTCTTTCTGACTGAGCTCAAATCAAAAAACACAGACAACAAAAAATAAGACAAAAGTCTCAAATTTATTTATTTATTTCCTTTCCTTCTTCATCCAATTTATTTTGCACGGTTTTCTCGCCGATCCGACGTCCATCACCTTCTTTCATCTCTTTCACGACCGTGTCTAATGGAACAATTACCGACCGAAAAATGAAAACGACCTCAAACTTTGAACGCCCTTTTGCGAGTTTTTCTTTCGCTTTTTTCCTTCCCAAAATGTCGGCGAGAATATATGAGAAAGAAAGAAAGTTGAACGTTAATATGAAACCGATATGATCTGAGTCCTTGAATCACCGCCTTTCTCCTTGATAAGCTCACTTCGTTCTCATTCTTGACTTAATTTATTAATAGCGAGATTTCTGAAAGGAAAAAGCGGAAAAGTCAGGAGGGGGTGAAAGGGAAAGGAAAGGTCAGAAAACTTTTAACAAATTAATGCTTGACTGTGAACGAAGGAATGTTTGCTGTAGTTAAGCTATTTGGAAATGAGTTACTATGATAACAGCATGTACGATAGACTCCTTTCCTATATACAAGATCAGCTGAAGTTGTGGTGGTTTGTTCCCGTTTTCGCCATTTTTTGGGTATAACAGGATGCGGGAGGAGGATTCGAACTCACCCGTCCTAATCAGGAACTTTAACCACTACACTACTCCTCCCACTGTTTAGCTCAGTTAAAGCTGACACCATTTGAGTTACGGGGTTAAGTGTGAAACCAGAAACGAAAGAAAGATTCGAATTACAAAGATCAGAATCCGACAAAATTTTTGATTCGAATTATCAGTTTGTGACGTCACTTTGGATAGCCTATTGTAGTATATATGTGTTAAATGTATATATTAAATTAATATCTATAGTAAACTTACACATATATACTACAATAGGCTATCCAAAGTGACGTCACAAACTGATAATTCGAATCAAAAATTTTGTCGGATTCTGATCTTTGCTATTCGAATCTTCCTTTCTGGTTTCTTTTCTTACAATCAATCAACTCAACTCAGAAATGTGTGTTTATAGATTTAACTGAGGTAGAGAGTGGAAAGAGTAGTGTAGTGGTTATAGTTCCTGATAGAAACAGCAAATATACATAATATTACAGAGTAGGGATGGCAAACCAATGACACGCCTGCCAAAAGTGGCACGTTTGAAAATTTTGATGGCACGCACAAAAACAAAATTATTTTTTAATAAGTTATCTTTCTTTATAGAAATGAATTAAAAGTTATTAATCTACACTTAATTAATTATTTATGATATAAATTTGTAGTACTGTCTAAGTATGTTAACTAGAATCTACTACACTTACGTATAGTTTTACCACGTTAACGTTTCGAATGGTATCTTATTGTGACACGTCACCTATTTAAACTTGTGGCACGTACATCAAAAAAGAGTATATGAACCAAGCCGCTGGTGTAACCGGAATGGAAATTAGAAAAAGACGGAAGTAGAAAATTTCGAATTGTATAAAAAAAAATGTATAGCTTGCTCTAACGCCCTCCGAGTTTTATAAAAAAAATCCCCAACCGGGGGAAACAAGTCATCGATGTAAAAGAGGACACACAACAGATTTAAAGCTCACGTAACAGAAACAAAAAGTTAAAAATTGCGAGCGACGAAAAGTGGAAAAACTGTCTCTTCTCGCATCCTTCCCTCTGGGCGTCCTCGTCCTCGTTTCCGGTATAAAAAAAAACCTTTTTTCAATTAACAAAATAAAAAAAAAGGAAAACGTCAGCATTTATTTAAAATTAAAGGTCAATACGGAAAACCGTTAACTTGGAATTTTTGAAATTTTCCGAAAGAAAACATGCAAAAAATACCGGTCGGGATTTTCGCTTTCTCGACCGTGAAATTTTTCCTCAGTTAATTATTGTAGGACGTCAGGTGAAATTTTTTTATCCAGGGAAGGAGAGAGCGGGGCTGGTGGGGACGGGGATGAAGAGAAGGAAAGGAAAGGGCGACGGTAAAAGGATGGAAAGCGAGTAAATTGGATTTTTATGGAAGAGATTACTAACGAACTTATGAAATAGGAAAGTATCGGATGTAAGCAAAGTTTCATCTTCTTCATTGTTGCTGATGGGAGTTTTGCTGACGGGAAATCGGTAGAGGGAGCAATGACTCAATGATTTTTAATTTTAAACGAACGTGATTGGTGTTAGAAACTTATACACTTCTAAACCTGAGTTAGCAGCTGAGTTATAACCAAGTTTTTGATGTATATGGTTTATAATTAAGCGGGAGGTCTGTGGTGTAGTGGTTTAAGCTCCTGACTGTAGAAGTTATGGCTGTCAGTTCGAATCTCTCCCGTATCCTGTTATACCCAAGACTGGAAAATGGGATTATAACTCAAATTTATAACTGATGAGTATATTATACACCAAAACCGGATTTACTTCCGTTCAGGTCAGTTGTAAGTTTCTTCGAAGCTTTTCAAACACTCAACCGACTCATCTTGAGGGATAATGAAAAACCTTTTCGAAAGCTTGGAAAATTTAGTCAAGAAAATTAATCAGCGATTTTAAACCCAGAAACTAACACTTTCAACAACAGTCAAGGGTTTCGATGCTTCATTCCCTCCTCCCGTTTTTAGTTAGCTGTAGTAGTTACAATTTGCCAAATTGAATGAGCTTTTGAGTTTCCCTAATTAGATCTTAGTGGCAATCGTCAGCTCAATTTTTACTCAGCCCAATCCCACTCAAAGAAACCATATGTCCTCTTAGATTCGACATAGAAAATGTAGTCTAATCAGATTACACACATAAAACTGACATGAACAAATCGATGGGAAACTCTTTTCCTGTCAGCAACCTGATTTCACAAATGTTGGTCGTTCGATGTCGTTCCTCCCTCTCATTTCCACTCGGTTCAAAACCGGAAACAAACTCGAGATGATGCTAAGTGTTGCGTTTTACATCTTCTGATCAAGGAAGAAAAAACGAAAATATTGGAAATTCAATTTCCTGACGTCGTTTAAACATGGGCTCTGACTTTCTTGTCGGTTCGAAATTGTATTTTTATGGTAATAACGCAATTCATAGCAGACGCCTTATTAAAACAGTGACATTCGAGAACCGTTGAAAGATAGCTCTTTCATCTATTTCTCCTCCCGCCCGTCTTCCCATCGTCTGTTCTTTATTTGCTTAACTTCTCTCCTCCTAATAACGGTTTTTGTCGCCTTTAACCACTCCCCAGCGGAAGGAGGCAACAAATTTTTTTATTTTCTCTTTTCTCCTTTTTTTAATTTTTCACTCGGAACTCTTGTGATGTATTAAGAATGTAAATATTTTAAAGTAATGTAGGTTACGAAAATATTTTCCTTTTCATATGTCATAACTTATGCCGCTGACATATTTATTACGTCACAACTACATTCTTACCTTTGTTATTTATGAGGAGTATGAAAAATACATCTGGAAATTTATTTATTTCTCTCCCTCCCGACCTCTCTCCTCGTTTCTCTGTCTACCTCCTTCCTCCTTCCAGTACAAATTACGTCAAATTTGTAAGTAAAAAAAGAAAAACAAATTGGGAGAAATAAAAATCTATTGTAGAAGTGACGTCGTTAAAATTGTTGGATTTTTCTCCAGAGAAAATTTTCTTTTCCTTTTATTCGTAAAAAAAAGATTTCCCGGAGTAAAGAAACAGCTTTCGACTGAGAATATGCACAGAATGTGGGCTGTTGCTGAAGATGAGGATTCATAATCACATTGGTTTCTCTTACGTTTGTAGAAATATTTTTAATTTTGTTTGAGATGCGTTGACAGGAACACAAAAAAAGTAGGACAGTATGTAGAGAGCTGAGTCTTAGTTTAGAAAACGACGGAAAAAGGTTGCAGAAGCGACTCGGCTTTGTGATAATCCAAAAACGTCGTGAAAGAAAGAAGAAGCAAGATGACGACTGCATTCGGAAACGTCAGCTGTTGTGGGTTTAAACTAATGTTGACTGAAACGCATATCTGAGACAGACAGAACTGACCCAAACTAGACAAAAAATGGGTTATGTGACGTCTGAGGTTCTGTTAACACAAACTGCTGACGGTTTTAGCTTTTGAGAGCTTTCTATATTAAAATAGTGTTAGGTCAAGGAATAGGTTTGCATGGTTGTGTGTGGGTTTGTATCAATTTAGACAAATCTCCTGTCAGGAAAACTCAGCAGTGCTGAACCAAATTTCTCGACTTTCGTTTCTTTAAATAATACAAGCAAGACCATCAAAGCTTTCTTCAACCAAACAAACCCTTTCGTGTTTCCATTTCCTTTACAAATGAAACGGTTCTCACAAGACCTTAAATACATAACTTCCGGTTTGGTGCACTCTAGCAAACATTTGCAAACGAACAAAAGATGCTGCATTCAAATAATGCAGAACCATTTTCTAAATAGCGGTCGCATATAAACCCACCCTGCTTACGATTCAACGCCACGAGGGCAAAGAGAACGGTATGTTGATGCCACCCAAGGGTTTAACTCTGACACACACCTCCCATTCCATTGCACACTTCAGTGGTGAAAGTTTCAAATCCCGGAGATTATTATTCTGTTCGTACGCGTGAAAGAAGAAAAAGAACAAAAAGTAAAATGAAATGAAAAACAAATCTTCGGAAAATCGGGGGGAAGGAAAAACGATTCTTTCAAACGGAAAGACAAAGAAATTCTCGTTTTCAGAAATTTTCATTTCCTTTGAGTTTGTTTTGTTTCCTCCCCCAAGCTTCGAATTTGATAGAGCTTTTGACCATTTGCTGACAATTTAATAATTTTTTGTGTGTGGGTTTGATTTAGAAAAATCCCAAGATTCCATTTGAAATTGGTTTATGGTGAAGGAATAACTTTTGATTTAGAAAACGAAACTACAAATCGGTTGTAGTTAATAATAATATTCTTCTTATACTATGAATTTTTTTGTATAATATAAATGAATTACGTCAGGCGATGAAAGAATAAAAAGGAAAAAAAAATAAATCCGAAGAAGAATCAAATCGACTGACAGTCATTAAAACTTTTTTTTCGAGTCTGGCACTGCTGAGAAACCACTTTTTGAAACTTTGATGTCAAGCCCTCACAAACCGGATAAAACTTTTTTTTTTGGATGTTCCCCGCGTTTTTTTATTTAAAATAAAAAAAAAGGGAATTTCTGTCGTAACATTTGTAACGTTCCGCCAGAATCCGCCTCTGTCGGATGTCGTAATCCCTAAAGCAGATTGCAGCTGCGGTCTCTTGGGCGAAAACCGCTGAATCAGAATATCGTTCAACGTAGACTGGGAAGCAACCCCCGCCCATTGCACTTGGACTGCAGCTTAACTTATGCCTTCTTCATTTCGACATTTTGACATTTCCCAAAGGTTTTTACCTGTATCAGGAAGGAGTTGTAGTGGATGGGGCGGGGCGGGGGCGATAGGATCAGAGTTGACGAATGATTTGTGGTTGCCGTTCTCTTTGCTGAATTTTAAGTGACTTCGTTTTTGCCGGAAGGTGAGACACGACGCATTTTCCCCCAAGTCAACTTTTCCAGGCGTAATTTAAAAAAAAAAGTCTTAATTTAAAGTTTTCCAAGTTTGACTGTCGTAAATTTCGAACTGAAATCATTTTTGAAAGTCTGTGGTGTTTTCCAGGGGGGTGGAAAGAGAGAGGAAAGAGGAGGTGTAAGGATCATTGGTTTTGAGAAAATAAATTTTTGTTGTTAAAACCGGAAGATACCTTTCAAAACGAACTGACTTCTACGCTATATTTCATAAATATTGCACACTTTCATGAGTAATTTCGAATTTTTCTATACACATCTAGAAATCTCCTGTAAGTTCCTCGTCTGAAAGTATATTCGTCTTAAATTCTTTCTGAATAGTTACTTTGATGAACTTTAAACAGCGTAACTTTAAATATAAACCAAAGAAGCTGAAAAAATCATGAGCCGAAAAAATGGGCGTATATATATCAAAGTCTAGACCTTGCTCTGGGGGAAAACAGTTTCCCTCTTCACTTTTAAAACAAAATTTTATGTCGCTGTCATCCTTTTCCCAAAAGCGAGAGAAGGAGGATGACTGTCAGCGGTTTTTGCGGCCGTAAACTTTGCAATTATACTTTATTCTACTTAAACTTGTGCTTACATTTACGTCAGCCTAGTTTCCCAAAGAATTTGAACCTCCTCCTCCTCCTCCTCTTCCCAAAACATACAAAACTGACTTAGGCCAGGAGTCTCCATCGAGTCCTGTGACACGGAAGAACACTTCTGCCTGGACAGTGTTCAACAAAGACATTCTTCCAACAACTAGAGATAGGAAACATTGGTTTAAAGCGAGTGTGCATTATTTTTGAAACGGGTTCTTCATGAATTTTGTTTAAATTCTACACCATTAGGGCCACTATTCAAACCTAACTCAGCAACAGAAACCTACTGTTCAAGTCTAAAACTCAAATTCCACTTCAAAGACATTACTCCTTCAAATTTGCAACAACCATTCGATAGCAGGTCTGACAACCGTCAAGCCAACCAAAATCTTAAAATTTTTCCAGAAGAGAGACGAGGGAAATGGGTTGAGGGAAGGGAACCGAGAGAAGGAAATGAAATCGTTGGGTGGGAAATTGGAACACGAATCCGATTTAAATTTTGAGATTTTAATTTGGTGTACAAATCTAGTTGGAGGATTAAAATTTAAATGAAATTCGGGGGAAGAGGATTAAATACATAACATAACCGCTTCTTAATTAATGTTTATATAAAAAGGTATTGTTAAGCCTAATTTTTATTTAATAAAAAAAATTATTTGGCGGGGGGGGGCGTGATTTAGATTTAAGCCCAAACAAAACATTTTTATACTTTCGCCGAGTGAAAGTTTTTTTGCTTTCGAAATGGGATGAGTTTAAAGAAATCTTGTCCGATAAGATTAGTTTTTGGAAAAAAAAGGAAAAGGAACGATGGGAAAAGTCAACGTCCTTCACGGAGAAAAGACAAGAAGTTGTTGAATTATTTTTTTTTGTTCACTTCCCTTTTCCCAAGTTGAGAGATTTTCCAGGCGAGAAAAGAAACTTTTCCTTTTTGAGAAGTAAAATTAAAGTTATGCTCTCCGAATTTTTAGTTTGATGAAAATTGAATTTTTCTTTTTCCTCCTTTTTCAAGATTAACGTACAAATCTTAAGAGATAGATAGTGTTTGTCTGGAGGAGGGAAAAAAAAGTGGAACATCTTTCAAATTTGTTGAATGAACCCTAAGAAAAGAAATCTTTCACCTGACTCTCGCGTTGAAGTGTTTTGTCAATGTTGTCCTTGTCGTTTTCTTCTTTTTTTGTCGCCGCCATTTTGTGTTGTGCCTTTCACGGCTTCTCCTCCCAGATTGAATTCGGCTCAGCAAGATTCTTCACACCGACCTGATGCCGGTTCTGTGCGTTACACAGTAAATCGGGTGAATATACATACGATTCCCAGAGATTATTCGTAATCACCAACTTAACTTGGTAAAAGTGATTAATTATAAACTTTTATTCGTAGATTTTTGAGGTTGAATGCCATAATACAAAACTCTGGGGTGAAATGCCACGTAAACACAGACACAAACACAAAACTGTCTAAAACTAAAGCTTAAACTGTTTCTGGTACTAGTACGTATGCAAATGTGAGTAATTATTGTGTATTTATCACATTTACCGTCCAGTTTATAAAATCTCCAGTTGGCAATGGAAAATTTTTTGAAAGTTTTACTACAGCAACGAAATCCGAGGAACTGTCCTCGCCAAAGACACCAATACAGAAGCCAAATATGAAAGCAAACTTTTATTAAAATCCCATTACGAGTGAAATATTTTATAAACTAACCGGTAAATGTGATAAATACCCAGTAATTTGTCACGTTTATTAAGCTCAGTTGATGGTTATGAATAATCACCGGAAATTAATCGCCCGATTTATCACTTTTACCGTAACACATATGAGGTGTAACGCACAGAACTGACATTATTTTCCGGTCTACCTAACAGTTACGCGGTCTAGTTATCTTTAGCTGATTCTGTAAATAAAATCTGTGAGGAACTATTTCACGGTAGCAACTTTATAATATGTATCATGTTAGGCTTTTATGGTTTCACGTAGATTTATGGGTTTGTTTAACTTTAAAAAATTAAACCTAAAAAGACTTGTAACAACTCACTGCAAATTTTTAAGTGTATTTTAAGTTATGCGATTTCATTTTCATTAAATTTTTTTTTGTAATGAACACTGAGGGTTACCTAATTGTAGCTACTTAAGACTTGTTGCTGATTAACCTAAGAAGACAGGTTGATGTGTTGCGTTTGGCTAAAACAAAATCTGATTTTCCGCGTATTTGAAGTTATGCGGACTTTGTCGGAAAATCGAAACCGAGAGTGAAAGGGTTTGTAGTTACATCGAAATTTTCTCTCATAAATTACTATTTTCGAAATCGAAAGCGAAGGTTTTTTTGTAGTCACGTCTCTCCCACGTCTCGGATCGTTTCCTGACAATTCTCAACTTGTACGCTTGCTGAGGGAAATATTCGGAAAGCACAAAGAAGGAAAAGAGTCGCAGGGAAAATGGTTTTTATCTGAAATCACTTAGTTGGCAATTTTTTCCTTCTGCCGCAAGAAATAAAGTTTCGGAAGGAGAAAAATAGATTGAAAAGGAAACCAAGTAGAAGAGTTGAAAAGGATTTTTGTTCTGGTAATGAGGAGAAGCAGGAGGAGGAGGAGGAGAAGTTTTATGTGGTCTCCAGTGTGCATTTCTTCTTCATAAATAAAGGAAATAAAATTTTCCAAAAATTTTCCGTTTTAGATAAGTAAATTTCGTCTTAATTTAATCCTATTTTTTTGCTCTCTTTCCGGAAGGGGAAGAGAGTAACGGAAAGAAGGCTTTTCTAGAAAACCAAAAAAAGAAGAAGATGAGGAAGAAGAAAGGAATAACTGGTTTAGGGTGGGCTCCAACAGAATCCGATCAATTTTTACTTTTCATGAAAATGGCTTGGAGGATTTTCCCTTCATTTTTTGAATACTTTTCCTTCTATCTCCCAAAAAAAGATTTCCTTCTGACTCATGAAAATTTAGAAAAGAAACTCAAGTTTCCCTTCCACCCCACCACAAAAAAATTATCAAACAAATTTTTATTTCCAATCAATTCGATTAATCAGTTTCCCCGAGTTTCGGTTTCCTTTGTCTTCAGCACAACTCAAAAATCAGCTCATACTTTGTTTCATTTATACTTTTGATGTCGAATCCGCAAAAGAGATCTTTTTACTGTCGTCACCTGATATGGGTTTACTGTCGATCTTAATATTCTACTCACGTGAACGGTCCTTTCTCACTTTTTAAGAGCCTTCCGCTACCTTACCCTCAGTCATTAATGTAAATGAACTGTTAGCTATAATCACGCCTTTAAAAAAAGGAGTATATATATACACCTTTGCCGGGGTTTGTCAGGCCTCAAAGGTCGTAAAAATAAAAATCCTCCGCCGCCATTTTCGTTATATTGTTTATGCGACTTTGTTGACGCCGTAAAAATACTTAATGAAGAACGATAATAAAAAATTCAAAGGTTTTATTTACAGTGTTCCACCTTTTGTGTCAGTTTCGAAGGAAGACATCTTGGGAAATTGTCCCCGGGACAAAAGGAATATCAAAGGGAATAAAATGAAATAAAAGGGAAATTCATGCTCAAAGGCGACAAGTATACGCCACTGTAAAACCAGAGACTCGTTCGTTATTTAAATTATTTTTTTTCTGGGCTGCTGATTATATGAAACAGTTCGTTTTGAAAACCGCCACCCCACCACCACTTCCGCCCCCTTTACATCTTCTTTTCGGTTTAGAAATTCCTTTTTTCTAAAAGTGGTGGTTTGGATTGTTTGTGGTTTGAGGTTGATGGGTTAATAATCGTTCTAAGATCCGTTAAGAATTTGGTCCTTTTGCAGCATCTCAAATCTCAACATCAGGATCTCAGCATAGCGAATAACACGCTCCTCTTATCCTCTGTCTTCATTATTACTGTCTTTTGATGATTCGACTGTCTTCCTGTTGTCTGTCTGTGGCTGTAGTACTTTTTAGTGTTTGTCGGTTTCTGTTTCTTAACTTGGGCTATCGTCCATTATTCCCCTTCGCCGATGATGTTTTGGGTATGCTGTCGCTTTTGAGATGTTACATAATTTTCGTCACAAATACCCCCGCCTTGAAGTATTTACATGGAAGCAGTGTAGCCAACATAACCCAACTACTCTCTACGTTCATGGTCCAACCCATATATACAGGGTGGACCGTTTTAGTGTCCTCAGTCCAGTTTGTTACTAATTATGGCAGGTGGCAGGGAATGTTTTTGACAGAGTTGATGGGTTGCATGGGAGAGAGGCTGTAGTGGCCTTGGGTTTGACCTTGAACGTTCCGTTCAAGGTCAAACCCAAGGCCACTACAGCCTCTCTCCCATGCAACCCATCAACTCTGTCAAAAACATTCCCCTACCTGCCATAGTTTCTGAAAATTTTGAATAATTTCAAAGACCTTTCATAAATAATGCACAACTGCCTTAAAACTTCATTTCTAAAAGTTACTACAATGTAACAATAGTAGTGTAACAAAAAACGTTGAGACTATTCGAAGGAAAAATTCTGTAAAACGAAATTGGGCGTTTCCAAGCGAGCTTTTAACAATAGAAAAGTCTTATATACGGTTTCTTATTATCGTCAATATATCGAACGAGAACATATTAGTGCCGGTTTCTTTGTCGGAATTTCGGGTTACGCGGTAATAGAATTTCTTGTCAGCTGTAACCGTGTCAGCAAACACGTCGAAGGTCACGGGAACTGGTGATTTCGAACGGTGTTTATTTATTTGATGGATTTCCCTCGTCAATTTTAACATGACCCGACGAAAGTGAACGGGTGATAAATTTCCTTTCGCCGGGTTCGAACGTCTAGAAAGCTATCCATATGACGTCACATCAATTTTCGACAATTTAACGCTCAGTTTCTTTCTTATTCGCACAATTTCTCTCCCTCGTTTGTCTTCACTTTCAGGTTCAACAGTCACAGAGTCAGTTTTGATTTTGTAATAAAAACCTTGCCGCCCCTCCCATTTTGAAAGTTTGAACGAGTCAATAAAAGCTCTTCGGGCTTTCTCCTCCCGCGGAAGGAATTTCAAAAACAGAAATTTTTCATTTCGAAGAACTCAATTTAGTTTAGACAAGGAAAAGGTTTGCACGGAATTCCAAGAGAATTGTCTCCTGTAACACTTGACTAACTCAAAGCTCTTGAGCAAACACAAAAAAGCTCTCCACATTAGTTTACCCAACGCGCATTGCATGCGATCCCTTTTTCTTTCCTTTTTAACCTCAACCGAACGCTTTAAACCTTCAGCCCCCGGATGGGAAAGAGAGGAAACTTTCCTTCTTTCTCTCCTGTTTACTTATTAACTTTCTTATCAATAAAGTTAGCAAATAATAATTTCTTTCCCCTTCGTCAGTGAATCCAAATTTCAATTTTTTTCTTCTTCTCTTCTCTGTTTTGTGTTCTCTGACTCAGGCTCTTGAGGAGCTTTCCCGACAGCCCATTCGCCTTCTTGTTTCTCTTTTATTGTAATTTTATTAGTTTTTAGTATTGTTTGATTTACTCCATCCCCTCTCTCCTCTCCTTCATCCCTTCTTGGACTCACCCTGATGACTACTCACTCACTCGAGGGTATTTTTTTAAGTTTTTGTGTTTACTTTAGGGGTGAGTAAAGTTGGGTTTTTAATTTTAGTTTTTGTTTCTTTTGTTTTTATTTAATTTATTAAAACTAACAACTTTCCAGACTTGGAATTGAACCATTTCCGCTTTTCCCAAAGGAAGAGAGAGGAGGGATGAAACACTAAATCGAAATGGAGAAATAAATAACGAACGCTGGGAGTAAGTCCAACTTTTAACAGGATTATGTTGGCTAACTTAAAGTTAGTACCAATCAACCACAGCCCTCTAGAATTTTCTCTAACCAATAAAACTCGATAATTTTCTTGAGGATGTGATGTTAGGTTTTGTAAGAAGAATCGCGGTTTTATTTTACGCGTCCAATATTTGTGGGTTAGGGAAACTAAGGTTGAGTTCAGTTTGGTTTTTAAATTGTACGAATTTGATGGGTTGATGAGACAAATCAGACAATTTTGAGCGGAAATAAATAATATTCAGAACCTTGGTACTCAAACTGCGGCCCACCAAGCTCTACTGAGTGGCCCAGTGGCCCAGTGGAAACCGATTTAGTGAAAATTTGTGAGAAGGTCGATTGCTCATTAAGTCTGAGCTATAGTGCCTGACGGGCCTGTGCTCAGAAACTGCTAACATTCCTTGCCTCAAAATACTTTTGGGAGGCGATATACAGAAAATACATACAGAAACAAACTGACAGATTTACATACAGATGATGCCCTGAGGATGGACTGTATGCATCGAAAGCCAGACTTGTAGTCTTTTTTTTGGGGGTAAGTCATGTGGCCCAGTCGCAATGGTCAAATGAAAAGCCCCGGAAGGAAAAGCTTAGGACCAAGGATCTAGAAGAATATCTACAAAGCTTCAAGCTTCTTCGCTGATTTTCAACAGCACTGACTGATTTCAGCTAGTCGCATGTTCTACTTATACACTTCGTTCTGACTCTAAACTCAGACTCAAGACTAAGCTTGTTGCCTTGGTCGCCATAAAAACACTTCAAATTACAATTCCTCCATACCGCGTAAATCAAAACTCAGTTTTCCAGATACGCGTCAAGCGAGCTTTATTTATAAACTATAGAGAACCGCCAATAAAACACTTTCATAATTTATAAAACGCGTAAAAGAAAACCTAACAACAAAATCTATAACTGGTACAACTGATTGATCACTGTAGTCAGTGTAATATTTTGCTGACATTGTTTCCTGACGGTCTATTCTCACCACCTGCTCTCAAACAGTAAAAAATTTTAAGTATTGTTACAACTGCTACAGCGTGTGTTGTGAGCGCTGATGTGTAGAGAGTAATAAAAAGTAGTTTCACTGAGAACCGGAAATAGTCTGCATTGTTGACGGTTCCAAGTTCTTTTGGTAAATGGCACAAACCAAATCCTCGGATTATGTAGTCATTAACGGGGGTTGAGTTTTACAACAAATTCGGTCGGAGAAAACAAGTCGAGTTTCAATAAAATCTGTCGGCCATTATTTTCCCGACCAAAACATTTGACAATTTTATGTCGTCCCACCTCGCATAATAAGACAATAAAAATAATTTATTACGGTCTCAATATTGCGAAGAAGATCATTCGCAGCCGATAATTAAGTAGCTTCCGACCGGATATAGTTTTCACAGAATCACGTGATTATAATCCAACATGGAGTCGGAGCTTAAAGACTCCAGAATTCTTTTTTCTGACTTTTTTCCCCAACTCCTTCCTCCTCGATGAGTTCTTCTTTTGTTTCGCCATGTTTTATGAGTCTGCAGGGACGAGAGAGGGGTCTGTCGGATGTTACAACCCCCGTCCGACGGATTTGCTTCTTGGATTATGCTGATACACATCCTTTTGAAAAGAGAATTTCCTGTTTTCTATTCTCAGAGGTCTTTTAGAAACTCTTTAAGTTCCACCGCATCAGCCATCGGAAACTCTCAGGCTATGAAAATTTAATGAGGTGACATTTTCCATGAGAGATTTTACTACTTCCAATCTACTACCCCTCCTCCCTCGGCCTCTCTCTCTGACCCCTGAATCCGAAATTTGAAAATTTTCAATCCTTTGTCATTTCCCTTTTGTTTTCCCGTCTCTGAAATTAATGGACGGATGAGACTTATTGTCGTCGTCCGAGTGAAAACCTTTTTTTTGCTGACTCCTTTTTTAACGCGAATGAAATTTTTTTCCCTCGCTTTTGTGCGTCTGTCTCAGTTTCTGACTGTGTGTATGTCAGAAATCGTTACATGTTCTGACCGCTGATCTTGTTTAAGACGGTTTTGACTGTTTGACAAGTTTGAGTTTCAGATTGTTTGGCTAAAGAAGGAATAAAGTTTAGAAAGCATTCCAACTGATTTCCTGTGAGAATCAAAATAATCGGATTTTTGAATTTTGTTTCCTTCCAAACCAGGACTTGGTAGTCAGCGATCCCCGGATTCGAACTGGTCCATGATGCTGTTATAATGACCCGCAGAGAAATTCGCTTATTTTAAATAAATTCAGCACAAAGTTCTCGTTTTACGCGAACACCACCAATCGACTTAAAAAAGCTCTTCTTAAAGCTCAATTTCGGTAAGTAAAAGAGAAGAAAAAAATTTTTCCTTCTGATTTGAGTCAAAAAATTTTTATTTTATAACTGTTATACTTGACGTCACACTTGTATTCTGACATTTTGATTAGGTTTGACATTTTGGGTTTGTTTTTATTTTTATTTTATTTCCATTCCGCAATCTGGGAAATGGATGTTTTCAAAATTTTACAGATCCCCGTGGGTTTGTCATAAAATTTTTTTTTAATGCAGCGGCCAAATCATTCCAGAATGAAACGACTAAATTAGAAGATAATGATGATGGAAACTAATTGATGTGCAAAATGAAACGAAAAAAGCGGTTTCGCGGTGTTGCCAAATTGTATCGACCATCCATTTATAATGAGAAATGAATACAAACAATTTGGGTCTTCGGTGGTTTCACCAATGAAACGCTTCTGGTTCTGTAGATGATGAACTTTAAGACGAAACGCGTAAAAGTAGACGTGACAGAATATGATAAGAAAACTTCAGGAACTTATTTTCGTTTAAATATTCACAAAGTGTGCAATACTTATGAAAAGGATTCGTTCTGAAAGTGTGCAATACTTTTGGAACGGGCCCTTCTAGAAAGTGCACGAGTTTCAAGATGAAATTTTGTTGATGGTGAGCAACACTTTTTAGTGTCAAAATTCTTGAGAGCAACTTCTCAAGACAATTTGAAATGAGGTCCTGAGACTAATGTACAATACTTATGAAAAGAGATCTTGAGACTAGTGTGCAATAGTTTTGAAACGAAACCTTGAGACTAGTGTGCATTATTTTTGAAATAAATGTGCAATACTTTTGAAATGAGTCCTGAGACTAATGTGCAATACTTTTGAAATGAGATCTTGAGACTAGTGTGCAATAGTTTTGAAACGAAACCTTGAGACTAGTGTGCATTATTTTTGAAATGAGGTCCTGAAACTACTATGCGATACTCTTGAAATGAAATTTTCAGATTAGTGTGCGATACTTTTGAAATGAGGTTCTCAAACTATTGTGCAATACTTTTGAAACGAGCTCCTGTGACTAGTGTGCATTACTTTTGAAATGAAACCCACTGACGAGTGTGCATTATTTATGAAACAGACTCCTCAGGCACGCGTATATCAATTTACAAATAAACTCCTCCGATAAGTGTGCATTATTTATGAAATCCGTCCCATTCCTCACGACAGGAATTTGAAACAGGTATTCAAGGTACTCGATAGAGTTGTCCGATACTAAAAAAAAGATGAGAGCCATGGGTAGATACCAACACAAAAGAAGGAAAGAGCCGTGAAGGTAGAAATGAAAACATTTTCGTAAGTTGAGCGATGAAGAAAAACCTTAAAAACAAAGGTACAACAGGTAGCCTGACGGTTTGTTCACTTTTAAATGGTTGGATAAGTCCGTAAATGATTTGAATTGTTTTGAAATCTTTTTCCTTCCTCTTATCTATCTATTAATTATTTAGTTTAATTTAGTTTCTTCCTTCCTCTCGTGCACGTCAAAATCAGTCTTTTGTTTAAACGTTAAACATCGGTTTTCTATTGTTCTTATTGTTCCCTCACCCAAATTACACGGAATTGTTCTAATGATCATCATCATCATCATCATCATCTATTTTTTATTTCTTTTGTTAACCATCAAGACGTTTTAATATTTCACGGTTTCCTTCTTCTTCATCTTTCCCATAAGTCATGCAGATGTTCATCAACAACGCGACTGATGTACGCCCTATTTTTTTGTAACAACCTGTTCCATAAATAATGCACAGTCTCGTGTCCTTTAGGAAATTGTTTCATAATAAATCCTTCACCAGTGTTTGCGTAGAATAATAATTCTCCCCCTCCAAGTTTTAATTTCCAAAAGTACTGCACACTTTGGTGGAGAACTCATTTCTAAAACAACTCCTAGGACTAGTGTGCATTGCTTTGGAATTGGAGTCTTCAAACTAGCGTGCAGTACTTTTGAAACGAAAACCTAATGAAACTGTGCAACACTTTGAAATGAAACCCTTTTATGAGTGTGCAATATTTTTGAAATGAAACTCTCCAAAGAGTAGCAAAATTTATGAAATAGACTCTTTGAATGAGTATGCATTACTTTTGAAATAAAAACTTAAAGGGAGTGTGCAATACTTTTGAAATGAAGTTCTCAGACTTGTGTGCAATACTTTTGAAATGAAACCCTCTTACGAGTGTGCTATATTTATGAAATAAAACTCTCCAAAGAATGAGCAAAATTTATGAAACAGACTCTTCGAATGAGTGTGCAAAACGTTTAAAATGAAGCCCTCAGAATAGTGTGCAATACTTTTGAAATGAAACTGAGTGTGCAGTATTATGAAATAGAATCTTCGAATGAGTGTGTATGACTTTTGAATGCGAGTCCACAAACTAGCGTGCAGTACTTTTCAAACGAGAACCTAAGAAATCTGTGCAATACTTTTAAAATGAAGCCCTCAGACTAGCGTGCAATACTTTTGAAATAAAAACCTAAAGGGAGTGTGCAACACTTTTGAAATAAAACTCTTATACGAGTGTGCAATATTTATGAAATAGACTCTTCGAATAAGTGTGGATTACTTTTGAATTCGAGTCCTCAAACTACAATGCAATAGTTTTGAAAGAATTCCTCTGAGGAGTGTGCATTACTTATGACATAAGGAGGTCTATAGTGTAGTGAGCAAAGCGCCTGACTATAGAAGACAAGGTCGTCAAATCCTCTCCCACCTCCTGTTATGTCCAACAGCATTAAAACTCAGACTCAAATTTACTCCTCAGACACGTGTACATCAGTGGTGTCAACAACATACCAACAAGATGTGAATAGTAAACAGAAACGTAGACATATCACAACAGAAGACAAATTACAGGCTAGAAACAGAGATGAAATCAAAAAGAAATAAAACAGAAAAACGAAATCACAACTCGAAAACTAAAAACGAATCCCAAACAGGAGAGAAAATGATTAAAAGCTCGTAAATCTCAATCCGAAACCCAACCAAACCCACAAACAAAACAAATTCTAAGATGGCGGCAAAAACCCCAGAAAAGAATCTCTTCCTCTCTTTCGATGGAGAGAACGCAACAAAAAAATTGGAAAAAGATTAAGATCAGGAGAACAAAAATGAAAATTAGAAAACAAAGAAAAAAGAAATTTGAAATTGATAGAACATCAAGAATTAAAGGGATCAATTTAAATTCAGAACGGAAATGTAAAATAAATTGAAAATTAACCGGAAATAGCGTGAATAAATTCACCAAGACACTGCCATTCAATTTAGCTTAGAGAATATGAGAGGGCGAAGGGTGTATAGGGGCTCCTCTAAGTAAAGGCTTGAAAGAGTCGATCAGCCGATTGTGTAATCTAGTGGTGGCCAAATTGGACTATTGAGCTGTTCAGGGTGATGGTTGCACGTATATTTGGGGGCAGTGATAAGGTTTTATACTAAACCTTGGTACTCAGCTTTTCCCTTCCCGGGCCAGATTTTCATTGTGACCAATGCGGCTGGGCCACACGACTTACCAAAGAAAAAGATTTTGCAATGCATACAGTCTACCCTTAAGGCATCATCTGCATGTACATCTGCCAGTCTGTTTCTGTATGTTGCCTCTTAAAGATATGTTGAGGCAAACATTGCCAGCAGTTTCTGAGTACAGGCTCGAACATTTTCATGCTAGTCAGGTACTATAGTTGAGACTTAACAATGAGCAGTCGACCTTTCATAAATTTTCACTCAGTCGGTTTCCCATGGACCACTCAGTAGAACTTGGTGGGCCGCAGTTTGAGTATAACAAAAGGAGAGAAGATTTGGAAGAATTGATCTAAGAATTGTTTTGACTTTACTGCAGTTTTCAAAATCAGCAAAAATTTTGGCCGAGATGAGAGGTAATTGGACAACTTGAAAAGTGTGATAGCCGAAGGACATTGCTGACATTAACAGTCACCAAAAGTCAAAACTACCGAAGTAACCTGTATGAAAACCTCTTCGGAAGTGTTAAACAAGAAGAACACCCCCTGTATAGGTGGTTCTCAAAGTGACTCTTGTATTTGGGGGCAAAATAACTGCGAGAAGGCGGTGATAGTATAAAAGAAAGGAGAGAAGATTTCGCAAAATTGATTTAAGTATTCTGCTCCCACGTCTACATGCAACGAGACCATATAGCCCCTTCTAAAAAGAAATTGGGAGGTATACCAGGAAAAAAATCGAGTTGAGAGTTATTCCACGACGTCATATATATTTATAATATATACTATCTACCAACTGCTATTAAAATTAAACAAAAAACAATTCCAGAGAGCGCAGAGCAATTTTATTCTCAAACGGATGTGTTAAACCAACAAAAAGAAATTTTTGGAAACCACTGATCATAATCAAAAAACCTTTTACCAAAATGCTACTCAAAGTTAACAGTTGACTGACCGCATTAAAATTTAATTTATTAATAAATAATTTATTAAAAATGAAAATTCACTCTCGAGCATCTCCTAAACCTCTCCTAGTTTATTTATGTTATGATAATTCTCGTTGTACTCTATGGTTGTTGAACTCTGTGCTACGCCATTTTAAATTAAAATCACAAATTAGGTGGTCATGAATCAAACGACATAATTTTAAACATAATGTTTTTGTTAAGAACATAATACATCTCTTCTGTCAAAAGATTGTTGGACGGAAATGTGGGACGGGGGGTTCAACTGGATACAGTCACTGTATAAATAAGTTGATTCTGACAAAAATTTTTTATCGGTTCTGTATTTTTTTAAAAATTTATTTATTTAACGAGGAATGTGACATGAGAGGTTTGAAGTGGGCTTTTCCTCGTGTCGCACACGTGGAAGTAGATGAATGCTTGATAGAAGTGTTTTGGTGTGAGGGAGGCGTGAAAATTGTTTTTAAAAAAATTTTTTTCCCCAAAAATAGGTGAGGTTAATCCATATCGCCCACTTCTCTCCGCCATATTTGTTTTATCAATTAAAAACCACCCAAATTGACCTCCCGAAAAAATTAATTAGTAAAACAACACAAAGGGAATAAAGTAAACTATCGTTTCCGTCAATCAATCATGTCCGTCGGCCATATCAAAGAGTCGGAAAGGCTCAAGGTCGACTGCCAAAAAGTTTCATGTCATTCTATTCGTGCACAACCTTTCCCCGAAAGAACTTTGCTGATTTTGAGTTGGATTCAGGCCACCACGGAGAATCGCTTCTTGTTTCTGTTAAGATTGATGATTCTGAGGATGACACAAAGTGTTGTGGTGGGTATGGGGCGCGGGGAGAGATGATGTTTGGTTAAACAAAGACAACAAAAGAAAATTAATTTGAATTGTTGAAACGGTTTCGAACAACGCCACGATGAGGACTATTTATTTATTTTTATGTAATTATTTATTTATACTGATAGTCGGGGGTTTTATTTAAAATGTTTTTCAAATTTCAGAGTCAAGAAAGGAGAAAGGTGGTGATACAGGGCCCCTCTCTCCGTCAACGGGGTGTGCAGACATTAAAAACGATTTTCAAGAGGAAAATTCAAAATTAAAAGTAATTTGTCATCACGTTAAGGCCCTTTTCTCTCTCTCCTGTATTTGTTGACTGATAATTTGGGGTATAGATGGGGACGAAATTTTCTTATTTTGGGAGCCGTTGGAGAATTTTATCTACTCAAAAATTACTTGTTGAATATTCGAAAAGTCACCAAAGGGTATCGTTTTGTCAGCGATTGTAAATTATTCGAGTCCTTGAGTTTGCTAACCACTATGTCGTTTAAGTCGAAGGACCAAATGTTGACGATGAGGATTGATTTGGATAAAATTAATAGATAAATTTATTTTAATACGATTGTTTACAAGCGATAGGCATTTTGATTTTCTTCTTTTGTTCTCTTTTCCATTGCTGACTATGTTTCGACAATTTACCACAGTGATTTTGATTGTAAATAAAATTCTCGAACAACGACCAAAGCAACACGTTCAGACTTGTAACAAACAAGTCATAGAGACATGCAGAAACTCATATTAAGACGCGCTCAGACTTTGTACTAAAGCTTTTCATTGTGACCATTGCGACTGGGCCACACGACTTTTACAGGTCCGTACAGTCCATCTTCAGGGTATCATCTGCATGTAAATCTGTCAGTCTGTTTCTGTATATTGCCTCATAAAGATATGTTAGACAAGCAATATTAGCAGTTTGTGAGCAAAAGCCACAGCAATTTCTTACTAATCAGGCACAACGAGCCATCGACCTTTTACAAATTTCCACTGGGCCACTCAACAGAGCTTGGTGGGCCGCAGTTTGAGTATCTAGACGATCATATAAATAGAACACACAGCCAACTGGAAGTCTGTTAGTGCAGTACAACGATTCAACTGCTATCGGAACGACCGCTCTATTTTCTATAGATACTCTTATAGATATTTATGTCAAAATTTATATTCGGTCGGAATCCTTTTTTATCTATATCGTAGACGTCGACCATGTGTTTGGTTAGACTAAGCCTGATTACATCCATCTAGGTCTTAAGCTAAACTCAAGAATACACTCTGTCATCTAAAGGAAGAGATACGAGGAGGAAGAGAAGATTCAGTAAAATTCCAATCAAAGAGGTATTCAAAACTATTTCCAGCAATTGAGACAATTTAATTTAATTAAACTTTGAAATAAATTTCTAGAAACTAATTCTTTTTTTTCCCTGTAAAAAATATTTCTGTCGAACTTGCGTCTCGAGTTAAATAGCTCATCACACGATTTCTCTCCTTTCCTTCATCCTCATCTCTTTCTCTTCCTTTTTCCGGGAACCAGACAAAACTTAAATAAAATAAAAGTTTAATACAGATAAAATAAATATTTATGTTTTTCGAATTATACGAAGAATGGGTCTCGCTATTAAACGCACATGGGTTTATACTTCATCTTGTTCTTTTTTCTTGAGGGAGTAAAAACCCTTTTTTTTCGTTTTTGGATTATCCGACAGAAAGAAAAACAAAAATTCATGAGCGCATGAAGAACATCTGAAAACTGAGTCTAGCTGGCAAGATGTTGCCGTCAGGCTGTCTGGGCCAAAAGGGATTTTTTCTAAAATTTGCTCTAACCCAAGAAAAATCTCGGTTCGAGGTTAAGGGTGAATCAAACACGCATACCAACCCACACGCACTGGAAAATAGGGAAAAAGGCTCAAATCAAGGCCGATATTTCACAAATGTTTATCTTTGACTTGAAACCGCACCGCCGAGGGTTCTCGAATTTGACAATTTTGAGGATTACTCCGGCCATCGGTCTAGGTCTTTATCGCGTATATATATCGCAAAAGTTGATCCTTTCACCCGTGTAAGTACGGGGGTGGAGGGTGGTGGTGGTGGCGGCACAAAGAGAAAGAACATAAAATTGAACGGATTAACGTGTCGGAATTCCCGTCGTTTGAATCACTTATTTATGTAAGAGGAACGTAATCCCCATCAAGGAGAATTCTCCAGAGTCATTATTTCCTTTTACTAGGACGTTGGTCTCCGGTTTCCTCAACTTTCTTCAGCACCCTGCCCCAAACACCCACCCGCCCCCTCACCTCTCTTACATTTTCTATTATCAATTTCATTAACATTATTTTTTAATTAAAATCCGGAGGAAATCCTTTTTTTCCCGCTATTATCTTTGAATTTCTTTAAGACAGGAGAAGAAGGAAGGAGAAAAAAAAATTTTGAGGAAGCGGGAAGGAAGAGGAGTGGAGGAGGAGGAGGAGGGAAAAGGAGCGAAGGTTTTTTATGAATTTTAGAAGTGATTATTTGAACTTTTAAGGAATTTATTAATTATTCACATTCTTCATCTTCGTTTCCTTTTCATTTTTATTAAAACCGAAAATTTTCCAACTTTTTTTTCCCTTCATCTCCAAATTCATTCCTTCTTCTTCCCTCCTCCTACGCCTCTTTTGTCGTACCGTCTGAGAAGGAAAGGAATCGATTGTCATTCAACCTCTTTGATTTGTCTGGATCTTGTCGCTTTTTTTGGTGGGAAAGTTGTTAAGTCTTCGCCATGTTGTTCTCGTTTCCGGTTTGATTTTCTTATAGGTGGTTACGATATATTTTTAACCCCCGTTAACTACCACCTGTCTCCAACACGAGTCTTTTTGTAGTTGGTCTAGTTGAGGAGGATTTTGACTGGGAAAGAGCCCAGCATCTTAGCCCCAGGAGTCGGATGTGAGTAGAGATGACAGGTTTGAACGTTAGTGGATGGTAGTAAGAGGTGAGGGGGCTAGTAGGTGAGGAAGTAATAAGATGAAGGAGAGGGCAGGAAACAGGAGAGAGGTTGAGGTAGCACTACGAGAAGAGCGTTAGTGAGTCAAGCGGTTTGTAACGTTGGTTATGTGGTTCGTTGAGGAGCCGAGGAAGGATTGGGATGGACCGCCAGACGGGAGGAGTATTTAAGGGCGAATCTGGCAATCTCATCCTTTACAGTGGGAATCGCCAGATCATTTCGGATTATGTGATTAGGAACGAGCCATGGAGCATTTACCATGATTCGTAGGGTTTTGAACTGGAAACGTTCAAGGATTTCCAGGTTTGAACTGGCAGAGGAACCCCAGAGCTGGATCCCATAGGTCCAGATGGGTGGTTACGATATTGGATCGAATATTCTTCCCAAATTTGACTAACAAAAATTAGTCGAATTAGTAGTGAAAAGCGTTACTTGGAGTACAACAAAACAACGCACAAACCGAAATCCGAGTCGGATCCGCAGTTTTAGAAAACAGATGACTTTTCCGGTGGAGGAAGTTCTCACTTATTCATTCCCATCATCTCTTTGATTTCCAGCCCCAACATCTCTCCGGAGATTTAGAAACTCATTAACAGAACCGATTAATTATCTCTGACCTTCTTTCACCATCCTCTCGAGAATTTGAAAATGGTGTTACTCACAAACAGAAAGTGGAGACTCCAAGTTTGAACACACAAATTGGGGGTTTTGGAAATTCAAAAAAACCCAGACAGGGGTAGTGGGTGGTGGTGATGGTTGACAATCAAGTATATGCTTATTGCATTTTGGGCCAGCGGCCATTTTTATTGTTTTGACCGAATGAATAATCCCGTTTATGGTTTCAATGGGAACGGAGCCAATGCACCAGCGTGACGTTTCATGCATATCCTCTCGTCACGCAACCTCTTTCGCTTTTTATTTATACGCCTAATTACAACTTATGACAAATGTTTTTTGTTATTTATTTCATTCTAGTTTTGTAAATAAAAATTTTTTGGGAATTAGAAAACAAAAAAACAAAAAATACTTTTCCTTTCTTCTGCTATAATGTTTAATTAACTATCTGTGTGCGAAATAAATTTAATTGTTAGATTGAAAATGAATTGTTTTTCTCTTTCTATTTCTGTTTCTACATAAATATAAATAAATATTGTTAGTTGATGGTTAATAAAATGAAAATTTCTCTTCGTTTCCTTTGTTATGTGAATCATTTATTAAATCTAAATGAAATTTATTTATTTTCTTTCACTTTCAATTATGTAAATTGTCCTCTCTCTCAATAAGCCTTCTGTCTGAGTTATGAGAAGGATGTCAAGCGGTTTTCAATAAAATTTTTTTTATTAATTAATAAATAAGGAAAATCTGGGGAATGTTGATAATGGATGAAGGAAAGTTTAGACTTATTGATCTGTACAAGGAGAAAGAAACTGAAAGGATGTCTGACACAATTAGAAAGAGGCGATTTAAATTTTTTGGTCAGATAATGAAGATGGATAACAGTAGGCTTACAGAATAAGTGTTTGAATGAGTAAGAATGGTACCAGTGGATTCAAGAAGTAAAGAAAAATATGGAATAGCCGAAGATATAGAACGACTTGTGCAAAATTTTAAGGGTTTCCTGCAGGAGGGAAAGAAGAAAGCCTTTTGAGACAATGATCCTAACGGTACGAGGTCCTAATCGCGACACCAAAGCTGAAGTTCTAGCTGTTGGTCATGAGGATTTCCAATCTTGATCCCCTCACCGAAAAAAGCGATATCCTTGAGGTAGTAGCAAAACACTCAAACTGTCCTACTACCCAACTAATGTAAAACGTATCCAGCTGGGTCTTGGTTCAGCCTGGGTTACTCTTCCACAGTCGGCTGCGAAGAAACTCATAGCAGAAAAGTGGTAATCGGCCAGACAGACGTTCTGGCTGAAAAACGGGAGCCCAGATGCTTCAAGTGTCTTGGCACTTCTACCAGATTTAATAGTGATAAACACGTCCGCGGAAAGTGGCTCAGTTCTCATCAGTGAGAATGCAAATCGGCAGTTGAATAGAGTCGTCCTAAGTGACAAAGTCTCAGCTATGTAACGCTACGCGAATAATAGGAACGTTGCATAGCTGGAAATCGAGGAGGTTTTCGCATGTTTTCTACAAAAACAAGAGGAATCAACAAACTGAAGGGTTTGGAAGCTAATATTGTGCTACCTTCCGCGGTCCTTAGATGGCCAAAATTGAAGAAAATAAAACTGAGTTGATTAACAGTGACCAAAGTAATAACCATAATAACGGAAAACTCCTTACAAGAGGAATATATAAAAACAAAAAGTGGAGATCGCATTTGTGGCGACAGACTTACTGTCTGTAACTAACTGACTAACTGTCTTACTGTTGATATAACATCAATACTTCCCAGCCAATTTGAAAAAATTGAAAATTTAAATTAATTCCATTTCCGTACAATCAAACTCGAAGAAAAATGTGTTTTTACCCTGCGGTCAGTCACGTGGAAAGCGGAAAAGTCTTGCGCCATTTTTTCCTTCACATATTCATTCCAATATTTTTTTTACCAATGAAATCCATTTCCAAATCCAATATTCCTTATATTTGTACAAAGGAAAACAAATTTTAATCAAACTTCTTTGTACGAAGAGAAGGAGAGAGAGGAAACAGAGAGGAAGGAGTGCAGTTGTAAGGGAAATAAGTTATAATAAAATGAAAACTGTACTCATATCAGTTTACTTTCAATATGTGTATAGATAAGGATGGTTTTGTAAAAATTTTCCAACTAACATGGAACCTTAAAAGTTATTGAAAATATATCAACAAACTTTTCTTCCTCCGTGTCTGTCTGGATATGTGATTGAAAAACAAAAATTGTTATCGGAGTAGTTTGTTTATCTCTCTGTTCTCCTAACTTATCTACTGTTTCGTTTTGCAGAGGAATTGATGACGACTGGTGGCTGATAGGACTTTCGGAAAAGCTTTTTGATGTGATGGGAGTGTGGTTGAATGGCATCTGTAACTAGCGCATACTTTCAGCAAATGTTCATTTCTTAAACATGCACTTGGAGTTGGTGTCAAATCGCTGATTTTTGAATTGGCTGTTGAGATATTAAGTCATCCTCACCATTAAGTTTAAATTTGAATAAAAAATATTCGATTGAAGGTTAGCTTTGACACTAAACCATAACTTTTTATCTAAATGATTCATCCAATCAATCAGTGAATGAGTGACTTTTCTGTCTCATCTCAAACTGTTAGGTTTGGTTACTCCCGCAACCTCGGAGAAGCGATTACAGGGTGCAGGTCTAAGAGATGAGGTTTCCTTGAGGACCACGTGTTTGTTCTATGATTCAGTATTAGACTCTTGTGTTTCTCTCTTCGAATCTTTTAGGTTTTCCTCATGGTACAAGTCGTGCTTCTCTCAAATTCCATTCCTGTTTCCTCAAACATCAAGTTACCTTAAAATAGTGTTACGCGAGTTGCGTCAAGTCTCAAATTGGAGCTTCCAACAGCTACAACTTCCTCATCATCAAGCATCATCATCAAGCCCATAGTGGACTCACTCTCTATCATAACCTAACACTGAATTTCGCGTTGTAATATTTTGACTTGAATTGTACACATCAACTGTCTAGCTACTAACATAACTATTGAAGCCAGAGACATACATTCCGTAACACGCTATTCACTAAAATTCGGTTCCTCACCAGCAAAGTGTAACAAAATCGGATAAACTGCTGCTGTTTCTAAGATCCCCATTCGAATAACACTTCCTTTTTGAAAGAAGGAAGTAACATTGGTAGAAATTAAAAACATTGGCAATGATGCGTTAATTCTTTCAACACAACAGAAGAAAAAAAATCAGAAAGGGAAAGGATGGGGATAAAATGATAGGACGGAAGATGGAGAAGAAGAAGAAGAAGAGAACGAGAGAGAGAGAGAGCTTTATTTTTTCTAATGACTGATTTTCATGACAATAGTGAATTACATCCCCGTTGAAGAAAGTTTTCCCCGACCGCCTTTAAGGAGAGAATCCATGACTCAACGATTTTTCTCTTTATCATGGAAAATTCGAAAGAGAAAAAAAATTATTAATAAATATAAAATATTTTTTGAAGCGTACAACTATCTTTAATGATGCTTTTAAATGACAAAAGAAAGTCGAAAAGAATAGTATCTCGTCCCTCTCTCGCTTTTCCTCTTTTCCACTCCCTGCTATCCCATCTCATCTCCAGCATCTCTCTCTTTCGTTTTCCGTAAGAAGGGTTGCATTTCAATAAGTCCTTCAAAAAATAAATTTCCAACCGTGACGCCGGCTCTGGAAAAATTTGTATCGTCACCGTTCTTTATTCCATCCCCGTCTTCCACTTCTTCTACCCCCTCTCCCATCTTTCTCACATTAATTTTCGACGCATTTTGAAAGCTACCGTCACTTTTCCAATTAAAAATGGTTATTCCTCCCCCATTTTGGGTGGAGTTGGGTGTGGAAATCCTTCAAAGAAAAAAAAGCTTTTTTGACGAAGAATCGAAAGCTCGGAAAAACGTAATTAATCCTCCAAAACGGTAAACCATTCACACGGGGAAACGGGGGAGAAGGTGTAGGAAAAGCTTCTTTTTGCGTGAAAAGCATTATACACACAACGGGAAAACATATTCTTAGGAAATCTTATTTAAAGCTTTTGAGTCTCTTTAGGGAATTGTGTAGAAGTACTTGAAACTTCATTACAAGCTTTTACATTATAATTACGAAGGATAAAAGTAAAAGTAATAGAAAAGTTTATATTTATCCGAGGAAGCCACGGATGTTTAAACTTTCGAGTCTGACGTTAAATTTGCCGCTTTACCGACTTTGCCACTTTCGACGTCACTCACACTGACTGGAAAGACACCCGAATGAGAGAGAGTGTAACGACACAATTTCACAGAAGCTCATTGAAACGATCATTGTTGTCAATAAACGCGATGCCATAGGAGAATGAAATAGTGGAGGAGGAAGGAGGCGTGAACACGTTTCCTAAAGGCGAAAAAAAAAGTTTCAGCGAAACCAAAGAGGATACAACCGGTTTTCCGGAGTCCGATTCCTCGTGGAAAAGGACAAAATTGAAAAGTACGTGACCCATAAATTGAGTTGGAACGCTAATAACAAAAGGAAAAATGAAATTTCAGGTTTTCTATACCAATAAATTTCAAGGAGGAACATTAATAAAATTATTTAAATTAAAAGATTTAAAGTTAATAAATTTTTTTCTCGCGAACTATAGTCTACTCGTCGCGGATCGCACAAAGGAAAACCTCAAAGAGTAATTATTACACGGAATGAGTTCATAAGTTCACTTTCGTTTGAAACGAAAATTTCTTTTATCGAGGCGGTTCTCCGTATTAAAAAGGACTAAACCCACCCGAAAGTGGAGTTCAATGACCAGACGAACCAGGCATTCGTGGGGCCTACCCTTGAACTCCTTACCGACTACTTCACAATCGCGAAAATCGCTTTTCATTTCTAAAAGCTTTTGCCGTTCAACCTTTTTCGCGAAAGGGTTTCTTGTTTTAATTTTTACCCCCTCCCGGCCACCTCCATCCCTGTCTTCCGTCTTTTCTTCTTTTCTCTGCCTTTAGACAAAACAAGAATTTGACCCAAAGGAAGTTTGGAGGATTTTGTGAGAATTCCACGCTAATAAAAACCCAAATAGAAGAGGGATTCTTTTAGGGAAATTCTTCCCTTATCCCTGCCTGCCTCTCCCCCCGCTCAAAAAGTTTGAAATTGGCTAAAAAGTGTGGTCTCCGTGGTTTTATTCCGATGATAAAATCGCTTTTGATTTAAATATCCTTTTAAAAGAGACTTTTCTTCTTAAAGTTTTCCTCCCTCCTGCCCCCCCCTACCACCTCCTCCCGCCACAGCCTCTCGAAAACCTTTTTATGTTAGTAGCGATTCAAGTTGAGACTGGAATTTCAGAAATTTTTGAAATACTAAAGATGAGGAGAGTTAGACGGGAAATTCTTAAGTTCCTTCCTATTCCAGGAGGAGGAGGTGAATACAGAGGGCAAAGAATCGACAGATATGGAAACTCGACGAGTGTGCGATGGGTGAGGTTTCTTTTTCAGTTTCCATGTTTGTTTTTACCCCAGCCGACTAAACCAATCCTACCGTTTGAATTGTACCAAAACTAAATTTTGTTTTTGCTCTAAAAGGGAAAAAACTTTAAAATGTGAAATTGTAATTTTCCCCACTTGTACCACTCTTCTCTCTCAAGTGGAAGAAATAAATGAAAAGAAATTTTGCCTTGAACCATCGCAACCCCCTACGCTCGGGTTGTTTTCCTCAAACAACATCCTATTCCTTAGCCAAAGGCAGAGGAAAGAAGCGAGAAGGAAAGGATCAAAGGGAAACGTGGAAAAAACTTATTAGGGTTGAGTGTTTGCCTTGGAAAACTACGGATTGAAAAGGTATTTTAAATTAAAAGAGGTTGAAAGACTTAAAAATGGACAGGGAAATGAAATATAAAAAGTTCTTTTCGTGGGAAGAGATGGGGAAAATTAAAATGCCGGAAATGAAGAAACAGATTTTCAGTCGGTAATGAGAGACGCCGCCGTAAGTTTGTGAAACGACCCGCCAGGCAGAAATGATTAACATTAAACTACAATCTGCGAAATGACTACCTCTAATAATTACAATTATTACTTTTTATTTGTTTTATTATTATTATTATTTTATAACAAGGTTGTAATGAATTCTCGGCCGGTCTAAAAATGATTATTTGGTAGGTGGTCAAGCTTCCAAAATTTGATTTTCTTTAACGGATTTTGAGTTACAGTTAGTCAAAATTTTTTGGGTAGTAACAGGATGCAGGAGGAGGATTCGAACTCACGACCATTGCGTCCCTGTCAGGAACCTAAACCACTACACTACTCCTCCCAGTAGTAAGGTTAATCAAACAAAACTTGTCTTACTCAGGAGCCGAACGAAAGTACTTGAGCAGAAAATTTGAGTGAGTGGTCCAGAACAGGAGTTTGTAGATTAAGATGAAAACCTAAAGACTTCAGAGAAGAAAGACAAAACGAAAGCCACAAAACAAATAGAACAGCTCAAGGAAAATAAAGAGGACAAGAAAACCGAAGGAAAGAGAGAAGGATGAAGTAAACGCAAGAAGAGAGCCAAATTTGAGGAACAGAAAGAGAGGACCGGAAATAGAATCACCGAAGACTTAAAAAACGAAGGAAATAAAGCACAAGAAAGAGTAAACAAGTCAAAATCTAAGGAAAAGTAGAAGTATTTGACTCCAAACCGTGTGCATTATTTATGAAATATCCTCACTCATCGTATAAAGAAGGAAATAAACAAAGACAGTAACACCAAACCGTTTGAATCCAACTACACCATCCAACATGTTAAATGTCAGAAGCTTTCACAAATTTTCATCCACGAATCCTGATGTTATTGAACCAACTCAGCAACACAATTCCAGAACAACGAAATCATTTAGAAAGCGTATATAAAAAGCACTTTTCCTCTGAGCCAAAAAAAAAGGAAACAAAAACGACACACACCAAACTCCGGGTCATAAATTTTTCACACGCATTCACAGAGAAAGGTGCCATAAAAAGGTTGGAACTCTGTCTCTTCGCGCCACAGACTGTAACTAAGGAAATGAAGAAGAAGAAGAGACACGGGGAGTCGAGTGCACCATTGTACCGTTTAAAAATTTTACATCTTATTTAAGCCATAAATTTGAATGAATTACGAGCAATATTCCCCATCTTGGGTAAAATAATATGAAGGATAAAAAAAAGCAGAAGAAGAAGGCTTGGTAGTGCAAGTTTGAAACATATACTCCCCCCTCCTCCTCCTCCCCGAAGAGGAAAGTAAAGAAACGAAAAACTTGGCGCTTAAGCAATTACTTAAATAAGTGCCCGAGTCATTTTAGTGCGTCGCTGTGGTAAAAGAGCTTTGAAGAGAGACAAAAAAAGAAGGAAAAAGAAGCTTTTTTCCTCCTCTTCCTTCCTCACGCTAGAGACAAACAGAAGGAAACAAATTCATTTCCGTTGGAGGATTCCGTGGCGAAGAACCCCAACGTTTAAACATAAAAAAAAAGAAAAATTCTGGGTCGAAGGGCCATTAATTCAGAGAGAGAAGGGAATCCCAAAAACGAGGAGGACGCCATCTTCACACATGTGAATCCCGAGAAGCGTAGTTTCGAGGAGCAATTTTCTAATGAAAATCGAACCCTTGAATCGATTAATAAAACTCCTATTAGCTTTCGTGTTTGTCGAGATCTTAGGATCATCCCTAAGGATGAAGCTCCAGGCCTTGGTCGTTGTCATCCCTCTTTCGAATCTTCCCTCTGTGATCATTATCGTGTTGGATTTTTGCCTTTCCACGAGGGTTATTGAAAAAGCAAAAAAAAAATGAAGAAGGCAGTGGGTGTGTGGGAGGCGGTGGCTGGAAGGATATCATCCCTCTCTCTCTTCTCTCCTCTTTCCTCTGTGGCAAATAGAAACTTGAATATTTTATTCGAGCTTTTCAGTCTGGGTTTCGACTTTTGAATTTTCACTTCTCCGATAATGAACCCCAAGCATATCGCGCTGAATTTTAAGCTGATTATTCAAAAATCGTATCCCGAGCACTTTCAGTTAAAATGAAACCACATCAATTGGCAGGCAGGCAAGGAAGCAGACAGGCGGTTCCTTTAAAAGGGAAAAAGTTTTCCCATGGAAACTGAGAGGAGATGTTATGAATGAAAGAAAATTAGGTTTAAGATTTTTCGTGGAAATTCCTTTGCCGGGAGAAGATGAAACTTTTACGAGGGAATCAGGAGCGTGGGAAGGCCGAGGAAAATTTTTTTTCCCTCATCCTTTCTCACATCTCCGATATAATTTTATCTATCAAACAAAATCCAAACAAATCATCCTTCCAAATTAATTGTATAATTAAAACCAAAGTGCACAGAGGAACAGACACGTGTCTCAAAAAGAAAATTCGGGATATCTCAAAAGCTTTCAGCTGAGGGAAGTACAGGCTATATAGGGGAGCTAACATGCATTTAACGGACTTGGTGAAGGAGAGAAGCGAAATTTAAAAAGGAAAGTCAGGGGTTTTAGTCGTGGCAGAAGAACACGAGGGGGTGAGAGGGTGATTTGTCATTTTTCATAACCGGATTTTGAACTTTATGACGATAGAGAAAAAAAAGGAAAACACTAAAAAGATATTTTAAAATTGCCGCCGCCTCAATAAAGCTTTTTATTTTGTAGATTTAACGGGTTTTCATTCACCTTGGCATGCTTATAATTTTTTTTTTCACTCTCCTTTTTAGATAAAAATAGAATTTTTTTTCGAAAAGAGATTTTTTTGTCGAAATCATGAAGCTGGAGGAAATTTTAAAATGCGGAGAAGAAAAAAAGACTTAAATTAGCGGAGGGAAATCCAAGAGGATTCGTTCGGTCCATAAAACTAAATGGCTCATTTTGGTTGGTGGGGTATCATCTTTTGCTCCTTTCCCTTCCTGGAAATCTTTTATTTTCGACTCTAATCTTCTCCAGTTCGAATTTCTACTCTAAACATTCTTCAAGCTGACCTCTCTCTCTTAATCTTGGTAAACACAAGACTTTGAACCAGAAGTCTATGAATAAATTTTGATGAGAGGGCCAAGGAAATGGCAGTTTGTTCTATTTATCTATTGAGCACGGATTCTTTGTTATATATAGTCTTGTGTGTGAGGAAGGAATGCGCGAGGATATAAATCAGAAGTTAACATGTTGGCTCCGAGTCCTGTGTTCAGAAATTTTTTTTTCATTTCTCTTTTGTGGATCTTCTTTTGTTCGGTTGCTTTCCCTGCCAAAAGATTTAGGTATCAGGTTTGGTCCTGTACAAGGTTAAATTTGTTTTGATTTCTAAGAAGAACGTCTCTCTTCTAGTTTTGAATAAGTCTAAACAGTATCACAATGATATTCATCGTGACGTCATTTGATTCTCACTATTCAGAGCCGAGTAAATTATCTACGCAATTATCTGAGGTACATATAAAATGTTCTCGTAACAGTATCAATACAAGCAAAACTCAGACACTACAATACTCTTGTACTAACAACCACAATTGAAGCATCGGGCAAACTCCTGAGGAATATTTTTGGAGCAGTATACAGAGATGACTCAGCCAAAGCATTATACAAAGACACAAACTTTGCGCTAGTGGCTAAAATGTATAACTAACATCAGATAAAGGAGTCTGAAAAGCACTGTTGATTGCGACACTACTGCAGCAACCATTTTCGGTCATTTCGAGAATCGTTCGAGTGAAAACGACGGTTGTAGGTATATACAGCCGCCATTTTAGCAGTAACTCATTGGTAAACCAGAAAGAAGAATAATTTGACAGCCGAGAGATTAGCGTTTGTAAAAATGAAGCGTAACACTATACAGAAGACAAAAGAGAGTGTAAGCAACCCTAATCTATGAACACTATGATTCAATAGCTAATTTAAAGACTAAAAACTTTGTTGTCTATTCATTCAAATCATTGTTGCCAACCCTAAAGTCTCAGCTTCTTTCTGGTTCACCAACAATTTACTGCAATAATGGCGGCAAATTCAAATCCAATTAATTTTGAGACACTTTATACAACTGTAACAAGGTCTGCTACATCAGTAACATTTCCTTACTGAAAATACTGAAGTAACACCAAGGAAGCCTTCAAACGGTACAGTAAAAACCAGAGAGAGTGGGAGACAAACTTCTTGGAAAAAGTCTTGCTGTTTCGACTAAAACAATTTTGAAGTGAGTCATTCTTAAGACTGTGCAATATTTATGAAATTCTTTCCACTTAATAATCGAGTATTATTGTTTGAGATGGAATCTCGATAAAACTGTCTGTTATTTATCGAATGAATAACCCATAAAATGACACTGTATATGTATTAAGGAAATAAATTTGGGTGTCTGTAAAAATTCCAAGAAAGCCGTAACTAACTAAATAAATAAAAATATTAACATAAAAATGTTTCGAGCACACCTTAAATTAATAAAAATTCAAATTTGGGAAATAAATCGAATTTAAAAATTTAACTTGAGTCATCTCCGAACAAGTCATCGTCTCGATATTTAAAACATGGCGTATAGAAGAAATTTTGAATTTCAATCAATTACCAAAGGGAGGAAGGAGGGCCAGGAAATTTAATTTAATTGAATTAAAGTCATTATTTAATTGAGACAGACACAAATAAAAACAACTTCCGGTTTGAAAAACCCGAGTTTAATGACGGGTAATGACACAGGACAAAACACACAAAACTACAAATTGAAACAATGCATGACATGGTCGAATAAAGTCACCTCCATGTGAGGTCCACGGGCTTCCCTTCATCCAGCCTCCGTAATTGAACCTGGGTGGGAAGATGTCGGGGAGGAGGAGGAGGAGGAGGAGGAAACGTGTTATTTAATACGTTAAAATAATTAAAAATTTGTTTACCCGATTTTAACGGTCGGATTTATGGTTTCCTCCGCGTAGGGAAATCCAATCGGAAATATGGCGTGTCAAGAAACAGACAAGAAGTGACCGGCAATTAACTCCGGGAATTAAAGACAACGCACCCAGAGATACCGGGAGTCGTAAAAAATGGTGAATTATGAAACGGGGCGTTATGAAAAACCCAAGTCGTGACGAGTTTTCCTTTTTCTCTTCTGCAACCCGGAGGAGGAGGAGGCGGTAGGTCCTCTTTCATTACCAGAAGACGTTCTGATCGGTGTTGTAGTTTGTCTAGTCCATTCGATGAGACTTTTCTTTATTGCCATTGTTTAAGACGTCCGAGTGTTTCTAGAAAAACGACTGAGATTCTCAAAATCCCCCTGACCTTCTCCACCGCCAAACAAAAAGTTGAATTCTTTATCAAATTGGGCGGTGTTGTCTTCTGTTCTCGAGGAACGGAATAATTTAGGAACGGTTTAATAAAAATGTATATTATGTGGGAAGACAACTCCTTAAAAAACTAATTCTGCACACGTTACCTCACACATTGACTTGGAATATATTTTCCGAAGCAAGGAGCCTGTCCAAGACGATTCAATTTATGGTTTTTAAAACGTACCTGAAACGAAACAGAAAGAAGAAAAAAATTAGAATAAAATTATGGTTATGTAGATTAGGATCCTCGCGGAAATCATAATTCTCGACAACGCTGCTCATTTGCTCTTTTTTTTTAAAGGTCTTTTCCTACAGGGCTGCCAACTGTTTTACTTCAAATTCTCAACGTCTACATCTCTTCAAATGAAAGAAAATTTTTATGCTGTGGTTAGGTGCCATTTGTCTACAAGCTCAAGACAATAAGTAGTTGTGTTAGCGTATATCGGAGGATTAGAGATACAACACAAATACAAGCTGAGTAGAGTATTAAAGATTTGCGTCTTCTGGAAGATTTTGTAGAAGGGATGCTGCGTCAACAGTAGAAGAGACTTAGAAGAAAAAACTGTACTAAGACCTAGGTACTCAAAATTTTTCCTTTCCGGGCCAAATTTCCTTTCACACGACTGGTCACACGACTTCCCCAAAAAAAAGATTTTACAAGTCCGGCTTTCGACCCATACAGTCTACCCTCAGGGCATGTAGATCTGTCAGTCTGTTTCTGTACGTATTTTCTGTATATCACCTCATAAATATGAGTTTAGGCCAACAATATTAGCGGTTTCTGAGTACAGGACCGAACATTTTCGTACTGGTCAGGCACTATAGTTCAGACTTAACAATGAGCCATCGACCTTCTCACAAATTTTCACTCAATTTCCACTGGGCCACTCAGTAGAGCTTGGAGGGCCGCAGTTTGAGTACCAAGGTACTAAGGTACAAAAATTACCAAGTACAGTCTCAGTGATAACTCCAAAGGCCATCCCACAGATCATTTTAGTTTACTACATGTTTATTAGTAATTCTGTAGCGGGAGGTGTAGTGCAGTAGTTAAAGTTCATGACTTGAACGTGAGTTCGAATTCCCGTTCCAAAGAAGCAAGAGTATAAATAAATAAAATACAAAAATAAACAAATACACGCGCAGAATTGCCAACCTAACACATCATACGTTCCAATAATTTTTAAATGAAACAGCGTTAAATGTTAAAAGTCATAGTAGGTCACTTAGGAATTAGAAATTAATGAAATATTATTGTATTAACTTATTTGTTGTTAATTAGTTTGACTTTATATCATTAAATCGTGAGCATCATGGCGTTATCTGCTACTTGTTTATTTTTATTAAAAAAATTTAATTAACTGTATATAGAGTTCATTTATCTGTCTATATACGTATATAAAAATATTTGTTTTCGAATAAGTTCTACTGAAACCTTGGAAGCAGTTTCAAACTTCGAACAAATTAGATACTGTATGTTCGTTAAATACTGTATGCTTATTAATCTGTCTGGACATGACATAAATGGAGAGGACTTGAGAGAGGGTAGAGACATAACTTTTCTAAACTATAATCAATTTTGTAGGTTTAGTAAGAAGTTGCAAAAATTTTAACTATCCTTCAGTAACTCAACACAACAGCAATAACAACAACATCAGAGGAGGAAAATTTGAATGTTTACATCGGCGGAAGAGTTTAAGAAAATTTTCAAAATTTCCAGGTTCAAAGAAACCCCCAATCATTCTTCGAAAATTTAATTAAACAATATTTGAAAGGGGCTATTCGAGTTTTAGTTCTGGAATCTCTTTTCAAAACAAGAGTTTTCCACACCGATTTTCTAAAAGGTAAACTTGGAGAAAAGTTACCGAGGAGGAGGAGAAGAAGGAGAAGAATCGAGAGATTCAAACGGGGAAGAGGAGAGAAACTTAAGGCTTCCGCCCATTCAAACCGGAAGTTTTAATTCTCAGATAAATCTTTTTTTATGCGACGAATCAAAACCGAAACAGAGAGAGAGAGAGGATACTGGTTTGGAGTAGCACTATCAAAAGAATTCAGCACAACTTCCTCCTCCCGCCAAAAAAAGAAACCGTGTCTGTGACCGGTAAAAAGTTTATCACCAAATTTTCTAAATTTCACAAGTTTTCGTCCACCCCACTCCCCGTATCCCCACGGCTCCCCCTAAGCTTTCATTTTCTGAAAACCCAAGTTTAAATAAGGCTTCGGTGTGTTCAAGTGGGCGGATTAAAAACCTTTTTAGCTAAAGTTCTTTGTTATCCTTCATCCCTTTTGAACAATCGTTTCATTTTTCTCTCTCTCTCTCTCTCACACTCTTTGTGTTCTTTATAAAAACTGTTTACTTATCGGCCATAAAAACGCGGGAGAGAGGAGAGGAGTGTTGGTGGGGGCAGGAGGACGGGAGAAACAAAAAAAGGAGGTTTTTCGGGAAAAGAAGAAAAAAAATTAATGAGTAACAAGGAAAACAAGACCGAGAGACCACACCCTTATTTACGTTTTACATTACATTTTATTTCGATTCGTCTGTACCGATAAAAAAAGCTTTTCCATGATACTGTGATTACAGAAAGCGGCTGGACTACTGAGCTTTATCACGCAGTCAGTCTCGCAATTTTATCTGATTCAAGTCTTATAAAAAAGGGAAAATGGCCTTCGTCGAATTTTATTTTTGCGCGAAGAATCTCTCGAAAATCCTTTTTCGTTTTAGTCTCATACAGTAATGTTTTAATGAGTGATACGTTTCTCTTAGTTGTACATTTACAAAACTTTCATAACACCTCTCCTGCAGCCATTAGGGTGAATACGATTTGGAGATACGCGACCGAACTAATTAAAGTGCTATTTGATGTTATTTAAGCATGCTGGACCGTGATAGATTGTACTGTATGTGAGCACATATTTTTTGTAGTTTTTGGGATATACGGATATAAAATTTTTGGGTTTGTCACAAACCGCGGCACTGTCCCAGCAAAAAAGGGCAGAGGACTACTCGTCTCAATTTATAAGAGAACCAGATGATATTTCCACCTGTAGCGTAAGGGATGCTGTGTAGTGTAAAAGTATGTGGACCACGCTATTTCAACCTTTTTCGCCTCTTTCATTCTCTTGCTGTGTTCTTTCTTTCTCTCTTCTGTCCATTTTCGTTCCTGTTTTTAGCTTCGTCGTTGCTTCTTCTATTTTCTTCCTCAGGGTATCCCTTGTGTGCAGGTCTTCGGCTCCGATCCCTGTCTCTTTCAAGTCTTTCTCCGTTTCCACGAACCATGCGGGCTTTTTTTTTCTCTTCAGGAAGTGTGTGAAGGTCTGGTTGGTCAGTCTCCCTGGGACCATCCTCGCCATGTGCCCGTAGAAATGTGCCCCGATTCTTCTTTTTCTAATGACGTCAGATATCTTTCTTATGTGTTGGTATAGTTCTGTGTTATGGTGTCTCTTATATCCGTTGTTCTCTTTTATTTCCCTGTTAAGGGTTCGGACAGCCGATCCGACGGTCCAGCTCTGGACACTATACACACACACTACACACCACACCTTGTAGGAACGCTATGCTCACTTCAGGGCTCACAACCTTGATAGTATCAGCGACCATTAGCCTGACCCCCACTTCTTTCAACCAATTCGGGGATTATAACTAAAAAAAAATCATTTTTGACCCAAAAATCACATCACTAGGAACTGAAATAGTATTAGAACATACAGTTTTGAAAAGTTACAGAAACTGACAACGAGCCCTCACCAAAATAAATAAAATAAAATTTGAGAAAATAAAAAATAGTTAGGGCGAGCCAAGGTGAAGGTTAAACACTTCACTTTTCATTTTCCTCTCAGTGAGGCCAATCAGAAGCAACCTTAGAAGGAAGGACTGCGGAAGAGAAAAAAGGAGGAAATCAAAGGAAAACAAAATTATAAAAAGGAAAATACTAAAATCATTATAAACTATAAAAAGGAATAAATTAAATGAAAGTCTGTCCGTCTGTCTCTCTTTCCGCCCTTTGAGTCACACGTCCCTGGAGATACTGAAGAAATAATTTTTTTTATTTATTTATCATAAAGATGGCTTTCCCCATTTTATATTCATAATTAATGAGAGCTTTGGAATGATATTTGCTTTTTGATATCCCCGCCATTTTGTTTGTATTTTTTTGTGTTTCGAATTATACTCAACTCTCTACTATCTAGACAAAGTGGTCTTTGGCTCAAAGGAAAATTTAAAAAATTTTTGCTTTTCTGTATATTTATTTATTAAAAGTCGTTTGACTGATTATACTAGACTAGATTAGATTAGATTTAATTGGAGAAGTCTAATGCGACGTTTAATTGTTTTTTTTACGTCTGAAATTGATGGAGGCAAAATTTTTCTCTTAAGTTTTATTTAAATAATAAATGAGTTTGGGGGGGGCAAGGGAGGCTCGGGGGGGGTCTTACGTAAGTGTAATTATTCAATCATCAATTTTAAAGTTTCTAATTAACTTAAGTTTTTACGTGACTTTCCCTTCAAAGAATTTTTCTTCACTTTCTCGTAAAAATGTTTTCCGCTCTTCTTTTTCCCATCCTCGTCCTTTCTCTTCTCTCGTGTTTCCCTTTGGCAACATAGTTCATTGCCGAGACAATACCTCGTGGTATTGTATAGTTTTCTAAACGAAATCTAGGATGTTAGAATCATCAACCAGTTTTTCGGCTATTAGATTTAGGCATACCCCCCTCCTTGTGAGTGCTTTTATGTATGTTAGTGATAATGGAGAAACTCCTCAGGACGTCGTCAGTGTTAGGTTAATTTGAATTAATTGAGAAATTAGTTTAAATTAGTCAATGTTAGTGAACTTATTGATGTGAACTTTTCTTCCTCGTGTTATCTATACTTGGTTGTGTTCTTTAGGTTGTTGTCTGATTTGTGTTTTGATGTCTCCAATTATGAGTCAATAAACAGTTGGCAGATCTCGCATTAAGGACTTGTATCTAGAAGAGAGACCAGTGTCTTAGAAACGCCGAAACTGTGGTTTTTGGTAATCAAACATGTCTAGAAACCTGTTCCATTCTAGCAAGTAACGTGGGAGGAGTAGTGTAGTGGTTAAGTTCCTGACTTGGACGCAGTGATCGTGAGTTCGAATCCTCCTCCAGCATCCTGTTATACCTCCCGAAAATAAGGGAGAAAGGCGGGATTACAACGACCACTATTGTAGCAGGACCCACTTCCGTCTTTATCTACACATACTGCTGAGAAGCTGGAGCAAGGAGATTGATGTTATTGGGTTGAGTTAACTATAACTATAAACACGTGTTTTGATTAGATTAGTTACAATAAGTAGTACAATTCATACACAGAACAAGATTTCACCGCGCTACGAACAAAAGCTCCACATCTCAGAACAAACCTAATCTCTCTCTGAAAATTTCAAAAATGTAATTCCTTCACCCAGCTCAAAGAAGATTTGAAAATCTTCTTTCTTTTCTACTCATCCGCTACTTTCTGTTATGATCTCCTCGAGTCTAAAAAAACGTTCCTCCGCATTAACCTAACCTCTCTCTTATACAATTCCTCCAAATTGTCTTTTCTTTTGATTTCCTTTGTCTGCGAGTCTCTGACGAATTTAAACATTCTCGAATCCCTTCAGGGATATTCTCCCTCACCTCACCGTCTATTCGAAGCTTTAAGTGCTTTCATTATCCTCATTCGGTGTAACAAGCTCTCTCAAAATCATATCTCTCCACGGTTTTGTATCTCCTCACGCGGTTTCATCTATCCGACACGTGTTTCGTTTACGCTCTCATGTTAAAGTCCTAGTCGAGGTAATCACGTGACTGGAGGATAATGACGTCATATGAAACATCTCAAGAAAACGTGGATTTTTAAAAATTAATTTGGTTTTCGTTATTTAGTGAAAAAAATTTCCCACCTTCCCGTGATCCACGCCCCCCAAAATCTACCAAAAAATTTGAATCCAGGTCTTAATTACCTATTAAAATGGCTGACTTCGTTTATAAGGAAAAAAAATTATTTTTTTATTTATGAATGAATTTTTAATTAATTTTAATTATTTTTTATTACAGCGTGTAACTTGTTTTTTGTGTGTGTGTCGAAAACCTGCGGAAAGCTCGTTTATTGAACATGTAAATTTAAAGGAAGTTCCGATGGGACGGAGAGAAAAGGCATCAGAACCTTTCATACCGGCATTAAATTTTTTACTGGGCAGTGAAAAACGCAGAATTAATCCAGAAACAAAAACTGCAGGTACTTGAAAAAGTATTTTCGAAAGGATTATCGTAATAGGTTTAAAAATTGCAGGAAGCAAAACCAAAGCCGATATTCGACCGACAGGTGAAAAGCTCCCGGGGAAAACGAGGTTTAAAGCCGGAAGGAGTGAAAGATGGGAGGAAGAGAAATGTCGCAAAAATGTGGGAAATCGTCATTGCTTTTTCCCCATTTAATCCACGTCAAAAACACACACACACACAGAACGCGAAACGCACACCTGGAAATGCTTTCTAAAACTTAGTCGGAGCTCTATTTCCCCCCCGAAAAGCTTTCTTCTTAAAACATTTATTAAATTCAGGGCCGGGGCGAGCGGCGGCGGCGGCGGGGGGGTTGTCTTGAGTTGAAATGGAATACGAGAGAGCGAATATGTCAAAAAAGCTCTGTTACACCTGACAAATCTCACCCTTATTAATTTCTAAACTTTATAAACAGGTGAATGACTTGTTATCGGGGAGTCCTCATCGCTGAGTACTCCCGGCTTTATTGTTCCCAAACTATTTTCTAAATTTTATGCCGATTAATTTCCCTGAAAACTCTCTCTTGTCTGAGTAATGTACAGGGTGAGAGGTTTGGAAGGGAATGGAACGGGCTAAAAGATCGGTCTCTCTCTCTCTCTTTTTAATTTTTGGAATTCCAGAACTGAACAACACCGAATAGAAACCTTCTCTGAATATTTATTTCTTTTGGACTGTGACGCTTATTTCAGTAGCTCTTAAAGAGACTCAGATTCTTTTTATGCGATAGATGAGAAATACAGTGGAACCTCGTTTAATTCGTTCCAGAGTTTTAACTCGTTATGCGAAACAATTTTTCTATATAGGTTAATGTAAAATAGGATAATGCGTTCCAGGCTGAACAATGGGGATTCCCCATGTACGTGTCACTCATTATGCCAAAAATTGCTCGTTGTGAGAGGTTTAAGTGTATTTAACGATATGATGAATCAAAAATCGCGTTAAAATAGACTGTATACTAAAAACCTGAGGCGGGAAGGTGTGTTCAAGATTTTAAAGCATAACTACAATACATACAGAACAAGATCTGAGTGTGACTGTATAAATTGTATGAAACTAACTGGGAATCTGATTGTAAGGATTAGGTGTTCATGAAACTGTGCATTATTTATGAAATGGATTCCTGCAAAAAGTGTCCATGAATCATGAAACATTTTAGCGACAAATAAGAGCAAAATGGGTACACCAAGTTAAGTTGAGCGTGGTGACGTCAATACCTAACGCCACAGGGTAGAATAGTGTTGTTCATGTAGTTATGGCGGTAGTTTTGTGCGTGAGTTTTGATGAATAGGCCTATACATACATAACTCGAGTCTTATTACAGCAACCAGTTAGTGCTTGTATGACCCAACAAACACAAATCTTACCAACGCTGAACCAAACTCCAACAAACCATCTTGTTGGATCATATCAAACCTCACTATTCCCAAAAATTCATGTTATTCAGATATTTAAACCCCAAACATAGTCGTCTGTAATATCCAAAAGGGTTACCGACCGCTGTTGTAAGGGAGCAAATCTGTTCTTCAAAAACCTTTTTCTCCTTTAACCAACTGCAATTTAAAGTTTGTCGAGAAACTTTGGAAGCTTTTTGGCAATATAAAGGCAAACCTCATAGTCGTAGATAATTTCATCTTTCAAGGTTTTGTCCCTACACTTAAATTACACCGGCAGACTCTTCAACAGATTATGTGGGTACATAAAAAAAAATTAATTTAAAAAATTCAGCTTCCATTTTGATAATCTACGCGCATCCCAGCCCCCTCCCCCAAAAAGAAGAAAAATTAATAAACCAACTCATTGCAAAAATAAAGCAAAAATATTACCGACAAAAAGGAAAGAATATTATGTAAATGGCGAAAGTTTGTCGGAAGAGTGGCGGAGGAGGAGGATAAAAGTTAAACAACATTTTGGAAGTTGACAAAAAATGAAAGAAAAAAAAAGTTGAAGGATGATATAAGCTCTGCTGAGAAACCTTTAATAAGTTTCCGTAAGATATTCTCTCTTCGACATCTCTCTCCATCTCTCTTTCTACTCGGGACATCATTCATTAGAAAATTCTGGGCTCTGAAAAATAATTACTCTTTCCCCTATCAGAGAGAGAGAGAGGAGAAAAGGAAGAGACGAAGGATGAGAGAGAGAGGATGGAGATGGAAATGGCGGATTGAAATATTCTCTCTTCGACAAACGACAATCTACAGGAATCATTTTAATTACGAGAGCTTTTAAAATATTCAAAGTCGTCGCGAGAATCAGAGCCCGAGGCTCCCGAATATTTCCACGGTCGAAAGCTTTCGCGAAAAAGTGAGAAAGAGTCAGGAACGCGTGATTCTTTCCAAAAGGAAACAAGATGGAGGGATGGAGGGGGTAGGTTGCTTTTTGGGAGTCGTAACGCTTTTAATTCATTTTTAATGATGTCGATCTCTCATTATAATTTCAAATTCTCCGATTCGATTTATTGTTTCTAATCAAGACAAGGAGACGGAAAAGGAAAGAAAATTCGTCTTCCTTTTGTTGACTATGAAACAGACACAAAAATCCCTCATCCGAAGGAAACAATTTCATTTTTACTCACAAAATGGTCTATGAGACGATAATGGTATTAAAGAAACCCACGAATTACCCCCGAAAACTCACCAAGTGAACAATTGGTTTTTGGGGCCCATCTCCAACCCCTGTACAGGGATTAATGGAAGGTAATTGCACAACAATTACAGTTCCCCTTCTATATCGCACACATGGCAGGACTTCAACTCTCCTTTCATCTGCTTTCTACCTCTTTCTCTCTCTTCCAAATTGCCATCCATAATATAAAATATTAGTCTAATTTAATTTACGAATCGAAAAGTAAATAAATTAAGTTGGGAAATTAATTAAATTAAAAAAAATTCCTTTTAAATCAATTTCTCACTCAACCGTGGCGTTCAAATTAAATTTAAACAACCACCTCCTCCTCGTCCTAATAATTTATTCACTTAGATCACTCTAAAAATAAATTTTTGAGAGAGAAACGAATTGATCCGAAACCGCACAAAACAAAGTTTTGCTGGAACGTTACCGCTTTGTCAAGTCTCAAGGGGATTAATTTAAGGAAAATGAGTTCTTATAACTAATAAATCTATTTAAAACTGTGCAGTATTTATGAAATGAGTGTTTGAAAAGTACGAAACACACAGTTGTAAAGATAACAATTTAAATTCTTAAGTAAAGCAGATTGTGTCTGGGTGAACACTAGCCACGAGACTCAGTTTCGTGAGTAATGGTGAGTTAACTTCATTTCAAAAGTATTGCACACTTTTATTAGTGTTTCAGATACAATATGTGAAGGTTATAGCATTAAAGTGACATCTTTCTTTCTTTTACTTCATCACTAAACACTGAAATGGAATTTCTTTACAAGCGTGCAGTATTTTTGAAACGAATTACTCACAAATCAAATTCACCAGGAAGTAATTCAGTCCTTTAATAACTTATCTGACTTCCGGTTTCCTCGAGATTGCTCATTGACGAGCCAGTTTCCGTCGAAAACAAAAAGTTTGGATTTGCATACAATGTCTAGGGAGAGAGAAGAGAGAAAGAAACGTCAGGGTGGTCCTGAGAGTTTGTCGGCCCAAATAATTTGAGTGTTTGCGGTTGATAGTTAGTTTTGTTGGTCGGAAAATCCTAAGCAACAGGTTAAAGATAAATCTGGAAAAGTGGAAGCATTCCATTCCCTTCTTCGGTTTTTATCCCTGAAGATGAAGAAGAAGAAGGTCTGGGAGGATTTTTTGAAGACGAGACCGAAGACACGAATCCGATTTTTTGACAGAACCGCTTTCACGTCTAATTTTTCATTTCCAACACTCCGAGTCCTAATCTACTAAATCGTTTTGGTGTATAGAGAATGCTTTTAGCTTTTCCATTTCCGGTGATTCTGATGTGAAATTTGTAATTTTTGATACTATAGTCATTGAGACCCTATAAAAATTTTTGATTTGATTAAAACTGCTGTCTTTGATGTCATCAACCATTAAGGAATGATTAATTCTATAAAATGTGCAATATTTATGAAAGGAGATTTGGTATTGAGTGTGCAATATTTATGAAAGAAATGTGCAATATTTTGAAAGAAGAGGTATTAAGTGTGCAATATTTATGAAAGAAGATTTGTGCAATATTTATGAAAGAAGATTTGGTATTAGTGTGCAATATTTATGAAAGGAGATTTGGTATTGAGTGTGCAATATTTATGAAAGAAGATGTGGTTTTAGGTGTGCAATATTTATGAAAGAAGATTAGGTGTGCAATATTAAGTGTGCAATATTTATGAAAGAAGATTTGGTATTGAGTGTGCAATATTTATGAAAGAAGATTGGTATTAAGTGTGCAATATTTATGAAAGAAGATTTGGTATTGAGTGTGCAATACTTTTGAAAGAAGATGTGGTTTTAAGTGTGCAATATTTATGATGAGATGTGATACGAGGTGTGCGGTATTTATGAAACGAGTCGTCATGATGTTTTTTACTAAATGATTTCTCCATATGAAAAGTTTTTGGAATTTCTCTTTTAAGGCAAACAATTTTTAAGATGAAGACCTCGTGTAGGATCCCAGCATCCCTCTCACGAGTGGAGAAGATCGAGAAAGAACCCCTTTCATACTTTTCTATCTCCTCCACCCCCTTCCAGCCGGGAATAAATCAAATTCTAAGTCAGAAACTATTTATTGTATAATTAAGAAAACGAATTTGACAGAAAAGGACTTTTAACATGAAAATTCCACGCGGATCAGTTTTAATTTATTAATTAACCGGCATTGATTTATAAGCATCCCGAGTTTGAATTTCCCAGGAAACCTAATCTTAATTGGAAGGCTTCTCTAAATTCTTAACAGGTTTCCTTCCGACTCCTCTCCCACTCACCACCACAGGACCCCCGGATAATCAATGGGATACACCGGGAAAGGAACGCTTCTGGGCAAATCCCATCCGTTAACTTAAGACGAAGAATATCCTCTTAATTCATTCTCACGTGTTCCGAATACAATTAACCTAATTAACCAAATTCAAAACATTCGAGAAGATACAAGAGACGAGAGAGGGAGGTAGTAAATGAGTTTGCGTGTGTGTTTATGTATTCCCATCGAATGAGACCGTAGACACTTGCTTACAAAATGTATAAAAGAAAAATTTTATGGAAACGATGTGATTATTAAAATTTTTTGTTGGTGTCCCGCGATGGCGACGTCCTTTTCTCATCCTTCTCCCAGCCACCATTTGGTTATTTAAATTATTTAAATTTGTTTTAGCATTATCATAGTCATTAAATGAGGTAAAATAATTATTTGGTTTGAGTGTCACGCCCCACCTTCTGTTTTGCCTACCCAATGGCAACCGGGCACCTGGTCGAATGGTTGGCTGAATCCCCAAATTGCTTTTTATTTAATATTTTTAAACATCCTCTCCTTCCTGTAATTTAATAATTTATTTTAAAATACCTCTGTGAAAATTTACTTATGTAAAAATAATTTTATCTATCGAAGGACCCATGAGAATCTACCAGAAAACCAAGAGCAGCATGCAGTGAGCTGCTGACATATCCTCAAAAATGAAGACATCAAACAAAAACACTAATAAAAGCTAACGTATGACCCACGGAGGGGCAAACAGATGACCTGAGGGTCTTAGTCTCAATCCTGACAGTAAAAAAAATTGCCCTTCCGGAGACTAAGTAATAAAAAAATCAATTTAACGAAAACAAAAAAAAAGCTTTGAATTGTGGCGGATCCTGACATATGGACGCTAAACACAATAAAAGGATCGCCAAAAGGGTCGTCAGCAAAAAGGACGGGACTCATTAAAGGGACAATGAATAAAGCGAAATTAAATCCAAACAAACGCGGCCGCACGAGAGAGGGACACCACCACACGCAAATGCGACTATACACAAATCCAAAATATAAAGTTCGTCTGATAGGGTGTTACTTAATAAAATAAATAAATAAATAAATAAAAGCACAACTTGGTTATTTATGTTGACCCTATTTTCAATGAACACCAGAAAAGCCGTTGAGTTCTTATCGAACTTCCATTTTGTTATTTATTACTTTCATTAAAAAGGAAAATGGGCCGAGAACGGATCGATGACCAAAGATTGCTGAACGTCTATTGTTTGAAAAAAAGAAAAGCTTTTAAAAATTTATTAAGGAGTTTTAGGGCCCGTAATAGTCGACGTGGAAGAATCAAGAAATCAATAAAAAAAAATTCTTTTGTTTGCTCGCTTTCCTTCAGCGATATTTTTCTCCAGCCCGGCAATAAAAACTGCGACGAAGTGAGGTTAATAAAAAAGTGATACAAATTATTTGTTCTCCTGGAATTCCTCCTCCTTCTTCTTCGCTTTTGACCCGAAGACCTTGCTTCGTGTGTTCGCTTTTATGGTTATTATATGATTAAATAGAAACAGACTTCCCTTTTACTGGTGGTCCGTTCCAAACCCTCTCCAGCATCACTGGATAAGAAGCTGTATATACACTTTGTAGAGTTTTTTGGTTTTACGAAACCACGTTTGATATATTTTGGGAGGAAGACCAAATTCGGGTAACTGGTTACTCAAACACAAACAGACCGTTTGGACATAGAAGTAAAGCAGAGAAAACTGCTGTCACTGTTAGTGGTAATTGGCTACTGAGTGTTTGCGAGGACAAACGAAGAAGGAAAGACCAAAATCAAATAATTGTTGATAGCTTGAATATAAGCAGCCACGAAAGCTCATACAATCCACAACTTCTGTTAGCTGTATTTCTCTTTCTTCTTTCTAAAACTATTTTTTTCAGGTTGATACCAACAGAATATCCATCTCCTCTAGTTTTCTAGTTTGTATATCACTCATACTCTACTTCATCTTTTTAAACTTTTACCCCTTTGGGTCAAGACACTGTTCAGCCACTCATACAGCAGAAACTATTTACCACCTTCACCATACGGGTGAGTGGTGAGTATATTGAGTTATCAGCTGACTGATTTGTTTCAAAACGACTCTAGGGGTGAGTAGTAATAAGCAGTAGCTTTAAGAGAAACAGTGGTAACCGAAATCACCTTGACACATCAGCAATTATGAGTACAAAAAAATAAAACTGAGGTCTCAGATCGGCACTTTTAATTTTAAGATATTGCCAAAAATTAGGCTGAAGAACTAAAGCGTGGACCGAGGAGAAGAGAAGAACCGACAGCAACAAGATAATGAAGTATAGAAGGAGTGTTGAGGTTGTGGTTCGAAAAATGGCAACTTTTGTCATGTTTTAGTGCGACTACGATAGCTACACTCATATATACTACTTAAGGAGTTAGAACACTACCGGTTGATACTCTCACGAAGAAACCCAAGTGAGATCAGAATGTCGGTACCTAAACCCGAAAAACTAACCCCTGCAGTGAGGAGATTAACGAACCTGAGTGCTTTCGCTAGAAACCTGCCTTTTACTCCTTCAAATCCGAAATTATTGTTTTCATTAAAAACGCTTTCAAGAAACCGACGATCAAAGAAACCGACCTCCCAATATGTTAATGAATTTTTTAATTTGGCCTGATTGATTTAATTCCTGAATCCACCCCTAAATTGCACCCCCCGCAAAGAGACCTCCAAAATTTTGAAAAACGTCGTCCTGAGTGGTTTATTGTCACGTTCTTCAACTCCTTCATCCTGGAGAAAATGAGAAAATGAATTCAAGATGGAGGAAGAGAACTCAGAATCAGATTCAGCTCACATCTACACTTGTGGCGACCTTAAACAAACACTTGTTAAAATATTTTCGAGTCCGCGTAAAAAGAGGTAGAAAACCGCAAAGTAATCTCTCGTATAATTTCCTTTTGTGTCTCACGGAATTTTCGGTTGATGGAAATGGTTCAGGTTCGTAATTCAAGGCTCCGAATAAAAAGAGATTTCGATTTGGACCAGAATAAATCATTGTTGTCTGAAAACCGCAAATTCAGAAGTCCGCTCGCGGTAATCAACAGATCGTCACGTCAAAAGGATTTGCTTTCCTTTATTTGAAGAAATGGGCAAACATTAGGTTGGCAACCTTGTAATTTTTTTACTTGCGTGTTTGTAATTCCCGTGAAAAGAATTGGATCCATTAAAAAAGAAAAAAGAAACAAGAATGGAGTAGTTTGGTGGTTTCTTGATGATGGATCTAGACGACTCCGGTGTACCTCGATTTGGATTCCACAAGAAACGTGACTGAAAGCCTGGTCAAGACCTTGTCTTATGAGCTTGTGAAATGATCGAATGAACTTGAAATTTAAAACAAGAAGACAGAAGAAGGCCTTTTCTTTTGTAAAAGTTTTTTTTTATGATACTATGTCGGGGCTGTGACACATGTTTCGAGAACATTTGCACGAGGGTAAGATAAGTTAAATAACTTTCATGAGCGTACTGAATACGTGAGTTGAAAAGATGTGTAGTTTAAGTAAAACCGCGTAACTCCGAAATCCATATAAACTCTTGCTACTTATTTCACTTTGTGCATTGAAAAACCAACTCAATATAATCACAATCATCTACTTCTTCAGATTTAGTCCCCCTCCCCTCTACCTTATTCTAATCTTTCTCGTCTTCTTCCTTGTCCTACAGCCATGGACATGACTATACCATGTTAATCTCATTCTCAAAACTATGTCCACCAACTACCAAATTTTTTGTCCAATTTTTCTGATTCTATCTCTAGATAACATACAATTTTATAAAAGACTAATTTCATAAGTAATGCACACTTTTAGTCAGAAATTAATTTATAATTGATGGAAAGGTCACTATAAATAATCCTGAACTTCCTCTTAGTGTCATGTCTTTTGCTTCTTCCGAGGGGACGTCAGACCAGGACATGTGTCACATCTTTCCTACGGCAAAGGACACTCACCAGTCTTCTCCCATTGTCTTATTTATATATTTTTCTCGTCGGTTTTATTATAAACAAAAAAAGAACAGCAACCTTTTCGTCCTTAGCTTACACTTCCAATTTTTTTTTAGCTTAGTTGTCTCTTAGTGTTTACTTTGTTCGGTTTCTTGTTACTGAGTTTCATTCATTTTATTTTTAAACAAAGTTACGCATATTTATATAACATATTCTTTTATAGTTCTGTGGTAACCCATTTTCATTAGCCAGAGGAGGCCTTTCAAAGGTTGTCCGTCCTGCCTTTGGGGAGGCAGGAGGAAGTATGTCGGATTTGCACCCATGAAAATGCCTGGTAGGCTCGGACCCGGGATGATAACCCATTGTTGGTGACACACTTAAGTGTCTAACCCATATTTAGTTAAACTGTTACTTATAAAATGACCTAACGCTAAATTTATTTGGTGTACTGACAAAAGCGTCCGACTATAGAAGTTATGGTCGTCAGTTCGAATCCTCTCCCGTATCCTCAACGCTGAAAAACGCGACTAAAACGGGACCCCTTCCACACAAAAATCAATACGCATAAAAAAAGACCCGGCTATGTGCATAGAAATAAACAAAAATTTATCGAAAGAGAAATTCTTTTATTTTCCCCGGTTGTGAAATGTCAAAAAGCTCTACAGCAGCAACAACAACAACAAAAACTTGGACTCGATTTCCGAGTGGAAGAGTGAATATAATAATTTGGCGTCCATCATTTAAAAACAAAACGAAACAGAACAAAAAACGTTTTCAGCATGACAGAAGCCGAAAAAGACAAAAAGAAAAAAATCAGTTTTTCGGTTCATTTGTTTTTTAATCGATTGCCAGAAACAATTTCAAATTGAATGATTACGAAAACAGAGAAGGCTCTTAGAGAATTAAATTGTATTTGATAATACAATGAGGATTACAGCCCCCTGCAATTTAAATTACATTCAGCTAAGTAAATCGACCATGATTTTCTGGTTTTGCCATGGATTACGTTCGGAGGAGAAGGTGAAGGAGAGGCGGAGGGATGGAAGAGATGAAGAATGAGGTTTTCAGTATTCTTCTCTCTTCTTTTTTTAACTTGTCTACTGTTTTCCGCTTTTTATAGCCATTCATTCACTGGACAAGAGGATTTGAGACCACCTACGAATATTTTATTTATCGTATCGATAGGTTTTTGATTTTTGGGATCCCCCGCCATCCTATCTTCCAAAACCTTTTGATGTATTAGTCTGGATGACTGGTTATCAAACAGAGAAGTGACCACTCCGATACTGAACCCCCTTTTTGGGGTGGTAATAATGAATGATCGGTTCTACCGCACAAAACGAGGCCTAACTAAAATCAGGGTCGCATTTCTACTTCTATACTGTACAGAGCCAAGATTCAGATTGTGAGAAGAACAGTTGTAACGAAATAAACGGAGGATCTTGTTAAAATGTCAATCCTTATATATCACACGGATTAGTTTAGTTATGTGGTTGGATTCACAACTAATCCCTAATTGGTTGTAGTTTAAAAGTCAAGATAAACTGAAAAGACAACCAACAGCCGTGTTTTGTAAGATACCAGACAAATCAATGAGATCATCCGGAGGATTTTCTTAAACCTTTAATCGCACTAACCCACAAATTTTTCATTTAAATGTCTCGCACTTGAGTCAAAAACCTAATTTTCTTTAGTTAATTTCCGGTTATCGCTAATCCCGCCATTTTTCCACAAGTCAGCAAACAAGAAGGAACCGCAAGCAGCACACACACAAAAGAAAGAATCGCTGAAACAATTTGGAAATTGACAGGGGAAAAGAAACTTGGGTTCTTGGCAAATTACCCACTAACTTCATTATTTATTAATCACTTCTGAGCTTCTCTCTCTCTCTCTCTCTATCCTCTTCTACCTTTCCTCCTCTTTTTTCTTTTCTTTTCCTACCTTTTATCCTTTTTCTAGCCTTTTTACGAAGTCGTCAAAATCATTAAGCCGAAAGAATTCGACCGATTCGCACTCGGGGTTTTATTGTTCCCAAAACAATTGTGAGACTTTGGGGATTTGAATTGCAGGGTAGCCAACAGTGTAGACGAGATTTTGTGATTATCGTGAGAGAATTAAAAGACGAAATGTTAAGAGATAAAGAAAAAACGGAAGAAGATGAAGAAGAAGAAGAAAGACTATAACTGTAACAGTAGATGAAGTTGATAAACTATGTCTTACCAGAATAAAAAATTTCTAGAAGGATTCGATAAAGTTAAAAAAAAAATTTTATTACAGTTTAGTTACGATGTTGAATAGTGTGCATCATTTATGAAATGATCGTCTCGTCTCTTGTTTAAGTCCAGTGGGAATAGCAAAATGTAATTTCGTCTGGGTTTGATGGGTTTTGAGACTTTGTTAGGGTTCGTTTTGAGGGTTGTCTCTCGTGAGAAGCTGATCTAATTTAGAGCTTCTTCTTCTAGAACCGCTTAGTTCTTTTCGCTTAGGATTCTCCTTTTTGTTTGATTTTGTATGAAGTCGTTGGATTTGAGAGGGTGATGCCCAGATAAGAAGTAGACGATCAAATGGAAAGAAGGAAAATGGTCTCAAATCAACAATCTTATTAATATTTAATGACAACTAGAAATAATGTGCATTATTTATGAAAGAACACTAGTATCTTGTAATACAAATAACATTTAATTACTTTGTATGGGAGTAAAAAATTTTTTGAGGACGTGTGAGGGGTTGGAGTGACCAAATTTGTGGAAGATGGTCTTCAGTTAGCACAACACAGTCGTGACTAGTGCGACTAAGAAACAGAAGAAACGTCACAAGAATCTAGGTACAAATCACAAAACGACAGAATTATTGTGAGTATAATCAATCAATAGCTAGGTAAACATATATAAAGGTCAAAACCGGAAGTCACCGCCGAATTATTAAAGTCTACAAGAATAGAAACGGAAGGAGATATAGTCCAAAAAATTTGATGTAATGGTCTTGCGTGGGAGGAAGAAGAAAGCCGGGGCAGAAGTTTCGGGTGATGGATGAGGTTCCCATTTGTCAAGGAGAGAGAGAGAGAAGGAACGCAGGGGAGAAGAATCAGAGAATTTGTAAACTTTTAAGGGAATTCGAACAAGACTGAGGGCACACGACCCCGACGGTAAGCCAACCATAATCGTTTTCATGTTAGAATGTCTAAATTATTAAGCAGTTTTCATATTTAAAAGTGGTCGCTTCTCCCTTTGGGGAAACGCCTGACCTCAACTTGTTTCATTACCTTCATTATTTATGACCAGTGTAAAGTCGGCGAGAGACATTTTCCACAAGAAAACGTCGAAACACGAAACGGAGAACGTGGTTTATTGTCTTTCCCTCCCCATCAAAAACGTAATCCAACCTGAATCCCTTCCCGACAAATTCCTCTCCCAGTTTCTGAGTCCACGTTCTCAAATTGCCAACCGTTATCCAGAGCCTAGGCCCTCGGAACACAGTTAAAAACCATTAAAGACACCTGAGGACGAGGTAAAGTGACAGTTCAGGTACTAATACTCACCGGGTTCTTCACATAATCATTCAGGTAAACCGCCTTAAGGTGAACTAGTTTGAACGGAGAACCAGGCACGGTCCAATTAAACGTTTATCCAGATAATTATAAGAAGGGTAAGTGGTGCAACCTTTTAAGGCTTGTTTTCCAAAGTAATTGACCCAAACCTAATTTTACCTTCTTCATCTCTGATTACAATGATCTCGCTCAATCAAGTGTTTAACTTTTTTCTTCTGCTTCTTCTTCTTCTTCTTCCCTTTTTTTGGTGAAGTCATTAATGATTCAATATTCGTGTCTCAAAAGCGGAGTTTTAAATAAAATTGGTAGATAAATGGTGGTCTGGAGTTTGAGAAAACAACGAAACGAAGTGTTTCACCCTAAAATTTTGCTTTATTTGTATGCCGTTCTAGGAACGTTCTAATTTGAGGTCGACTCCTTCCGTCTTGTAGTTGAGAAATTTAACATGGTTCCTCCAAGTTGATTAGATAATTTCGGCCCTTTTTCAATTAGACAGCACACGTCAATTAAAGTAAAAATAGATAATTGTACTCATTAGGTCATTATCATTTATTTTTCTGTATATATAAAACAATTTTTTTGTTGTTGTGATCCTGACATTTTCTTTTCTCTATCCAGATAATTTAAATAATTTTATTTTCAGGAAATTAAGATGGAAGACGAGTCGTCGTAGGAAGAAGTGTTCGATGGATTCAAATTTTCACTCGCGTTAATAACACGCGTCTCTTTCTCTCTAATTTGGCGTCTTCTTCCGCGTTCGCCACAAAAGACAATCGTACGCGAGAATTGTTTGATGCCAAAAAAAGAGAAAAAGAAACGAAACGGAGGAGAACCGCAATGTCTTTTAACAAAGGGAATGACGAAGCACCTGAAATAATGGACTACGTTCCTTGTCCGTCATAATTATTGAGTTATGCGAAAATATGCACGCGTAAGTCACACTGCTATAACGGAAACCTTCATGACAGTCTTATTATTTGTTTCTTCTTTTGGTCTTCCGAAGAGGCGACTTCTTTCAAATTGAAACCAAATAATCTAGAGATTTGGGTTATTTCTGCCAGAAGTAGAGGTTTGGGGGTTGTTTTTTGGTGTTGAGCAAGCTCACTTCCGGTTGTTTTTTTGTTTTCTGATTTTAAAATAATTCTGACATGTCTAGTGTGAGCTAAGTTGAGTTTTAAAATTGTTTTTGTTGCTCTGAGTATAAGAGGATGTTGGAGGAGACTCAGATGTAATGCTTTAGTGAAGTAGACCACTACAGCACTGGCCCTCAACTAGCATGTCCAATAATACAACCTTCAGGAATCTGGATTTGGATGACTTACTGGTGTCGCTCGCGGATGTTTCTGATCGATGTGCGAGTCTAACATACTACCTCCCTCCTCCCCAAAAGAGTGACGGATATCCATTAGAGCTTCCGTGGATAAAATAAAAAGAGTCTGAACGAAGAATCGGAGCAAGAGAAAATACGACAGGTTCCATAAACCTTTAGAAACCCTTTTGTAGACTCGTTAACTGTCAGCTATAAAAAAAGTCTTCGTAGTGTCCTAGGTTTAGTTTTCCTTTTCCTCTCATAAACTTAGGTTATTCAAACATCCTTCTTGAACCATCATACGACCACAAAACTCCTCCACTAACCCACCAATACCTATCCAAAAGGTTACCAATAAAAAGCCTTCACTATTCAAGCCACAATTCAAACAGATCCCCAGCCAAAATAAAACTCAAATCGAAGGACCCAGTAATCCGCCACTGAATCTATTCGGATACATAAATCACTTAAAAACTGGCCTCTGGCCAGACAGATTTATTTATCGCCAAATTAGCTACTTAAACATAAGTTTTAAAACCGAATTTTATCTAATTTTTATGACAGAGAGAAGCACTAACAGCTATTAGGGACCGAAATGACCTGAGAAATTGGGAGAGGATGGGCTGGAGGGAATCTAAAAACACTTTTCGGATTCGTGGTCTGAATTAAACAAAAACTTAGAATCACAAGAACGACGAAAACTAGACTTGGGGCCCTCGTCTTGTGGAGTAATTAAATTTAAATTAAAACAAAAATAATTAAAGCGATTCAGGTATCGAAATTTATAATTGCGACTCAGTGAGGGAATCCAATTGGTAGGTAGCTAACAGCGGCTTGTGGGGGATAAAAATTTAAAAAAGGAGTCAGCGGGGTAAAAAAAAAATAACAGCCAGATGCCAGCACGCTTGTTGAATACTAAATTTAAAATAATAATAATAATAATAATTTTTATTTAAATAAAAAAAACAAACATAAATGTTATATCGAATAATTAATGAAAGCAATAACTGCGCTCTCACCATAAAAGAAGGAGAAACCCTGGGGACCGGTGAAAGTATTCGCAGAAAATTTCCCCTGGCTTCTCAACCCTTAGAAAGCAAAATAAATTGCAATAACAAAAAATTTTACATCCCCCGCTCTCCATCTTCCCTCCGGTCGTGGAGTTAGAAAGTTTTTTTTTGTGTTCTGTGTTTTTTTTTCGTTCCTCTTAAAAGCGAATTTTGAATTTCGTGTCACTGGAAGGTCGACCCGTTTTAAATTTCTCGCTTCTTCTCCTCCTCCTCCTCCTTTTTTTTAAAATTTAAAAGCTCTGGGAAAGCTTTAAAATTCACAATTTTGTGCACACTAGGGATGGTTTCGGGATTCGGGTTTGAGACCTAGTTTTGTAGATGAACTTGGTGTATACTGTTGGTTGGAAAGAGAATCCATTAGGCGATGTTTCCCGGTATGGAAGATGAGAGAGTGGAAAATTTGTTTGATAAGAAACGTCGAAAGGAAACCCGGAGAACAAAAAAGGAAGAAAAGTTAAAATGGAAGAACAAAAGGGAAGGATGGAAGGAAACCCCGCCGTAAAAGAGAGAAAAAGTTTTGCAAACTTTAGCTACGACAAAAGTCTTGGAAATGCACAAAGTTTCTTTTATTCTTGACTTTCCTGGTTTCCTCCTATCGAAGATCGAAAGGAGAGATGTTTGGGAAGAAGGAGGAGGAGTAGAAAGACAAGTGAGAAAACGGATACCGATAGATTATCGCTGCTAGAGAGATGGATGGAAGAGAAACATTAAAAATGATCAAATGTCATCTTCTCTCCTTTTCCCGGGGTTGGTGGGAGTCTCTAGAGACTGTATTCCTAGAAGTCTAGGACTTGTGAATCCCTCTAGAGTCCTCCACATCTATGAAAGACTTTATGAGCATCCCTCAAAGCCCATCTTTCCTGGTTGGGTGAAAGTAAACACGTACGAATATGCACGAAAGCGAGAAACGAATCAAAAATAACTTCCTACTAAACAGCGCAAACTGCTCACTTATAAGAAGAATTCATTTCATAAATACTGCACGGGGTTTTCATAGCGAAACCTAAGATGAAATGTATTCGTAACTCATTGTAATAACCGACATTTCACCCTATTCAAATATCTTAAATATTATGTATATCATTATACTGTATATAGTGGGAGGAGTAGTGTAGTGGTTAAAGTTCCTGACACAATGAGAATCCTCCTCCCGCATCCTGTTATACCCCCAAAAACGGGATTAAAACCACCACTATTATACTGTATATATACGTATACTGTATACGTATACTTTTTTCTCTCTTTTACGGCGGGTCCATCTTTCCCTTTTGTTCTTCCATTTTAACTTTTCTTTCTTTTTTATTCTCCTGGTTTCCTTTCGACGTTTCTTATCAATATATATACGTATACTGTATATACCATTATACTGTGTATATACTACAAGCATATGTATATTGTTATACAGTGTATATATATACTGTATTCTATTAAAGATAATTCTTACGCAATATTATGTAGCTGAGGAAAAGTGTCAAACTGAGAGACTAAGAAACTTAATTTCAAGTTTTGTATCCATAATTGCTGACGGGTCAAGATGACTTGGGTTAGCACTGCTTCTTTTAAACCTACTGCTTACTACTACCTAACCCTACAGTGGTTTGAAACAAATCAGTCAGCTATAGATAACTCAATAGCCATTGTAATAAACCGACAACACTATTCCCTCTTCGAATCCCTCATGAAAGTGTGCATTATTTATGAAATAGATTATTACTAAATATGCTTACTTAGGTATATAAATTCCTGTGGAGAAAAGTTATTAAAAATCGAAAATTATCTATTATCTGGTTCAATAGAAAGCTCTTCTCTTGTTTTGTTAGTGCTCCTTAGCTCGAGCTTTAAGGAGACGATCTTAAGCTGGGTTTGTTGGAGAAAGCATTGAAAAGCGTAAACCTCGGTATTAGAATAATTAGAAAGGTAGATAATTAATCCTCTAGATAAAGGAGAAAAATGTTCGCTACCGAGGAAAACCGTTTAGGGAAAATATCGACAAATCCTGAAAACCGGTTAAAAGCTCTCTCAAGTCTTGGAAAAGCGGGTTGGGTTGGAGTCATTTATTTAGACACTCGAAAAAGGCCTTTTCCGCAAAATCGAAATCGGTGATCTATCCGGGAAGAAAAGCAGACGGATAAATAGACAGTTTTATAAATTGGAAGACAACCTGCTAAGAGAAATGACGACAGAGCTTTTTCTTTCTAAAACGGAAATGAATTTTTTTTTCTTTCGCTCTGTTTTGTTTAAAGAACTTCTTGAAAAATTTTTCTTCCTTTTCTCAGACTGGAGCAACGAGGACATTATCCCTCCTCCTCCTGCCCTCTTCATTTTTGTTTAGTTTTCTCCGGAAAAAGTTTCGGAAGGGAAAAAGGAAAACTAAACGCAAAAGATGCTATAAGCTTTCCTTTTAATATGCAAAGTTCCTTTTTATTTTATTAAACAGCGAGAGGAGGTTGATTCTCATTTGAGAACTCTTCTTCTTCTTCTTCCGCCTTCTTCTTTCTAATAGAATTCTGTTTTTGCTTTGTCTACTTCCACGGTATGGAAATAAAAAGGAAAAGAAAAGAAAACTGAAATGGTCGTTTTCTATTTTTTCTACCTTTTTCCCATCTTCGGAAAATTTTCTTTTTATACCGATCTCTTGATGATGCTTTCTAAGCACCTTTCCCAAAGCACAAACTTTTCCGATTTCCTTTCTTTTTTGTTTGTTTTGCATTTTATAATTTGATGATTTCCTTCCCCGGTCTTTTGCATTTTATGATAAAGAGCTCCTCTAAAATGAAATCACTCGAGAAAGCTTAGAGCTTTTCTACGTCTCAACAACCCCCCCATCCCCCCAAAAAAAAAGAAAATTTCAGACAAAAAAAAATCAAATCAACTCACCTATTATAAAGAATGAGATGTTCATCCAGAGTAGCGTTATCCAATCCATGATGAAAACAAAAAGGAAACTCAAAAAGCAAATAAAAGAAACTCAAAAAAGCACAAAAGCACTTAATTCCTTCGAAAGCTCCACGAACGAGATAGTCAATAAACTTAAATAAATAAATAACGGGAGAGAAAAAAAAAGAGGGCTCGAAAGTTAATAACTTTCACAAGTCAAAAAGTTTCTATCTGAAGAAACCACTTTCTCTTAAACATGACAAATGAACTTGGAATATCCTTCGTAACAGTTTTACCGTTTCCGGGTTTCCGATTCCGACATCCGGTTTATCTCACCGACGTAAATAATAACTTTTCTCCTTTTTCTGATCAGTTTTTAACACTGGAGCTTTTAAGCTTTCGATAAACACTTCATGGCTTCACCTTTTTTTCTTCCTCCTCCTCTTCTTCTTTTACATGGTCCGGTGAACGGCTAGAAAGATAGATAAATAAATAGATAAATAAAAAGTTATTGAAGTTGAAATTTTATAACACAAAGATTTTATTAGCTGCCTTTTCAATTAAAAATTTTCCCGAGCTTTCACGTGAAAGCAAATGATGACGGTGAGTCTGTACGGAAAGCTCCTTTTTTTATCTCCCTCCACCCCCCCTCTCCGTTTCTCCTCCACCTCCTCTCTATCATCTCGCAGACAGGCAATTTGGAAAAGGCATCTTAGGAATTTGCGTTCGAGATGAAAAGCTCTTTCAGGCAGATAATTCGCCCAGAAATTTTTTTTTAGTAAATTTCTTTAGAGGGGTTGGAAGGAAAACCTTTTTCAAAGCCATTTTTTGAGAATTTCCAAAAGATCCTCTTCCCCCACTCCCACCACAGCCCTCCACCCAAAACCCGCTTCTTCGAAACGGGAAAAGTTGGAGGATGACTGACGACTTGGAATTCATATCTTTCATCCTTTATTCGGAGTCAGACAATGGATTATTAAGTGGTTAATTAATTAACGCGTTGGGATGGTATATACAGTACAAGGGATACAGATACAGGTTGAGAAAAAATTAATTTTCTACCAATTATAGCAAAAGGAAAGTTATTACTTCGGGTTTTTGAGTCCTTTGATTTCCCATTGTTTCGAGACGTAATTAACCGCCATTTCGAGATCGAAATTGATGTTCTTCAATATGAGTTCTCCGCAGGTGACATCATTTATTGGTCGAGACGTGTAATCAAGGAATTTAAGGTTTCAAATTAATTGAGGGGAATACGCGGAGGAACGCAGGAAGGTTGGGCCCTGGAAATTGAAGGGAACCTCGCCCTGGTTTACTCCCAAATAAATCGTGGAATTGGGTTTGCTTCCTTCCAGCGGAATCCATTATTATATTAGTTAGCGAAGGAAGTTCCGAAATTCTAAAAAGGAAGAAAGAAAAATGTTGAATCGCTAGAATTTTGTGTTGTTGCCTTTTGCTCTTTCCTCCCCACCCCCCCGCGAACATCCCTCAAATCTCTCTCTCTCTCGGAGAAAGACTTCAACGAATCTTTTTCTGTTTGCTCTCTTTATTGATTTCTTTCATTTTATCAGTGCATACTTTTTTTCTTGTGCCTCTCGGCCATGTTTTTGAAATAATATCTGAACAATCTTTCTTCATCTCTCTTTCTTTGTATCTCCCGCCCTCCTCCGCCTCTCCCAGTTCGTATTTCGGTTGGGATGCTCTGACCCGGAGTGTCTGTTGAGGTTATCCACAAATTTGTTTCTATGTATTACACACCTAATCGTCATGCTGTCTTACATCATCCATTCTCTCACAAGTTTTTTATCTTAAATTAAAACTTATTTGTCTAGAAACAGTGATTCATTAATTTCTTCCGGAAGGGAAGGGAAAGTGGAGACGAATATCTTGCAAAAAGGGAGAAAAATTTTTGTTTTGTTCCCCCGATTTCCCTTCGGTCTTTGAAAACGTGAGCAGACTTATGAAAATGTCTCTTTTCCCTTATTTCCCGATTTTAGATATTAATTTAAATAATTATGTTTTCAATAAAATGGTTATTAATAAATAAATTGAATAAGTGTTATGTTTCACTGAAAGGCTTCCTTGGTGTTCATTTGTTTGTTCAAAATTTGGTTGTCATTCTTTAAAACCAAAACTGACGTCTCTGTTATTGTCTCTCTTAAATAAGTATTACATACACTATGTGAATTTCCCGAATCACCTGTTTCTTTCATAAATAATGCACATATTTATGAAGAATTCATTTCTTAAGTATTGCACACCGATTTGAAGATTTCATTTGATCCTCACAATTTGAATATATTAACAACTCTGTCGAATAATATTGTTTAAACTTTCGCGGTCGTTTTCTATAATTTATATACACGTATAAAATTTTTGGGTTTATCACAAACCGCGTCACTGTCCCAGCAAAAACGCACAGCACTCAAAACACTAAAAAACGCGCAACTGCAAAATCAGCGCTGATTCACAGTTGAGTCCTTCCTCTACCTGCTTTCACCTTCCTACAGAAAACCCTTCGTCCTCGTTCTACCTCACTTTCGACAAAGTCGTTCATCCTGTCCATTCTTCGTACCTTTCCTTGTCTCCTCAACCTGGAGTTTTTGGTGCTGTCTTACCGAAACCTTGTTGATGCTGACGGCTTAAAGTTAGAAAAACGTCGGACATTTTCTATTTCGCTGTTGAGACGAGTAGGGCTCTGCCCTGGGACAGTGGCGCGGTTTGTGATAAACCCAAAAATGTTATATGAGTATATAAACTCTATCGAATTTTCTCTTCTGCTTATTTCATAAATAATGCACACATTCATGAAGAATTAATTTTGTGAGTATCACACGTCAACATGAAGATTTCATTTCGTAAGTGATGCTCACAGTTCAAGTCGCACAAGCATTTCGATTTGTTAACAAATTCGTCGAACTTTCTTGCTTATTTCATAAGTAATGCACAGTTTTATAGCAAATATTGATGTATACTTTACACAATTATTTGCTTAAATTATTAATACTTATCAAGAATTTCGTGGTCTTGTGGTTCTGTTAAGTTATGTGACTCATAGAGATAGTGACTGGGTTAATAATTTTGTTTGAGTTGTAAAATAGTTGATCTAACAATTTTGATTGTGTTGAGATAAACATCCAACAAAATTTGAAAAACCAGTTGACGGGCCTAATCGACTAATTAAACGTTATCTTTGACATCTTTGTTAGTATCCGACGAAGAAAGTGAAAGTGTTTCGTGAAACCCCGGCTGACACATTCTCGAAAACTTTTCTTACACTGATTAGCCTTTTACAATGGCGGACACTTTAAACTTGGATATTGCCCAAAACTTTAACAACTTCGCATCCTTCCCCTCATTTTCGAGACCATTTCAAAGTTTTCATTTTTTTTTTCCCTTGCTGACGAGAGATGAGCGCATGCGTACACATCTTCCACCCACCCCCCCAAATCGGGATACCTTCAAGTCAATTTGTGAGATTGAAAGTTAAGGTGCAAGGATCGGAAGCGTGAAAACAGGGCGATGATGGTCTCAAAGACCAGATCGAGTAACAAACTTTCTGACGTTTACGTTCAACTTGTTAATTTGATGAAAACCCGGGACTGGAGCCGTGTCCAAAGTTTGAAAACTTGATTCTGACGCTTTTTCCTATAATTAACGAATTTCGTAACAAAAACTGGACCTTATTTTATTGGTATGAAGCTATCAGGTACGGTCAAACCCACAAGAGGAGAATGAACGCCAAAAAGACAACATTCTTCATGACGAAGGTATTAAAGTGGAAACCAGTTACGAACAATTCTTCTTCCCCACTCCAAAAAGTTTTTAAAAGTGGATTCCCCGTAAAACAGTCAGCAATTTACCATCACTCATTAGCCGAAGGAAAGTAAAAGAAGATGAAGAATAAGAAGAAGCGAAGAGAAAAAAAAATTCATAAAGATTAAAGTGAGAAGCCATAAAATTTATTCAGGGAAAAAGGGAATTTTTCCACAGGAAGCGAACATTTGTCAAATATGTAAAGGTCAGACCTGCGGGAATTCGCTTATCTAGGGAAAACGAAGAAGAAAGAAGAAGAGGTGGGAGTTGAAAAGTAGGAGGAGGAGGTGGAAAAACGAAAGAAAAGAAAATATAAAAAAAAAAGAAGGAAATTTTCTAAAAACGAAAGTAAATGAATAGTTAATCGTTCCAGAGTCGTAACTCCCGGAGACTCCCGGAGAAAAGTTGAATAAAAAACATTTTCGGATAAAAAACAATCTTTTCCCACCCCCTCCAACCATCCCCTTCCCACCCCCATCTCTCCTCTTATAAGTTCAGATAATTAACCGGTATTATAAGTTTCTTTAGCCGAGATAAAAATTTTGATTTGCAGTAAATTCGGTGGAAAAAAAACGACGACGAAAGAATCTTTAAAAGAGAGAGCTTTCCCACACTGACAGATGATGGAAGTCAGCTCTTCTTAAATAGAGGACAGGAGAGCTTTTCTCTACACCTCCTCCTTTCTCCTCGGAAGAAGTTTTTTACCATTTATATCTGTTTCTCTTCTGGGACTATTTCCGGGTTGTGAGGGTAATTAAGAGACCGGGAAGATGGTTCAAAAAATTATGTTACTCAGATTTTTCCTTTTCCAATTTAATTTTTAAAAACTTTAATTTCGAAAAAGGGGAAAAATTAATTTTTAAAATTTATTGTTAAAGTTTTAATACATAAAATGTCCACTTAATAAAATTTATTCAATTTATCTATAATTAGCAAACTGAGCTCTGCTCCATGAAGTTCTCAAGAACCTGCTTGAGTTTATCCACCCAAAAAGAAGTTATATTATATTCAGAACCATATATATTATAAAATGGGTTATAATTCACCTCATAAATATTATTAGTTTAGCTATAATCTCGTTTTTCGTCCTTGAATACAACAGGATTCAAAATCACGATCATAACTCCTGAAGTCAAACCCTAAACCAGTCCTCCCGCCTTATTTCATAAATACTGCACACCTTTCGAGAAGAGCATTTGATTACCAAAGCACATTTCTTACTATATAAGTAATTCACAAGGGCTTGTTTTATGATTAATGCACGACTATATAAAGTCTATAGAATGTGTGGAACACACACTCAACATATTGTTTCAGAATTTTCAGGCTCTTTTAAAATTTCGTTGTCATTCTTTAAAAACCAATACTGACGGTCCTCTGTCTGATCTATTACTGTCTCTCGTCAATAATTATCATATAGACTAAGTGAATTTCCCAAATCACCTGTTTCTTTCATAAATAATGCACAAATTTGAGACGAATCTATTTCATACATAATGATATTATGTTAAAATTTTTGGTTACTGTAAATATCTGTCAGTTTTATTTTTCATACAGTTTTAGGAAGGTAGGAAGTTGGTATTGTAAATATCAGAGGTCTGTGATGTGGTAGTTATAGACTATAGAATTTATAGTCGTGAGTTTGAGTCCTTCTCTAGTATTCAGTTATACCCGACGATGAAAAACGGGATGGAAACTCAAAGTAATAATATATTATAAACATTATAAGTGTGTCAAACGATCTCAAAATATTAGGCCGAAGATGAAGTCTTAAAAATAAATAATCGGAAGTTATTTACGACTCGATCCAAGGACTCATTCATCCATTAAAACTCAAACTCGCCAACTACAATTTGTCCTTTGAAGGACTTCACCTCACCTCGTCTCTTTTCTGCCCCTCTTCACCTCACCTTTCTCCCACCACGATATTTCTTTCTCCTTCCACGCTGTCAACTTCAAATCTCGGGGGATGAATTTTCGGAATCATCCAGACTTTTGAAGGATTTCGAAACTCAAAATAGAAATAATCAATCAATCAGTGTCCCGCTCACTGAGCGAGATGTTCTTCCTCTTATCTTGATTATGTTTGGCCATCCACTTCCTTCATTAGTTCCTCAATCTTCCTTGAACCGACTTGAAAACGCTTTTCATCGACCCGGAGTCTTTCATCCGGAGTTTTGTTTTCAAAGGGAAATTAAAATCACGGACGGGAGTAGAGCGGGGCAGCGGGGGGTAAGGGTAGGACGGATCCGACAGAGTCGTTCTGAAAAATTATTTTAAATTTACTTCTGTTACTTTGCTGTTACTCTTATCTTTCGCATGCTGTTCTGTTGTTATTTTTCTTTTACTTCTCACTTCTGTTGTAATCTTCTCTCTCGCCTGATTCTTCTAACCCGTACTTCCCTTCCCCGTTTCTTCCTTCACTCCCTGTCTCTCACTTTCAGGCTGTACCACTTCTTACTACTTCATGCGTTAGTTTATTCGATCCTAGGTCTGTGCTCTATTCTCCTAAATAAGCGAAACCAACTATATCTCGAATTTGAAGATGAGTGGTACTTATCTACAGTATAAATATATAAAATTTTTGGCGCCAAAACTCAACAACATCGCACTAACCACAACGAAGCCATTGAACTTCATGTTTTTCCATCTCCTTTTGCCTGAGAGACTTTTTTTTGGAAAGGGAGGGAAACTTGATAATTTATTAACAACAGATTTTTTCAGCAATGAAGTTATTAATCTTTGTTATTCATTATTTATTCTCTGATTAATTAATTTTGTTTTAATTAAAAAAAAGAGGAGAGAAAAATTAATTATTTAAGTGGCTCGAATGAAGATTTTTGAACAGTAAATTCTCATCTCTTTTCCACCCCCTGAAGACTCCTTTTGGTCTTCTCTGACCTTTCTGTTAACTTTTATTCAAGAAAGAGAAGAGCTGAGATGAAGGAGGTTGTTTTATTTGCACAAGTTTTTCTCCAGAAAAAAAGGAAGACAGACCGCCGCCGCCATAACTCTTTCCCTGCGGCAGCTGAGGGAATTCATTTGAGTTGATTTTATAATATTCATTTATATCTTTCCTTTGATTTTCCTTTTTCTTCATTAAAATAAAATTAATTATTCATTTCTTTTATGTAAGAGAAGATATTAATAATTATCAGTAGCCCTAGCCTCGAGGGTTTGTAGAATCATCAGAGAGAATGACTCTCTGGTTGTTGCCGCGGTTGTTCTCGATACGGAAGGATGAGATTGGCAAACATGAAAGAACTCGTTTTTGGATGACAATATAATCGAAACAAAGAGAGAGAGAGAGATAGGTGGGAGGAGAGGTTCACGGAACCAGGTTCTCAATGAATACCTGCCTCTGGGCGGCTGATAATTGGCAATTGGGGGCCTTTCCTAGAAATTTCTACTAATAAGGATGGAAATTGAGAGAAGGCATGTCTTCCGATACAATTCCGACTCGTTTTACTTTAGTTCCGTCAAAATGTCAATGATAAAGTCAACGAATTTAACGGTTGGTAACCATGGAAAGAACTAATTTGCCTGTGATACGGTGAAGGCTAACAACAGGCAATCTAGCAAACACTTGTCTACAGTTCTCTACAATGATTTCTACAGTTCCCTTTTGGATATCTCGCTTTGTCTGGCATGTTTTTGAAGTTATGCGATTATTATTATTATTTAAACAGAAGTTATTCATACCTGAAAGAAACCCAACAACCAAGTCTATACTATTCTAACAAAACCTATCAAATACTGTATGACTCTGTGTACAGGACTGGTCTATTCGAATATCTGATTTATACTACTGTATTTGTTGATACGTTATAATATATTTCTGATAACACTGATGAAAGAAACGTTTGATGGATAGATACCACACCAAAATCAAACTGAAGTTGACTGCCACTTTTTATGAGTAAAAAAGTTTCTTCAGGATTTGACTAAAACTCAACTGATTCACACCGATCAGCTGATTGGCTGATTCGAAAGAAATCAAAAACTTCCTCGACGGACCTTTGAGAGTATAATTATTTTATTATATACTTATCTAAACACTTTATAATGATCAGAATTCGTTTTTTGAGAGATCTCGCTTTGTGCGTCTTGTTTTTTGGGTTTATTTTCAAAGTTACGCGATTTTGACGAAAGGTTAATAACCCAATTTGAAAGAAACCTAACGATTCGAACACCTGATTTATACAACTGTATTTATTGATACGTAATTTATAATATATAACTGACTACAGCTGATAACTGATACCGACGTAACTGATAACATTGATGAAAGAAACGTTTGATAGATAGACACCACACCAAAACCGAAATGAAGTTGTTTGCCATCAAAAGTTTCTTCGGGGTTTCATCAACACTCAACTGATTCACAACGAACAGCTGATTAGCTGACTCAAGGGACAATATACACTTATTTATACTCTTTATAATGATCAAAATTCGTTTCTTTTTAGAGATCTTTGTGTGGCTTGTCTTTGGTTTGTTTTCAAAGTTACGCGATTTAACGAAAATTTATTCGTACCTGAAAGAAACCTAACGACCTAATCTATACTAAGCTAACAAAATTATGTCAAATACTGTGTGCTAGTATAGAAAATTTATTATTAAATTATAGATATATTAAAAGGGTGAATCGCATAACTTCAAATAAAGCTTCAGGAAAATAGAGTAAGTAAGAAACCAAAACAGTCTTGTTTAAATGGTTTTCATACTTTCAAATCTCAAAGTAAATTCTAATAATGAGTTATTTATAATTTATATACTATTAATAAATAAAATAAATACATGAACATTTTGTTGCAAGCTTTTAAACAAAATTTGTGACAGACTCATCGGACTGTTTCCCACCTCTCACATCCCCACCCAATAATAGTTTCTCGCGAATCGAAATAAAAATCTCGCGTAAAACAAGACTTTTAACTACATTTCCTATCTTCCTCGGAATCTTTTCTCCGGAACTCCCCACCACCAACTACAAAAACCAATTGACTTCCACCCAGAAACAGGTCCCAAAACCACATCAATTTCGAAAGAATGATGATAACCAACACATAAAAAAGAACCACTCGGAACAGTTACAACAAAAAAACGTTAATAACATGTGATTACATTATTTGGAGAAAAAAAAGATAATAAATATATTTATCTACGTTCATCAAATCGTGTCAGATGGATGCGTATGTCCGTGCCAGATAAAAATTAATAAAATATCTTCATTTTTATTTTAATTATCATTTAACTAGAGAATAATATATAAACGGTTTTATTGCCCGGATTATATAGTATCCGTTATTTATGGTGTTTGGTGAAAAAACGTTACAAGTATTGATTTATTGAAATTGTTTTAATAAGGCTGTGAGATACCACCCCTCCTCCTCCTCTCTCCAGTCGATTTCTTCTTCCGCTTACCAGAAGAAGAAAAAAGATTTTAAAAAAATGTGCACACGAGGCAAGTAATAAATGAGTTATTAAACCGTAAAATTACTGATTTTATATTATAATCGCATTATCGAACAACTTTCCGCTTGTTATGATTTAATCTTGATTTTATTATCTTGGAGGAATATTCTCGTGAATCGGTTTCCGAGAAGGATTAGTATTTTAGTAGTGACAGGGATTTCGGATTTTCGGCTCTCGATTTTCATTCTTTTTTTTGTTTTTACCATTTCCCATCTCTTGTCCCCGGTCTTAAATACTTTGGCATCAACAAATATTTGTCATTGTTTGAGTAAATACACTTGTTCGAGAGAAAGTTTGATTGACTGAGATAAATTTTTGTTGTTGTTGTGGTTGTTGTCTCTGGTCGGTTTTGTCAGGTTGTCGATGAAGAGAAACGATTGGATTAGATGACAGACTAATCTCTGGCTTTTTCGCTTTGTCTTTTTGTTTTGAAGACCACTTCCAAAGATCTGGTGAATTGCTTTTTTATAGACGTCGTAAGCTGAAGTGACGAACACTATGACGTCCGGAGGTCTAATGGAAATTTTTGTGTCGGTGGAACTGACTTTCATGCTACCTGAGCACCAATATTTTAAATTCACAACATATGACTATAATGGTAATCGTCCACATGTGTAAATAAGCATAACATCGCCAGCGAAAAAATTGTCGAATACTCAGCCAATAGTGTTAGCCAAATATTTCATGGCCCCACCGTGGGGTCACCGGCAATCATCGGTCACTGTTTTCATGACCACACAATCGAACCAGCGGACGTCATAGTGTTAAACTCGCGTAGTTTTGAAGATATCTAGGGGTTGGACCAAATAATGAAAAGATCATGTGATCGAGTACAGTTAGGTTCATGTTGGCGCCACTGCGACGCGGATGCCATACGTTATTGAGCTGTGGGTTTTGTATTAGGGTTGTAAACCCGTCTTTAACGAAAACAGCTGAGTTCTGTAACGTCTCACGAGCGACAGTATATACGGTAACGACAGCAAACACAAGACCAGCGCAGGGATCATCAGCGCAGGGGAATGGTGGTCGAAAGCCAAAATAAACGAACATCAAACAAGATTGTGACAACACAACGCAAAACTACAGTATCGGAAGTGTCACCAGAACTGTACTGACGGTGAGAGCTCCTCAAAATAGGTTTGTAAGAAAGCTGAAGAAGTATACACAATTTATACACCCATCTGAGTCTAAAGTACATACCATCTACAACTACTTTGAAAACCTAAAAACTGAACTCATTTCATAAGTACTGCACACTTTAATGACAATTTTAATCCATAAAACAATGGTCATCCTTACAATAAACCCATCCCAAAAGTATTGCACGTATTCACCAACAATTCGTTTCATAAGAAGACTTATCTGTTTAATTATCTACTTGCCAGACTTTTTGTCTCTCAATTTCTATTTTTTGATAAATAATCTTGACCTACACAATCAAGACACTCAGAGAAAGCACAAAATCACAGTTTGGTGAAAGAAACAAAAGTGACAGTTAAACAAGACGAAAGAAGAAACACCCAAAGAGCTGATTGAAAACAACATCAACATCCAAAAATGGGCTAAATTTAACAAAAAAAAATGGCGGATGAACCAGAAATGGCTTATCATATACCTTTAGCATAAATAATTACGATTTTCATAGGAAATCTCATTAATGGTCTCTGTTTGAAACAGCAAAGGAAACTAATTTTCAAAATGGGTCTAACATCTATAAAAATATATTTACGGCCTATAAAAACCCTATAACACTAATTATTTCTTTCACTCTGTATAAATATAAATTTATTGTTTATTATTTAAAAAGAAAGGAAAGTAAGGCAAACGCGTCATAAACCTTTTTTGTTCATTTTCAAATATGTCGTCGACGTGGAAACTAGGTGTCAGCCTAACTAAATTAATTTATCGTTGAGACTTGGCCCTAATCACTGAGAACTGTTGTATATAACAGTTTGTGTTGCATTGTTTTCGGTTTGAAGTGAAAATTTTTGGTTTTACCAGGTTCGACCCAAAAGATTTTATTCTATGAGGGGGTAGAGGGTTAGAGCGGAAGATTCTTTTGCCCGTATTCCCAGTCGGACAATATTTCTCAAAAAAATTCCAGAAAAAAGCGAATTCCGATGAATAATTCTTCAGGTTTTATCAAATTCCAGTTCTCTGGAATAGAAAAAGGAACACCTTGCCCCCGCCACCTCCTCCTCCCAACCCGATTTCATACAATTTTCGGGGGAGGAAAGTGTTTATTGAAATTTTATGCTAAATATTCTGAGCAACATTTCCAAAGGAAGAGATCATAATGCTGATTCTCAGTTCCAGACTTTTATCCGAAGGAAAATATAAAAATTCCTTGGAAGTCGAAATAGAAAGATATTAACATAATCAGGTGTCGAAGGAATTCCAATAATTTGAGGGAGGCCTTTTCCAAATAGTTGGCTGAATGTCTCGCCGTGGAAGTTTTTCAAAATTGAGGTTTTGCGCCAAATATTAAATTATTTTTAACCCGAAGATAAAAATTAAACTAAATGCAGACTTCATTTGTGCGAAATCTTTCTTCAGGAGCGTGTGCATTATTTTTGAAATGAGCGAATGTTATTTTTATATTGTTGGAATTTATTAAAAAGGGAAAAGCTCCAGACAACCCTCTTAGATAGGTCAATATAGATATACAGTTAGGTACTGACTATCACTGATATCGGTTGCCGTACCCGCCTTGTAGTTAGTTTACCTAAACTCTGTATCAGTTTTTGTATATATTTATACTGAAGCAAATCCAGGCTGTTATTATTATTGGAATACAGTTACAACTGTACAACCATAGTCAGTCTATCGTAATTCCTGTAAGTCCTTCATGTAAGTCAGAGGGGTAGCTATTGAATAGGAAGTGTAAGTAGTGCCAACGGCCCACGATATCGGGTAGCCTCTGGTCTTTGCTATACAGAAATACACTGAGAGCTGGTACATATATAATACAACAATGTTCAGAGACAACAGTCTAATTTTATGTATTATAAGATTCTACCTACACCGCTGATGTTGATAAAACATTTGAGTTTTAGGCCCATTTTCACCGTTTTTTGGGTATAACGGGAGGAGGATTTCGACTCGCGACTATAACTTCTGACTTTAAAACCGCACAAAAGGAAGTCGCTTAAAACTGTGGTACTCAAACTGTAGCCCACCAAGCTCTACTTAGCGGCCCAGTGGAAACCAGTTGTGTGAAAGTTTGTGAACGTTCGACTGCTTATTGTTAAGTCTGAACTACAGTGCCTGAGTAGTAAGAAAATGTTCGGGTCTGGGCTCAGAAATTACATACAGAAACAGACTGACAGATGTACATACAGATGATGCCCTGAGGATGGAGTGTATGCGTCGAAAGCGGTAAGTCTTGTGGCCCAGTCGCAATGGTCACAATGGAAATTTGGCCGGGAAGGAATAAGCTTGAGTACCAAGGGCTTAAAATAACATATTCACCGGTCCCAAACCAGTATAAAAAAGACTCATACTAAAGTATAAATAGAAAAATTTTGTAGACTATAATCATATCAATTCGATTATGTGAAATAAATGAAAACATAACCAAATTTGAATATAAAGAAAAATTAATAAATAAATAAATTTGTAAACTTTTTGAAATTCCATTTCCCGCACTCGAGTCGAACTATTTAACCGTGGCAGAAGACAAAATAACAAAAACGAAACAATTCAGTGATCTGAGAAATTGTCAATTTGATTAGAGGAAAATTGTCGTGGAAAATCTCTGACAGACGACGACGACAACAAAAAGGAAAATCGCAGATTTGTTTATAGACGTTGTTCGAATTAATGCGAGTGAAATGGCTATTTATTTTTCATTTACTTATTTATTTATTTATTTTCTCAAAAGATGATTGTTTACACAAAGTGATTTACATTGGAAACGAGTTTTTTTTTTATTTCGGAGAGTTGTTGATCCATTCAAAGAAGAGAAAAATTTCAATTCCACTCTTTTAAGTCTTTTACCGAAATTAATTGAAATTTATGAAACCTTCTCTATACCTTGTGCTTCCTCCACTACCACCATCCTCCTCTCCTTCTCAAAACTCACATGAATTTTGTTTTCCTTAGGTTTCCTCCTGAATTTGTTTTCAGGCACAAAACGTGTTTTTGAAATCGTTAAATCAACATGGGGTCCGTAGAACATAATCGTCACATTTGTCTAGTGTCACGTTTATGTTTCTCTGTATTTTTACAACTCCCGGTTTAGGTTTTGTGTGTTATGCCCCGTGGATTTTACGTTTTTTTGGTGTTGGTTTGGTTGAAATATAACTAGATACCTCCTAAAACACGGTCGTGTAATGTGAAATCTTAATTTTTAGGTTGAGGCACAGTACGTTGATGTATAACAACTTTGACGTCCATAAAGGAAGAGAAGGAGGAGTGGATGATTGAGGGTAGCAGGTTGTAGAGCTAAGTATTTTGTGGAAGCGATAGAAACAAACTGACTAGACACCCTCCAGGATTTTCAGGCTGTAGTTGAGTGAAAAGTGAAACTGGAAGCCTGTACAAAACCCGAATACACTACAAAGTCTTATGTAATCACCCACAATTGAACACACTTCTCACAAGACTTCACACCGCCGACGATCATCAGCTAAGTTGTAAGTATATATCGATAGACATAAAACTGAGTCAGCTATCGGTTTTGAGCGAGACAGTGTTATACAGCACAGTTCCTCTTTTAAATATTCAAAATCCACTCACCAGCACAGACTGCAGGATGGTCTTCGTATCATCAAACACCGAACCCTAACCTAAAATGCTAATGCACCCAGACTAAATGATTCAACGATCATTCTTCAACCCTTCTTTGAACTATAAAAAAAGAGACAGAGAGAGTCATTACTTGATAAACTTTTCGACGGTAATAAATTAGTTAAAAATTTCAAGGGCACCAGACTCCCTCCTAGCTCTGATATAATCCCAGACATGAAAGTCCTTTTAACTAGCTTTCAAAAAAAGCTTTAAGTGTTGATATCGACAAAGTAAGCTCTTGAGTATTCCACCTCATACCAGTCCGATTTGATTATATATATGGAATCACAGAGATGCAGATAGAGATAAAGCTCTAATTAGAAGAAGCATAGAAAAAAGGCTCATCAATTGTTCACTGATCCCTAGTGAGTTCTTAGATTCCTTCCTCCCTTAACCCTCTCACCCTCATCCTCTTTCACCAAAACAAACTTCGTCATCGGTTTCTCTCCATCTTATACAGATTTCAAAAATTAAAAATTTATACCGGCTAATGAAAACATTAACTCCGATGGCTGATGAATTTTCAAAAGCCCTTCCCTCTCTCTCTCACCACCTACCCCCCGCGAGGTTCAAACTTTGGAACATGAGGATAATAAAAAAGAAAGATATTAAATTTCTAAAACGATATGTTAAAGTGCAGTCAGAGATTTATGGCGTTAATTCGTAGGAAAAGGGATGAGTGAGGAGGAAGAAGGGAAGAAGAGAAGGGCCGAAACACCACAGGGAAGATGGCGTGGTAGTGGTAGTCGTGGCAGCAGTCGAGAAGGGGTTGGAGCCGGGTATTTATCAGTACAAAATCTCCATTTTCAATGAACCTTTCCTTCAGGGAAAATATTAAAAATAAAAAGCTGGAGAGAAGGGGTTGAAGGGGGTGGTGAATAAAGAAGTTGAAAGAAAGGAAAGAAGGAATTAGAACGAGATCGAGGAAATCCTTTGAGCTTATGAATTAAGACGGGATATTGTCAATCCGTGAAAAACATTCAAAATCGAATTTCTTTTTTTTTGGAAAATTAATTTTCCGGGATTTGGAAAGTTTGATCGGGAAATCATCCCACAATCTGGAATTTTAAAACCAACATCACACAAATAATTGAAAGAGTCATCACAATCCAACCTTACGGCTAGCTGGAAAATTTGTTTTTCCCTCCTTTTTGGAAATTTTGATATTTAAGTATTTACCGGTGAAAACTCCTGGGGAAAAAGTTTTCCAAACAAAAATTTAGGCCTTTTTAATTATTCCTCTTCTCCTTATTTATTATTTAGATGGTTTTTTAAACCCTTTTCTTGTAAGAACTTTAGGATACCCCCCCGTTCAAAAAGTTTCTTCCTTCCTTTTTTTTAAACAAGTTTTCTTAAATATATTTTGAAACCTCAAGTTTCAACTTGCCGAAAACTTATTTTTCGGTTTTGGAAACTTTTTTTTTGGTTTCTGGGTTCGGAAAGTATTTATAAAGTTGGATTGGTGGATGTGAGCCTCCGATGAAGATTTTATGGTTGTGAGAATTTAAAGGTTTAAATAGTGGATAGGGAACAGCAAAGTGATTTTCACTTGTCTAGAGGATGTGGTGGTCGAACAGAACAGCAGACCAACAGCAGTTGGGCTTATAGCGATGGGAGAGGATGTGGCGTTCGTCGTATTCCACATTCGGGAATGTATATAGTAGAGCAAGAGAGCAACAACAAAGTCAGCATTCACGCACATCGTTCATCATATTACTCTAAATTCTAGTTTTATATTAATATATTTATATCAATATACATATATATCATATTCGTTCATCATTAACGATTTAACCTGATTCCGACAAGGAAATCATAGACGTGTCAGAGATATTTTGACAAAATGCTTCTCCAAATATCGAGATATTGAGAATATACTGAACACTGCGTTATTATATGTATATACTGACTCTAGATTGTAGTAAATAGATTGTAAGTAGTAACTGTAACTGTTTGTAACTGACCCACAAATTTCTTTTAGGATCTATTTATCCTTAGCAATTTGCCTGATGGTGATACGTTTAATCCATCAATTGGTCAGCACATCCATTCGTTCAGTGTCGGCTCTACACCACTACAACATCCTACAGTGAGCATTTCAAAATCACTCACGTAAACTTTCATAAACCCACAGAATCAGAGGTCAGAACCAAGCAGAAGGAATATAAAACCAAAATCGCCTTTGGTAAAAGCCCAAATTCGAAAAACTCAGACACGTCATCAGTTCTGGAGGATGTTTAACGTACCGGAAGTCAAAATAAAAACGAAACAAGAGAAAACGTGGCTCCAAAAAGTGATCGCCGACAGGGAAAAGAGTGTTTCCAACTGGTTAAAGTTTTATCAAAGAAGTCGGCGCGATGGGTAGAAGTCAGCGAAGCTCTAAGAAATAACCAAAAGTAAATATTATCACATTTGACTAAAAAGTCAAATATTTAAATAAAGAGAACAAATATTTTTGTTTCTATTACTACTAATAAACTAACATGGTGGAAAATATTTTCTTTTTTTAAGTGTTTTAATGGCACAAAAACAAGAGAAGTGGCGTAACACTTGCTCCCGTCGAAAGACTGACGATGGAATATACCGAAAATACTTTCATGGAACTGTTCTCTCGTGCCGCAACAGACCTCTTCACTCCCTTAATTCGAAAATCAACATTTCCCGCCTTCTCCCCAGGCTATAATCCACGTTTAAACAAAAGATTAAAGTCTGGTGTTAGCCTGAGTCACGGATCAACTTCCGTTATTCTTTTTGGTCAGACGTTTATTTTGATTAAGGCACTTGAACTAAGACCTCATTCAAAAACACTATACGCCACTAAGAGAAACTCATCTGAATTAGTGTGCATTATTTATGAAAAGAAATGTTCGCGAAAAGCTTGGATACCCACACTGCATCGAAGTGATTAGTTAGGAGTGAATCTAACTAAAACAAAATTGTTTGGTCTACCGATAATGTTACAGTAACTTTAAATATGTTACCACAGATTTGACTCTCTATTTTTAGCACTGTATAATTACTGCTATGTATTTGAGTATATATACAGACGTAGAAAATGAACTAAAACAAAGATGATGGTGTTCACCAATGGCCTCTGGGTTAATTTATTGTATCAAAACTAGATTCTGTCGGATGAAGTGTATAAAAATTTTGTACTGTCTTAACTGCATTAAAAGTGCTGACTGAATTGCGCTAACAGAACGTTACTGTCCCCAACTGTTCACTGTTATGTTACTGAGCTTTAGTCAAGAACTGAAAATTAGACCCTCTGTATCAATGAACGAACGCGCTTATTTTGACGAAAAATGGTACAGAAGCGATGGAATTTTATTGGAGAAATTTACTGAAGGTATAGGTTCTGTATCTTCTAGATAGATGTTGCAGAAGATGGTTAGAAAAATTGTCTACTGAAGTGAGAGTTCAAGCCTTACCACACATCCATCCAATATATCCAACGGACATAACTTTCTGGTAGACCTAATGTTACGAAAACCTTTGCGATTGTTATCTATAAGATACAAGGACATACGTTCTTTGTTTTAAAAACCGCGTAAAAAAAGTCTCAAACTTTTAAAGAATATCACTAACCCAAAAAATTTAGTGTGATTCGCAAAAACCCACCAAAAACAGGCGTTTAGCTCACAACAGCACCTTTAACAGTAAAACTAAGCACACTAATTTGCTGAAACTTGGCGATTATCCAAATTTTGAATTCTGATTCCTTCCTAAACCTAAAATAACAATCCAAAGCAGTGATTGTTGTAACCCATAGAAGGCTGTTATTGACGGCGGAGGCCCCCAAACGAGCAAACTATTATAAATCGAATTGACACGGTTTCGGCTGAAACCAAGTTACCCGGTATTATTGTCCGAATACAAACGATGTTTAATAAATAAATAAATAAAGAATAAAAAAGTGGATTCGGTAAGAGAAACGATAAAAGAATTTTAACAACCGAATGATTTTCGCACCGGGGATGGAAATTGTTTGGGTTTTTCGAAATTAAAAAGGAAAAAAAGGCTGAGGATCACCGGAGCGGAGGTCAAAGATACATAAACATTGATGAATGGCAAACAAAAGAGAGAATCAATCGGAAAGCACCCTTCGAAAATAAAAATTTTTCCTTCTTTCTTCATCAGAACATCACGCAGGTTTACGGAAGATTAACCAATTTCCATTTTTATTTTTATTTTACGGAATAAAAATTTCGCCATTGTCAACGTGACGGCCGTCTTTTGTCAAATGGTTTTGTTCGGGAGATGGCCCAAAATGACTGGGTGAGGAGGTCACATGCAGATGAGACTTCGGGAATCTTCAAAGAATTTGACGCGAATGATGTCATAACTTTTTTTTTTCTTTCCAAACGAAAATCGGGACCCACCTCGAATGAATAAAATTAATTTTAATGAGAACACAAATTTTTGTTTTGGACCGGCACACCCTGTCAACCGAGATTTTTGTTTCGTCGTTTCTGTACAGTTTTACCGAAAACGACACAAAACTGAGTAAAGGCGTTTCCTTAATGACCCCAAAAAGAATTTTTTTTTAAGGTTCTCAATCGTTTTTGGGTTCCATTTTACTTTTACTCCTTCAACTAGACCACCGGTTGGCAAACTTGTCATCTAAAAGAGCCATAGAAATTTGTTCAAAGAACCATTTTTAAAGCTCTGCTGTAGAAACAACCTTTCCTGAGTCATTTCTGACAAAGCATTTTAGTGTTTAAGCACACTCTCGAGCTTGTTTTCGCTAAATACTGTATGTCCTGGCTTAAAGTAGGAGTGTGTAGTCTTTTTAAACAACGGGCCAATTTAAATTTTAAAATTTTTTGGCGGGTCGCACATAAAACAGGAGGGCCGCACAAATTTGCCACACATGAACTACGCAGCTGTTTAGGTTCTTTTGTAGACTACTATTCTACTACGTAAAAACCTCTCGACCCTCAAAACATAATTGTAGTGGGTCATAATACTATCCATGTTGATAAACCCTCGGCGGCCCGTACTTTGCCCATCACTGGCTTAAAATACTTATAAAATGACTTCTGTACTGAAATATGGTTTGTTTCTGTAGTGAAGTCTACATCAAAATGTGCATTACTTTTGAAATGACTTACACGCCATAGTAAGGATAACACAGGCACTTTGTGACAGCAAATACTTTTCATACACAACTTTAGTTTGTAAGCAGGGACGAGGAGATCCAACTGCAGAACCAACTCAACGGAATCCTCAACTCCTCCTACAACTCCAGATACAAGGAGAGGATGCTCCCGGACATACCACTCTACTTGTGCAAGTCAGGGCACAACTTCAGAAGGATGAAGGAAGTGGCAAGACGAAGGTGTCAGAGACTGGTATAACAAGATCGCGATTCTTTGTAAATTGATTGTATACTCTTTTTCAAGCCGGAAGGCGAAAAATATATTAAATATTATTATTATAATATCAAAGTAGATTTCATAAATATTGCACACTTTCATGAACGTAAATGTTGCTCAGCAGCTTATAACTTTAGTGACTATTTGCCCTTAAATTTCGTAGACAGAAATTGGTATCATATTTATATATAAAGATAATATTTCGTTAATATATAAGACTCCAGGAGTGCACTAAACCTTTTGTGGTAGTGCCACATCCAAAGAATAACAGAGCCACACTTTGCCGACTTCGGAACTCCACTAATGGCTATCACACCGCTATTAATCGAAATTAAAACTTGTCACTAACACTACTATAATAAATAATTGTATAAATAAATAAATATCTGTAGAAGTGTCTAATTGTCAAAGTCTAATTCATTTTATTAGATAGTATTTACAACAGCAGTAACGAGTATTGTTTTATACAACAACAAAACGAGAGTGGTCACATAAATTATGCACACAATTCTATATTATCAAAATCACATCCAGTCCTTACTTTGAAATATTTAATTCATGATACTATATATTATAATAATGTTAGTGATTTATACACCGCTCAAGTTTTATCGATCAAGTGAGATGGTCGAAGGAGTACTGCTACTATAAAAGTCTAGCTAACAGAGTAAAATGGAATCTATTTAGAACCCTAAACAGAAATTCTTATTGGGGATATAAAAGTTTACTCGATCAAATTAGACTAGACTTAAAGAGAAAACAAAGAAGTAACTGTTGCTGGAAACAGAATCTGCAATTTCCAACTTTAGAAGAACATCTCAACGAGATAATAAGACCTCCGAAAATTTGACCTGAGCTAAGTAATAGCCACAACCAACATTATTTATGACTCGACGTAATAAAAAGTAAACAATCCTCTCAGGCTGGAGCGTTTTGTCTCACAATTTAAGAAGATATTTAACAGTTATAAAATGGTTGATGACACTCTTTGATGAGAAATTATGAGAAGTATTTATCGTCGATCATTTTCCAAAAGTCTTTCCGTATCTAATAGACAAAAACTTCACGACAAGATCGTTTTCCTGCGAATAGATAAAAATTTTAAAGACCGGTGCTTCGTCTTCGTCTTGTGAACGAAACAGTCATCATAAAATCAAAAAAAAATTTTTTTCCCTTGATAACTAAATAATTACAAGGTTTAAAGAGATGGGCACTTAATTGACCGGTAATTTGCCTCCTCGTTTAAGAGTCCTCACGATGTCGCACGCAATGATACTATCTTTACCATAATAATGTGTGTGTGTGTTGTGCTGTGTTGTGTATGTGCTGTGTGTGTGTGAAAGACGGTGACTTATGCGAAGGGGTCAAGTTTGCCAATAAGCCAAGGGCCTCGAAAGTTTTTTTTTCTTTCTTCATAAATTGACCCCGATCCCACAATTACGGTACTCACGAATAAAACGGCAAACGAATTGCCGGGTAATTTTGATTTTCGTTCGTTACCAAAGGTAACCCCCCCCACACCCCCTAGAAAACGATTGTTAGTGAAAGAAATTTGAAAATTTCGACACAGAGAAGTCGAGAAAAGGTTTTGATGGCTGTTGGGGAGTTCGAAAAAGAGAATTTTTCTTGTCTGACTACCTTCGGATAGGTTTGTATTCGATTTCGAGTCGAATTTGAATAGTTTCGAAAACCGGGAGAAAGTTATCAGCAAATCTGAAAGGAAATTTGTATCTGCAAAACTTGCAGGTCGGAGGAACTTGTTTCAAAATCGAATTTGACACAAACAAAACGAAAACAAAAATTCGAAACGTTCCAATCACATAACAGACATCAAATTCGATATAGGATGGCGGTGGAAAAGCTCTCGAAAGCTCGAAAGGACAAACTTTTTAATTTCCCATCCGCGAAACACTACCAAAAACTTTCCTACAAGTCTCCTAACCTCTACAAAAACCAAAAATCACAAACTATACATACATACATCGGTGAGAGAAATATTTGTGCAAAATTTTCCTAACCCCCAAAAATCAATTTTCCGTTGGCAAACAAAACAAATCCAAAAATCCATTGACGCCGACCAGAGGATTTATTCCTGAGATTAGTTTTCGCACAGACCGACAGACGGACGGAAACCAAAAAAATTCGAAACCGTGATTTTTTGCAAAACAAAAATTTTCCAAAAATAATTAATCTCTGTTGGCAATAATTGTCTTCTCTCGCTTTCGTACAACAGAAATAATTTTTACGAGATCGTCAGCTGACAGACGGACGTAACATAAATTTAATAAGTCGTTAAAAGAACTTCCCGAGTTATTAATAAATAAAATTATTTTTTAATAATAATAATATCAGTCTAACTGAAGATTTAAATTTTCTTTTTCATTTTTGTTTGGAGGAAAAATAATTTTGAGTTTTTATGTCTGGAAATTTTTATCACGTTTTTCCAAATTTTGAATTTAGACATGGATACCTAAAACCTATTTTATCGGTTTAATTAACGGAATTAGAAATTTAAATAATCAAAAATGGCTATTTGGAGGATATTTTATTTATTGTTTCGATGGTGAGGGAAAATTAATTTTAAAAATTATTTAACGGAAAAGGCGGGAAAATTTTTATACTTTTTGTGGTTTTAGAAAATTTTTTGTTGATTTGAGAAGTCTGAGAGAAATTATTTTGAATTTTAAGAGATTGTATAATTTTTTTTTTATACTTTATCGACGGAACACAAAATTTTGTTTGGGAGTAGAAAAGATAAAATAAAATTTTAGTTTTGCAAAAAAACGGTTTTTTGTTGTTTAAAAAATTTTTTAAATTTAATTTTAAACTTTCTTTTAGCTTTAACACTTCACTTTTGGATTTCTGTTGTGAGATTTTGAAAAGGCAACTAACAAAACCCGAAATTTCATTCTTTTTTGATTTTACAACTGCTCACCAAAACAAAATTTTTCTGATTTGCTGTTGTTATTCACGTATAAACCACAACATGAGAACAACCACACAAACAAAAACACCGAAAAAGGAAAAAAACTAAAAAAACTAAAAAACCAAAAAAAAGAAAAAGAACGCGATGACGAACACACACGTTATCCGAGAACGGGAGAAACGTTAGTTCACGTTGAGATGCGAACGCGACGGAGAGCACCGCGTGAATGACGGAGTAGAAAACTGAAAACGGAGAGCAGTCAAGACGCGAAGTGGCGAAGAGAGGGGCTCTCTCAACGTCCAACTGCCCCGAGCACAGAGTGTGTACCTCCACCGGCAAGGACGTTTCTTCAAAATGCCGGTTCTCCACGATTTATCTGAGTTGTTCAGGTGCTTGGACTGTACCTGGAATAACTTTTCGTTTTCAATTCACCCGGTCACGTTTTCGTTTCGTTTCAAATGCTTTCTCGAATATTCCGCTCTCTCTCTCTCTCTCTCTCTTCCTCTGTGTGTGTGTTGTGTGTTTTGTGTGTCTTATTGTTGTTGTTGTTTTAGTAAATAAACCGAGACTAATTGCATTCTCTCTGGAACTCTGGAGAAGCCGTTGGGAAACCTTTTGTGTGTTGCGGACCACCAAATTCAAAATTAAAAATTTACTCCATCAGAAATTTGGTTTTTAGGGCATACGAATCATCACGCACTAACAGTATAATTTGACATAAGCTCTCAGGTCTTTTTTTTTACGCGTTAACACGTTGACAACCCCACCGCAGAATCGTATTTCCCTCGTGGACACCGGAAATCTTTTTAAAAAAAAAATTCCATCCCCTCCGCCTTGCTCCTGCTTTCAATTCATCTTCTTGTGTGCAGTATTTATGAAATGAAACCTTTGAAACTAACTAGCTTGTAATCAGTAAAGCCCTGCTTCTCAACTTCAGGGCTAATAATATATTATTTATATATTTTTTATAGGTGGTGAATTTATGGGTTAATGTTTCCTATTCGCATATTATTTATTTATTAATATTTACCTATGTATACACAGTATATTAAGCACTTCCCGCTTCTATGTATATTTATAAGTTAGAGTTTTGATGGTTTGCCACTTATTTGTTAATTTCTTTATACGGTTGGTTATCGGTTCGTTTGTTGGTTTGTTTATTGCATATTATTTATATACTTTGTGAAGTCGTTATGTATATATTTTTATAATTATATACTTAATTAACATTGTATAATTACTTTAGTTTGTTTAAAAGCGAATATTGTAAGACCCGAAAACGGTACTCAGTTATAAATACATCTATCAGTGATTATGTAAGTGTCATAAGTCCTGCTCTACTTTTGGATGATATTTTTCATAAATATTGCACAGTGCTACAAAGAATTCATTTCGTCCTCAGTACCAGGATCAGGGCTTTCAAACATTACAACAAAATGACCGAGCCTGATGAAACACCAAAACCAGGAAACAAATTTTGTTATAAGACTCAGGTATAAACCTAAAAATTTGACACGAAGAAAAAATTTTTTTCTTTCAAACCGTGTCAGAAGAAAATCACGCTACTCAAACGCTTTTATTGATATTAAACTGCACTTCCACCCCCCGCTCCCCTTCGGCCCTGCTCACCTCCATCCCCTAACAAGAAATATGGATTGGCTTCCTACGAAACCTGGAACCGTGAATCACCAAAATATCTTTCGAGTTATATCCACGATTCGCCAGGAAGCACGAACCACGAACTCTCGTCAAGAAATCCTCTTTCTTTTAAGATCGATTTAGATTAGGTTGGCTGCCGTGACCCACGATAGATGGGTCTTATTAAGGTCTCGAACAATTAACGAACACTCTCTGACATGATTCATAAATCCAATCAACTCCGGTTCTTCTTATCTAAGTGCATGATTTGCCATTTTTTCCGAGGGCCCAAAATATTATTTACATTCGCGTAACTTGAAAGTTTATTCCGTTCAACTCATCCGCATAACCTGAATTGAGAAAGTAAAAATGGTATCGATAAACAAAAAAAGAAAAAAACAATCGTGAGGGTAAAGTGTAATATAAGAAAGAAAAAGCGAGAGAGGGAAAGCGGAAACGAGAGAAGGAAAATAAGGGAAAACTACAGGAAACCCGAAATCTGTCCGAATTGGAAAAACTTTGAAAATCCTCGACTTGAAAATTCAGAACCCGTCCGAGAGGAGTCTACAACCAACATCCTCCCTCCCCAAGAAAAAAAAATTGGAGGAGAAGAAAAAAAAGAAACCGGAAGCAGTCTTCCAAGAAATATTCAGCGACTCAAGCGGAAAAATAAGCCCGGAGCATTTTCGTCTGCTGCCACGCTCCGACTTTATGTAAACTATATTCTTTGATCATATTAAATAAGAAAATGAAATTTTCCTAATTTTCTCATAATTTATTAGCCGTCAGCCCTCAATCATGTAGAACCGTCTCTCTATCTCTCAGATCTTGAGTATATATAAAAAGAAATTCTCCAGAAAAATTAGCAGAGGAGGAGGAGGAGGAAGCGGATGAAGATGGTAGAGGAAGAAGAAGGAAAAAAAAATTTTCTTCGGGTTTCGACGTACTACTCCAGTAAAATAAGCTTAATTAATCGGATGTTGGATTTCGTGTGGGACCGCCTTAAGTTAATTATTGTTCTCTGGAACAACTTTGGAGTTTCATTTAATTGAACCCGGAAATTTGAGTAGATTTATTCTTATGATTCTTGGGTTCCTGCCTTTCCCTTCTGCTTTACTCTGGAGGCAATAAAAAATAAGTTACCACCGCCGCCGCAGCGCTGTTGTGGAGGAAAAGGATTTTCGGCAAATTATTTCCCGTGAAAAATTTCCCGGGTTTTGTGTTTCCGGTTTAAGGTTTAAGAAAACTCAACGAATTTTGCACTGAAGACTAGAAAAGGTTTCTGGATGCTTAATGAACCGTACGACAATCTTCTGAAACTCTCCGAACCAACAACAACTCTCAAAGACGTGAGCTATTCCCACTTATGATGCATAAATACACTCAGGTCTTGATTTACGCGGTTGGATCTATTTAGATCGGAAGTGAAGCATATTTTTGTTGACAGTCATAAATATTATGTATATTTTTATAGCTATTAACCTCGTTTATGCTTTTGTCTTATTTATAATATAAAATATAGTTCTGTTTATATAGTATAATATAGTTGAACGTGAGAGTTATTGCGTTCCTAACCTCTTTGTTGATGTATATGTTAAGGATTCGTTTATAAAAAAGAATATATTTCGAAAAAAATAGTCCATCTTGTCATTTCAAAAGTACTGCACACTTTTGTAATGTGTCCATTTCATAAACTCTCATCTTCAATACCCTAGAGAGGCTTTTGAATGCTTTTTGGCAACCTTTTCACAGTGATCTAAGGTGTGGTACAGTCCCAAAACAGCTTCGTAACTTGTACTAACACTATGACGTTCGGTGGCCCCACAGTGGTACCATGAAATATTTCACAAACACTGATGTGGTACAGACACGATGATGTTTTCTACAGTTTTGTGTTTGCTGTCGTTACCGTATATACTCGCTCGTGAGATGTTCCACAGTTCTGCTGTTTTCATTAAAGACGCGTCTACTAAACTAAAACCTACACGTCAAGTACGTATGACATCCGTAGTCAACAACAGATATTCGTAGTCTCAGTGGTGTCAACATGAACCTAACTGTACTCCATCACATGATGTCTCCAATATTTTGTCCGATCCTGGATATCCCCACAAACCACGTGAACAAACACTATGACGTCCGCTGGCCCTACTGTGAGGTCATGAAAACAGTATTCGTGACCCCACGGTGGTGCCATGAAATGTTTCGCAAACACTATTGGCTGAGTGCCGGCGAAGACATATTCGAGAATGAAAGTCAGTTCCACCGGCACCAACACGAAAAAATTTACATAAAACCATCGGACGTCATAGCTAGGTCAACCTCCTTCAAACTCCTATCCAAACCTGCAAAAAACAGCAAACAAAATTCAACTAAACTCACCTAAACCAAGTCCGGACTGTTTCCATAGTTCATCATTACCCTGGAGTCGTGGTGACAACAAAATTGAAACCCAAACATTCACACAAGACATCGATACCTGAAAAAGCAGAGAAGGGATGTTTTACCAAAGAAAGAAAAACTTTTGGAACCTAATTATACGCTGGTCTTGTGCAAAGTCACGTTTTGGATGGCAGAAGTTTTGTGTTTCTTAGAAACGAAAAAGGGAAGAAATAAGAAAGGAAGAAAGAAACGCCACACGATGGGTTCAATTATGATAATGATAACGAGACCATCCTCGAGGGATAACGGTCAGTAATAATAACAGCCGTGTATGTTTGTAAAATAGATTTAATTAGCTAACGTCACATGTAAGAAGGAGGAAATCGGTTTTTTGTGTGTGTGAGATGAGTCTGATTAAGATGAAATTTTGAATGATGAGTTCTTCCCCACCCCCTCTCTTTCAGAAAAGTTTCAGGCAAAAAATTGATTACAGGGTTCGAGTAAAGTGTAACACAGTTTTAACGTGATGATGGACAGAGGTAGCCTACTGTTATCGAACATAATTGTTTGCTTCCTCATTTACTAAACTTTTTTTTTAATGCGATTCGAAGCGTCTTTTGTTATGGGTAACCGCGTAAAACGAAACTTGACTGAGTTTTGTTTTCTATTTGAGAAAGATTAGAATGTCTAAGGTGAAGGAGCAGATTATCTGGGCGGACATCAAACACCAATCACTCTTTTATGAGAGGGTGTTGTATAAGACTACACACCTGAAGGAGACCTAGGGTATCTTGGAACTTTTACGAACTAAGACCTTCCGGAAAGATTATTTCCGTCGTTTCTTTCATTAAAATGTCTACTATGTACTACCAGACACTTACTGTAGGCTCTTCTCCTCCCCTCCAAGCCCGGAATATGATAACCAACATAAAAAATGGTTTGGTATAAGAGGATACTACCCCTCTCTGTATCCTCTTTAGTCGTGTCCAAAAGTGCTCTATTTCGTCTTTCTATCTATCGTTCTCTCTGGTAGTAGGTAGTTTCCTAGTGTCTGGTAGTACATAGTAGTATCCCTTCATCAGAAAATTTTTATTTATCCACAATCTTAAAAATCTGTAGGAGGAAAGGTGTTGTAGCGTTCGTCACATTCCTCATTCCGGAATGTGCACAGTGAAAGAAAGCAGCCGACAGCCGAAGCCAAATTCATGATTCAGTCCGGAGCGCCGCACCATCAGCATCTTTGTATATACTTTCCATTTTGATTCTAAATTATAGCTGCAATATACATATACGTTCGGAATTAGTGTTGTCCATCATTCGTTCATCATCAACGACACAACCTGGTTCCGACAGTGTCAATCATCTTTCTACTAAGAATTGTTTTAAAAATTTCTCAGTTTTCTAGAAACCACTAACTTGAAACTCATCTCAACAGTTTTACAATTTGTCTGTCGTCCTGGAAACAAGATAAACTCATAAATCCCTCCACCAGATCACCCACACAAGACGTGAGTAAACCTCAGATTTGGATAACACCTCTGAAAGCGGATATCAAACCCGATCCCAAACTTCACAACCTTCTTCTTCACGACCTATTCCTGCCTATAAAAAAAGGGAAAAAAAGGGCAAATCGTAAAAGAAAAGTGGAAGGAAAGTGGCGAAGAGCCGACACGCACAAAAGAAAATCTACGAGCTGGAAATCCAAAATCAATGTCTTCGTAATTTCCGACAAAACCAAAAATCAATTTACTTGTATAAAATTTACGACTTTTCCAACGGGAAGGAGGAAAGTGGTGGTGGTGGTAGTTGGAGGAGGAGGGGGAGGTTGAAGGTAAAAGTTTAGCAAATTTTAAAAGTTACAGGAAAAAGAAGGAAAGAAAAGGGAAAAAACTAAGGTTATTAAAAAGGAAGAAGAAGAAGAAGGAAAAGGAAGGAAAAGGGAACACTCCGAGTTAAAGTTAATTAATGAATAAGAGTTTTTATGAGAGCGCTACTTCAGAAACTTTGACAAGGACCAGATGCTGTTTGAATTTGAAAGCTTTTTAAAATGTAATTTTGGAAATATTCGGAAGGCTTACGGCGCCCCGGCGGTAAAAAGAAACCGGAGTTTTTATGTAGTTTTATGGCTATTGTCTGGCGGAGTGGGTGGCACTCCATCATTTCCCATTCATAATTTAAAATGAAATAAACCATGAGCGTGACGGGAGGAGAATGATTCACTTTTTCCTTTTTCCTCCACATCCAGTTACCCAAAAAACGGAAAAAAATTTTTTTTTAAATCAACCAAAGCGTTTGCCAAGATCCTGCGTTTAAATGTTATTGTTTTTTTTTACTGCCAAATATTTCATTCTTCTTACTGCTGGAAAAACGTTTTTATTTGTACAAAAATAGAATATTATAAGCACTTGGCATGTTCTTTTATAGTAGAGGAATTGAGAGTTCACGTATCAGAAAAGAGTGGAAGAAATAAAAAAAAGGAAAGGATGGGAGATGAAGGGCGGGGTGGAAAAGACGAGAGAACACTTAAGAGGAACCTTGCCAAAAAGCGAGTCTTGCATTCATTCGTCACGTAGCCCCCGTCGTCGACTTTTGTCTGACTCTTACCTGGGATCGTTTACTAAAAACGTTTTAACGACTAAAAATGGTTTCGAGTTTATTGTTATCGAATTTCGAAGCCGGAAGTCAAATTTTACTTGAAATATATATATACAAATACTAAATTTATAAACATTATCTTACATTATATACGTATAAGTCTTACGCCAGGAGAAGAGAGTTACCAAAGTGACACACAATGGCTACAATGTTGATTTTTACAAGGGCATGGTAATGCAGTGGTTTCCGCATCCTTATGCTGTTGAACAGTTGAGTGATTCTTCCGCCTTCGAGGACAATTTCCCTTCCCCAGGACAAAAGGGTATCCTGTCTCCTACAGCTCATCTACTCTAGGGTGTTGGCTGTAGGGAGGTTGACCGCTTATCCCGGTGGTTACTCGGTCGCCAGAGCCTCGTGGTGAAAACAGGGGGTACCAGGAGAAGGTGAGGTTGACAACTGTGTGAGAGAGGCTGTTTGTTCCGCTTCTAACACCAGAACCCTCCAGAACTCTGAGCGGCAGCATCCAAGGTCGCCATAGCTCTGTTGATTGCCAACCTTCGACGCGGAGACGGCACATGATTTCTTCATTGACTACCCAAAAAACAAGAACTGACAGCTATCGATCCTTTGAGGAATGGAAATGGGCATTTAAGACATAAAATGAAAAATTTGAGGAGGTGGAGGGGCCATAAAATGAACACAATGTCATCTAGAGTGTCGAATAAACAATGTTGGCGATGGGACTGCCATAGTGCAGTGCAACATCACCTACCACCTCCAGTTTACTGAGTGTAGTTTACTATAGTGCCTGTTGTGTGACCAAGACCACGGCAGTGCTAAACCTGCTATTTCCGGAGGACGGTTAGCACCTTTAAGGTTAGTTCAGCGAAGCTGGATGGTTTTTTAGGTCAGAAACATATTATTCACAAGCGTTAGTTCATCCTATCAGCAACGTCTTCTCGTTTTATATATAGATACGCCTTTTCCTCTCGATTTTCTCCAAAGTATGTCCCTTCCTCTCCTTCAATTTCTTGTCAATAAGAATAACACCACCTTAGAACGGATTAACAGACCACTCAATATAGCCCAACTACCTTCAGCCACATCACACACCAATCATTGTCGTAGGTCTGCTAAAACCCCCCAAATTTCTTCCACCGCCATCTATCGACTTTAAGCAAAAGCTGAAAATTAATTAAACAATTAATCAATTCCCAAATTCAGAATTCTAACGATCGGTTAGACCGCGCACTTGTGAGTTATGTGATCAATTAATCAATTCCAGACGTAGGAACAGGTTCAAACTTGAACGGAAACACTCTGTGACGCGTTTCCCGGGAGCCTGTCATTACAAGACTTTCATGGTCATTCCCTCTTCCTCCTCCTACTCCCAGCATCCGGAAATTTCTTCGGACTGTTTAAAACTTCTACGAACCGCAATTTGCTATGACAAAATGATTTATTGGTAACTGAAACTAAAAATATATTTTTTATACAATAATATTATTAAAAGTTATTAATCGATTATATGTTTACATAGAATCTGTTTAGTTTGTTTTGAGAATGCGAGAAGATGAATCAAGATAGAAGAAAGATGAGAGAAATTGGGTTAAGATGGGAAGAAAATTCTCAAACTTCATATTATTTATATTATATAAGTATATCTTATTACGTTAAATATAAATATAAATTTTTTTTAGATACTAAACCCCCGGACTTGGCTTTAGAGTCTATATAACCAGATCAGAAGCTGACTAAGTGAGGATGACCCGTAACTAGTTATCCAGTGACAATAAATCGATTTAATAAAATCGATTAATAATTCAATACTATGTAGAGATCAGAGACATGTACGTTATGTAATGAAAGGTTTTAATTATTAATGAGAATAGCGGAAAGACGGACGGACGACAGTCAATCCTGCCGTGACGGAGGGAACTTCGCCCAAGAATCACAAAACCGTGTAAAGGAAGAGGGTGAACACAATAATAGGTTTCTTGCTTTCATTTTATAAATAATGCACACTCTATAAGCGATCCTCATTTCAGCACTTGCATTAGTAAATTTGTAGTGCAGCAATTAAGTTCCTTCAGGCAATAAAATAAAATTTTCAGCACTCCATCTCGCTAATGTATAGACTTTAAATTCGGATGTCTGTCTGTGCGAGTAGCTAATCGCTTAAAACCAAACCCAAATTTATTTGTAATATTTATAGCTGACAAGACAGTAAAATGAAATTCGGGCAAAGCTACGTTATAAAAGGAAAAGCTTCTAAGAGAAGGATCCGAGATTAAAAAAAATTCTGAAAGCTAAGGTGCGCTAACACTCAAACGTAATATTTCGTAGATGACATAGAAGGATCGAAAGTAAAGTTTTGGAAATTATTCATCGAGGAAAGGAGGAGGTGGGGAAACGGTAGGAAAGAGTTTAGAAAATAGAAAAGACGTGGAAGTAAGAGAAAGAGAGAGAGTAAGGAAGGTCGGAAGAGAAATTAGAATTGCCAGGAAGAAGGAAACTGCAAAACCACTTCTCCACTTTATTAAATGACTTTCCGATAGTTTCCAATTCAGACTTAGGAACAAACTTAAATTGCTGACTTTCTAAATTTTTATTTCAAATCCTTTTTTTTCTAATAAAAATGTCGAAACACTTATTTTTATTTTCCCCGTTTCCTTTCTTCTTCTTCTTCTCTTCTCGGATCAGATTTCACGAGATTTTATTAATACCAGTGTGAGACTGACCAGAAAACTTACACCACACCCAACCCCCAAATGTTCTTTCGCCATCTCCTCACATGTCTCATCATATATGAGTGTAGGAAGCCCTCTGTACCACTGCACAGCGCACAGACTTCCTCTCTCCTAAATTCAGCTGTTTCTTAGGGTTTTCTTTCTGATGACTTCTAGCCTCCTTTTCTTCTTCTCTTTCTTTCTTTTTAATTCAGAGGTTCCCAAACTCCTTTGTGTCATAGACCCGTTGCCATGTTTTTCGGTTTTGGGCAGACCCCCAACTACCTGATACTGATTTTTGCAAATTTCTCACTGTAGTGAAGTAAATTTTTTGCCTCATACGTACTTGTATGAATAATATATGTCCTTATATTATAAGGTAGTATAGTTTAAGTAAACAGGTGCTATCAGTGTATGTTGAGATCCACTATCATGGACTCCCAGTTTCATTTCGAAGACCTCCAAATTTCTTTTCGCTGATGCAGACCCTTTGCAGGTTGTCATAGACCCCTGGGGGTCTGTATAGACCATTTCGGGAATCACTGTTTTACCTCTTCTGCCTTTATTTCATCCCTCTACAACCCTTCCTGCTTCAAATACAAAGTTAAGGTCTTCTTTGTTCGTTTCTAGTTCTTCCATATATATTTCTTCTACAGCACTGTACCCATAATACCTGTAAAATTTGTCTCACTATACACAAACACATTTCTCAGAATCTCTTTAATATACTGTACCAAATTTTTATGTTTAATCTTTTCACTAGACGACATCTTCCAAACTTCAAGTAGACGAAGAGTTTACAAGTTCTTTTCAAGCCGGTCAACCGTGACTCTTTTCTTCCTCTCTTTTCGCTGACCTCGATTCGCCTTTTTCTTCCGGGAAAAATTTTTAAAGCTTGAGCTTTTCCAGCTTTTTGAGCTTTAAAAGAGTAATTAAAAACGCGTAGATTCTTTTTTCCTCCTCTCCACTCAGGAAAACTTTAATTTTGGGTGACGTTTTAAATAAATCAAAAGTTGTAATTCAAAAATATAATAATTTAATTTATTTATTTTTATTTAGAATAATTGCTACATAAGTGCACACAAATCATGAGGAGGAAAAAGGGAGGAAATAAGAGAAAGGTTGGTGAAGTTTTGATTTGTTAAAAAAAAAGTATAAAAAAATTATATTTCATGAATAATTTCATTTCTCGTATAACTTGGAAACGTCAGAACTTTTTCGCAACTTCCTAACGTTGGGAATTTTTTTCCTTCACTTTGGCATACTCAGAGGAACTAAGAATCGTCTAAATCGTTTTCTTGCTTTATTCTGTATATATATACTGATGCGTATATATATAAATGCGTGTGGGTGAATTAGAAGTTATAAATGACTACCTTGCAAAAATCTCCGATCGACTCATAAAAAACAAACCTTCCTCGAAAGTATCCAAAATGCTATACTGATATATATATAACATGGTCGTAGATCGTCAGAAACTGAAAAATACGGTTTGAGTAGACCGGTAAGAACGATGGTTTCGCATCTGGAAATGGAAAAGTTGAAGAATGTAAACCGGAAGTACAAGGAAGTCCGGTAGAGATCGTTCCTGTTGATCGCGCTCAGATTCCCGAATGCGATTCAGAGGAAGAAGACGATGATGATGAAGATGAGGAAGAGGATAGGCTAGCTGAGTCGGAAAGGAGATGTTCTGAGTGTTATACTATGTCACAAAAAGAGACGGAAGACGAAGGTGGACTGGAGAGATCTTACCATAGATATACATACTATACATCTACTTTTTAGGCGCTCAAATTTTAAAATGAAAGCGATATTGTGGGATAATATGATATGATATTAGTAATCGTGCACTCTTTTTGAGTTTTCCAGCATACTAAGTAAATAATAATTCAATAACAATTCAAGTAGGTAAGTAAACAATAGATAACAAGACAGGCCAGTAGATAAAAACTTTATAGACATAGATCACAACGTTTATAGGTATGCACAATAAATAAATGCAGTAATGCAAACATAAGATCAATAATTGTGTTCATTACTCACGAAGTGTGCACTATTTATGAAACGAGAAAATGTTAATTATGTCAATGAAGTGACCATTCTCACTAAATACATAAGTTAGTGACTAAATAAGTAGCGTAACTTCGAATGCTCGCAAAATTAATTTTATTAGAGAGAAGGCAAAAGCAGTTATGAGGCAAAATGGTCTCGTGAACATGTTGATGGGTTTAAGCTTTAAGTTCCTTAAGCTTTGATTAGAAACTAAATCTGCCGTCACGTCTTCTTTCTTCTGTCCTCTTCATATTTTTATTTCTACATTTTCTAAACAATTTCAAGTAGAAACAAAATTAAGCAAAAATTAGGTGGGAGAATGACCTGATTGCTTTTGTTGGCCGCAGATGGTGAATTAGGAACAAAGAATACTGGAAAACTGCAGGAGAGGTTTTGGTACAGACTCTTGGACCTGACTCTCCTCAGATAAGGAAAAGGAAGAAAGCCACGATTAAGAAGACACAGTATCAATATATAGCGTGTAAGAATTAGGGGGTCTGTTGGTTGAGTGAGAAAATGGTGAGAGGAAGAGAGGAAGTAGTCGGGTCTCTCTTTTTACGCGACCAACAACATTTGGTTGTAAAGAATTCGAGAACGACTGTATATAAGGCTTCTTTGCTTAGTTTCATTGAGATCTCATTTCATAAATACTGCACACTAGCCTGCAGAAGTCATTTTAAAATTGAGGCACAATTACATAGCCAGTATAGCTGACTACCACAGTGCTTAAGAGTTCAAGTCTCCTCCTCGAATACTGAGTAGGGTGTATTAAACCTAAGAATTAGTTTAGAATATGGTGTATAAGTAAGTGAATAAACCAGAAAGCAATAAAAATGAGAGGAAGCTTCCTCAGAGATCCCCATCCAGGGCGAACCCTTCCAGACGTTAATTGCTACCTCTTGAAAGTACTTAAAAGTTCTTTTAAAATAATAATAAAAAAAAACTTTTCCCTTCGACTGGCATCGTGACTCAATGATGAAACGGTTGATCTCGGTTTTAATAAAAGCTATAATTATTAATTTTAGATTTATGTTCAGTCAATTCATCCATCCAGTCAGTCTATTAATTAATTATTTTGGAATCTCTGCCCAAAATTCCTGAGACAAAATCGTGTGACACAGACTCGAAAGTAAGGATCACACCGATTTTGTAAATAAATCAATCAAAAGATGATAAATTTCGTTGTGAAAGTTGATCCCACGTGTGTTGGAATCGAATCCCGGTGAAAGACCTGAAGCTTTCTAACAAGGAAATTAACGCAGACCATACACCAAAGGGGTGGGTTATTGTCTTTCGCGTGAAATGAAAAGCATTGAACCGGATGATCCTCCGAAATGAAGCTGGAATTAAAATCAGGGAAGAATCTTTGCCTTTCCTTTCCGCCTTAACGTAAATAAGTAATTTCATTTACAGTTATTATTGCTTTTCTTCTTAATCTCCTAATCTCCCTCTCTCTCTCTCTCTTCTCTTCTGCTTTATCAACCTTGAAACTAGTCCCGAGGAAAATTCTATCGATGAGTTTTCCCTTCGCTACCCATTTTTAACTTTTCTACCAAAAAGCTTCTTTGGCTTTTCTTCATATCGATTTAATTCATTTTCTTGAGTTTGGAAGAGGACGGTAGGGATGAGAGGAGGGTTTCTTTCCAGTAAAGAAGTCAACAACAAAAATCTCATCAAATTTAATTTTCTTTTGGTCAGCACAAGGCTGCCTTTGTCTTGACTTTTGTGTTTTCGACGAAATCGAAAGAGTCTCGAGTCAAGAAAATCTGTTTGTCTGGTTAGGAGGGCTTGACAGTGGTCTTGACAGTGGTCTTGACGTGAGGTCAACAAACTCAACAGTTTAGTGGCGAGGACAACGAATAAAATGGTTTGTGACGCAGGATGGCATAGAAAATTGTTGCTGAAAGTGTGCAGAATTTATGAAATAAATATTTCAGTTTGATTTGCTGAATTTTTTCTTGCCAAACTCCTAGGTTTTTCGGTGACTCCAATTCTCCAGATAATTTCAACCCAATCAGGCTGGATAAGAGTCGTAACACAGCCATTCGCGAGGGGCTTCAGGTCGAGCCGCTTCTTCTCCGGATCGAGAGATCCATAGTCCAATGGTTTGGACACCTTCAGAGGCTCCTCCCAGAACGTCTGGTTCGTCGGGTCCTGTCGGAGTGCACGGGAAGAAAGCGGCCCCGTGGCCGTCCCCGGCAGGGGTGGTTCAGGGGGGTGAAGGTCTTGGCCGAGTCCCGCCTGATAACCCCGGGTTCTCTGACCTCAAAGCGGAGGATTGTGCCAGTTGGAAGTCCTTAGTTGCTTCCTCAACCCGCGACCCTAACGGATGAGCAGGTCTATGAAAAGGAAAGGAAAGGATTTCAACCCAATTTCAACTGGCAGTCCAGGATACTTCCTCACCCATCCACACCAAACATAACCTATAACAAACTCAACAATGTGCAAGTTTTATGAAACCAAAAGCAATCCAAAAAGTCATTGATACGTTGACAGACACAATTTCTAACTCAACTGATGTGTTGAAGTCTAGTATAAAATCGACATAATCCAATGTTAAAACAGATGCAGACAAGGAGACCCGAATAACCACAAGCCAAAGATTGGAGACCACTGGTCTCTTCTCGAGGAAGTGTTCGAATGGAAAAGAAGAAGAAATTTTCATTTTTTTCAACAGGTTTCATATTCTCTGTACCATTTCGCGTCGACTATTAATAGGATTCACGAGGGCGGATCCTTTTGTTCCCTTGACAACAAAAGCTTTTTCATTTCTCAAAATAAATGCCCCCATTTTTGTCTTTTTTTCCTCCTCCTCCTTTTCGGATGTCTTCAAGAAAATTCAAGTTCATTTCTGACAAAAATCATAAATTATTAAAATTAAAAGTGGAAGAAGAAAGAAAGAAGTCAAAAGAGAGAAGGAGAGAGAGAGAGACTAACTATTTAAAACATTTGACGACCGAGTTTGATTAAGTGTTAGTTCAGTTATAACTTTCACACTTTTCGACATCCCTCTACCATAGTTTTCATTAGGAAATGGTAACAATTGAACTTTAATTAATTTCCCTCGTTTCCTTTTGAACGGAAAAAGCTCAGAAACTTTTTCTCTAACCTCATAAATAAAACCTGAAACTTTTTGGAAAGACCCAGGAGCGTGAGGGAGGTAGGTGGTGGAGGGAAGAGAGAGAGAAGAAGAAAAACGCCTCCAGTTTAACATCTCCAACTGAAAGTTGTCCCTTTTGTCGAAGACTCTCAAGTTCGTCTCCATCTTATTTGGCTTCATCTCACTCCACCGGATGTGAGGAAGTTCCGAGCTTTTCTTGTTTACTTCATCGAACCTTTTTCCCATCATCACGATGAGTCAACTTTGTGAATCACGACACCTTCATCAGAATCCAATTAGCCAATAACTCATTTAAGACTATCTATCCAAATGACGTCATTTCATAGAGGGTTTAAAAATGAAAGTCATAGAGAAAACAAATTTCCAAGAATTATGTTTGTGTATGACAATACACAAAACAGTTTCAGTCTTTAGCTTTGAATTTATTATCAGATCTCCTGGCTCATCTTCTTTCACTCGGTATTTATCTCCGGAAGAGAAAAACGCATTTTCATGTTTATGTTTGTTTAAATTCGGTTCAACTTGTTGACAATACGGGAGGCTGGAGGAGAGAGAGCGGGGGAAGGGTATTGTCCTCGAAATCGTCAGCAAAAACATTCCAAAAGAAAGTTCTTAAAAACGTGAATTAGATTTTCTAAAAGCTTTTTTTCCTTTTTTCCTTTCTTTTCTTTAGATAAATATTTATTCAAATATTTGTCTTTTAAGTGTTTGTCTACTTCCGTCTCGGAAGAAGAAGAAGAAGAAAAGAAAACAAGGGAGTTATATTGTTTAAAAAAATTTTTTTTTCTTTCTTCTTCCTAGTTTTAAAGACTCTGGGGACTCGTTTTGTGGGGAGAGGAAAAGAACAGAGGAAAAAAAAGGAAAAAGAGAAAAGAATTCATTTGATCATTTCTACGAAGAGGAGAAGAATGATGAGAAGAAGGTGGTTTCCCTGGTTTTCGGTGAGACGGGACGTCATCTTCTTCCGGTGAGAACACCTCTTAAATACGTAATTTAAATGCTTTTTCGTGAGCCACAGTAAAAATTACTGTTCATGATCGCAGTCCGTAAGGCAGAATGGTAACGACTTTTTCACCTTCGAAGACGGTTCCTTCCCTCCCTCCCCCCTCCTCCTCCTCCCACGAAATTAATGAGCGGTCTTTCTTAATTTTAACTTTTAGAACTCATCAGTGAAAAACCTGTGGGAAGGTACAAGATGGAAATATATATCTTCTTTTTATGACTTCTGTTAATTTTTATATGTGTTTCTCCCTCCGAAGGCAATAACTCGACCAAAACAAAGTGAAATTTAAAAACCTGAGAATGGATCCCCTCATCATCTTTGTCATCTGTATATTGGAGAGCAGACGACATATATTTTACACTCCGTTTGAACTTAATCGATTTATACTTAATCATCCTCTCACCAAAATCCCTATACCACTTGCTCCGATTTGATGTGGAAGATTCGTGACGTAGTATACCTGACTACAGGAGTTATGGTCGTGAATTGGAATCCTCTCCAACATCTTGTTATACCCAAGGATGAAAAACGGGATCAAACCCCAAACTCTCCAAAGTTTTCCGAACCGATTACTTTTCGAAAGGCCTCGTCTTACACAAAAGATTATTTGGGTCAAGTGGAAGACTAGGAATCACGTCAGAAATGATGTTATCATGTACTAAAACGGACAATATCCTCTTTGAAAAGGCACAAAAGACGACCTGATTATACTGAATAGTGGAATCATATGACTTCCGGTTTTTCTGCTGGACATTTATTTTGCTTACGACACTAAGAGTTTCAGGAATCTAGAAGAATATCTACAAAAAATAGGTCGGTCGTTTAAATTCGAATCGCCGATTTGTTATACTGCACTGACTGACTCGGTCGCATGTTTTACTTATATGACTCATTCTTACAAGTCTGAGATGTGTGCCACAGTAGCAAGAGAAGATATGTTCTTTTGTTCCAACAACTGAAGCAACTAACAGACATTAGCTAGAGGTTAAGTCCTGTAAAAAAACAAGTCTGGACAGCCTGTGACCCTTGTGTCAAACCCTTAAATTGAATCTCGTACCTTATGTTTGGACTACAAAGTTATTCTTAAGATCAAATTGTGGTCATGATCACAGTCTTTATCAGACACGTACACGATAAACACGGCACCCGTTAGCGATTCGCAAATTTGATTCTCTCTTTCGACGCCTTTCCCATGCCCACACACAACTTTTTACCATTTTCATTTGCTCTTAGTGACTTCTCTCATTCCACCTTTGTTCTTTTAGATTACATCGATTAAATTAGTAAATTATGTGGGCCATCAACTCATCTAAGCACTTCATTTCCATTAGGTGAATTTATCACAACAAAAGGTTAAAATTTTATTTAAAAAGGAAAGGAAATCGAGGCACGACAAATAACGATAAGCCCTTCGTTTCCATAACGACCTTGAAATCCTTTTTTTGTTGTTGTAATGACTGAAATATATCTCGAACACCATTAATTCCCCGCACAAAAAAAGTCGTGCACGTAAAAAGCCTCATTAATTGATGATGAAAACTGTTTTTTTGTATCTCAATTAAATCTCCTCAAAAGAATGCCGGCTCGGGTGCACTTTACGTAATCCGACGTGGAACAACAAAAAATGGCGGCCACGCAATTCCAGTCCTTCCAAATATCATCCTCATATGTGGGATTCGATTCAGCAGATAATAATGAACTCAAGAGGGTAGATAGATAAACAAAGGCCATAAAGTATTTATTTGTCATGTATTCATACGGGGAGAAAATCGATTTCGAGTTGAAGCCACCCCTCGTGAGACACCCTTTGAAGTAGATGCCACATTAAGTGCATTAAGGAGGAGGAGGGCAAGAACACAGACAGAGGGACGGGAGGAGAAGAAAAAGAGGAAGACGAAGAAAAAAGGACAAAAAAGTGGTTTTCCATGTTGCTCCGCCGGACGTGTGAAAAGGAAAAGGAATTCCGCAATCTCTTCTTCACATATGGCTGGAGAAGAGAAGTAAAGAAAAGTGGGAAAAGAGGGAAAATGGGGAAAATTTCGGTGTTTTGCCGCATCCGCTTTGTTTGAAAGCGTTCGCATCTTTAATCTACGAAGTAACGGTTGGTTGACAACCGGCTGTCATATTCTCTAAACATCCCTTTCGGAGGAAGGGAGAGAAAGGAAGGAGACAGTCTTTTAAGTTTCTATTCATAGTTACCTCGCGGCGGATTGAATAAAAACTCCGACTGACTCCAGAAAAGATTTGAAAAAAGTTTCTCGGTCAACGCGTATGACATATCCATTTCAAAAATAATGCACACTAAGAAAAATCTTAATTCAAAAATTTTTCATCCTTCCCGAACAAAATTCATTTTGGGAGTAACAGAACACGTTCATCAAAATCTTAACTCATAATTAACACCCACGTTAGTAAACACCTAATTTCAAAAATATTGCACAGTTTCTGTCGGAATTAAGTAAACTGATGAGACACATCACTTAAATTCCAATTGAAAATAAATTTATTTAAATAAAAATTTGTCTGGAATATTTAGAAAAAATAGCTCCGTCGTTCTGATAGCCGTTCGAGTTGCTTCGTCGACTCACTGTACTGGCTGTACAGTTGCTTCGCATAAACCCCCTCCGTATGCTTCGTATAAACTCATTCATACCAGTCTCATCGTGTTTTTATGCATGTTTCTGTATGTCTCTATGACTTATTTGTTACAGGTCTGATTGTGGCTGAGTGTGTTTCACTAAAATGCCATTTCAAAAATATTGCACAGTTTGTGAGAGGTTTATAATTAGGTACTAAAAGCCTCTTAACATAGTGTTATGTCCTATAACACCTATGGGTTGAAAATGGGTTTGAAACTCAAAACTCAAAATTGCGAAATACCATAAAAATCTCATTTCATAAATATTGCACAGTATCACTTCCTCTTTCCTTAATTAAAAACTCATTTAAAATCAAGAGATTTGTGTTAATCCTTAAATCATTTTATACAGTCCACGAAGACAAGATAGACACTACAGCACTTAAGCTGAAACCAATTCATTCGTCCCACAGCCATATCACACCCAAACCCAACCCCCGCGCTCCCTCCCTTCCCAAACCTGGTCACCATTGACTTGGACAATTAATACGATTTCTCACAACGGTAATCCGCTCACCGGAAACACCATACAAACCACCTTCCTAATCAAACACGTAAAATACAAATAGTAGGCCTACAAGATGAATACCGAGAGATACCAACCCTCAATCATGTCATTGCTACCAAACACAGGTGTTTCCACACCGGACAAAAAGGAGAAGAAGAAAGAATGGAAAGGAGGGCAGTGAGTCAGTGAGGCAGTTATTCAACGATAGAATAAATAGTGAAACAAAATATTTGCTTATAAACAAATTCAACGTCCTAAGTAAATAATTTAAAACCATTTTCGGAACGTTAAATATTCGGCAATGTCATTTCGTATAATTCCCGAGGATTTTTACTTGTTAATAACAATATACAGACATATATACAAAAAAATGGTCCTAAACAAATATCAAACACATGGGTTTTACTGGGTGAAATAAAAAATAAGTGAAAAATATTATTTAATCCCCAGCGTTCCATTCCCTTGGACTCCCATTATTTGATTAGGGTGCAGGATTTTGTTGAATGGCTGGGATTATTATTATTATTATTACTACCATGGCGTTGTTCTGGGTGCCCTCTTAGGAGAATGGTAAGTGCGCGAATTTTTTTATTAAACCCCCGTCTCTCGAGACTAGAATAGACGGATAAAAAATTTAGGAACTGTTGGTGAGGGTAGTCGGTCAACCCCTATCGATAAAAAAATTCACCCCCGAATTTTTGTATAATCAAATATACTCAGTTTTGTGCGTTTAGTGTTTTTAAGTTACGCTGTTTATTATTTTGTTGTGTATCTGTGAAATCTTAAAAGAGGGTTGATTCTATGGTCATAACCCAATAAGAGTATGTCATCTTGTGTTTGGGTTTTGTGGATGGTAGATGTTGAAGAATTTTATTATACTCACTGTACGTGGCTCAATTTGTTGAGTTGTTTTATAAATTGGTTGATATTTTTGATGGGATAACGGTTGGGATGTAAACGTTTTAGACTTTTTTTACGCGACCTGTAATAAATCCGGAAAATTTTTGTGTTGTGGACAGTGGATAACGCTATGAAAGACTCTCGTTCGTAATTTCAATGAAAACACGAGAAACCTCGCGTATCTTCAAGTCTTCAAACTTTAATAATTAGAACTGCTTAAACGGAATAGTTTTAAGTTGTTTGGGGAGGCTGATGCTGATCAAGATGTTTCTCCTGACACTAAAGATCCTGAAGCATCTGGAAGTGCAGGAGAAGACGTCTTCTGGAAGGTCAGCTCAAATATGGGCCCAGGACATTGTTTATAAAATTATTTAGAGATGGTATTAAGTATTTGCTAAGTATGGATAAGCTCTGGAAGAGGAGATCACCCACACCTGTGGATTGGAATCAGCTACCCGTTGCAGGTACAAGTCATCCTGAAGAAGACCCAGGTTTAAAAAATTTTAAAAACTTGAGTATAGCAGATTGTGCTAAACTTAAGTTTAAGTAAAAAATTATTTGGGGTTAAATTATTCATAAATTAAATTGAGAAGAGAGTAGAGCCTAAAGATCATAAATCATGGTCTAGAAAAGTGTGCATTACTTATGAAATTGAACACTTGGGAAATGGTACTCAAACTGGGACCCACCAAACTCTACTGAGATGAAACCGACTAAGTGAAATTCTGTGAAAGGTCGGTTAAGTCTGAATACTGGAACGTAGTGCCTGTCCAGTATGAATTCGAGCCTGTGCTCAGAAACTTCTAACATTGATGATGCTCTGCCGCATCAAGAGTCGCACTTTGACGCAATTTTGAAAAACTCCCAACCAACATCTGATTACAACATCAGTAAAAGTGTGAGCTAGTCGCAATAGTCACAACAGAAATTTGGTCCGGGATGGAAAAGTTTGAGTGCCAAAGGTTTAGAAGATGGATGTGGAACTGAGTCACAGTCAGCAACCTAATAAATATCACACAGTCAGTATGTCTTAATTCTAGGTCTATATACTGAATATTTGCAACTGATTTTTTTTACGCGGTTGAAAAAAGAGATATAATATAATGCACACAGGTACCCTGTTGAATTTATTAAAAAAATTTTTTTTTTAAATCAATTTAATACTGAATATATACAAACCTAAACCTGTTTCACAAGCTTAGTGAGCATAAAGCAGCTCTTTATGTCAGCAAACCAAGAAAACTACGCTGAGATCTCATTTAGAAAAAGCTTTTAAAATCGGATTAAAAGCGTCTTTTGATGTTACTTCCTGGAAGTTGAACCTTAAAAGAAATGATAAAAAAGGACTAACGCCGAATCCTTTAAAATGACGTGATTCTTCATAGTTTTGTCACCTAAAAGCTTCGGTTTTTTAAATTTCTGTAGGGAAGGAGATTTTAAGGAGGCTAGAAAAGGAAAAAAAATTTTCCATTTTCGCGTATTGAAAATAAAAATAAATCAAAGCTCGTTTAAGGATGATTGAACAAAACCACAACCGCACAAAAAAAGATTTTACACCTTTTGGAGTCGAAGAGTGCCAGCTGCAGGGGCAAATCCATTCCAGGACATTTTTCTTAACCCTTAAAAATCCATTCGAATTCATTCCTCGGCTTGCACACATTTATTCCACCGCCTTCCTTCTTCAAATAAACGCGGCTTTAATTTTTTCCTTCTGAAGATATTTTCCTCAATACCGAAAGCTCTTAAGCGCTTGAATTTGACCCAAAAAATTTTTATTCTCTAACCCAATAACACTCCCACCATCTTTTCTTCTTCTACTTTATTTAGTCAACAATATATTTCACGGATGTGATCACAATTAATAAAAATTTTTCTCTTTATGGTGAGCCAGAAACGCGTTAAATGAATTCAAAGAAACCGGAAACTCTTTTACAAAGGTTCAGAGGATAGAAATGGAGCTTTTGAGCTTTGGCTGTTGAAGAATTTTTTTTTTAATGTTGTATATTTATACAGTAATAAATATACAATACAACAGATGATAGATAACTTGTTTTACGGACTCATGCGGAATTCCTCATCGGATAATTTCAAATATTTAACTTCCCAAAGGATGGCATACTATTTCAACTTTCCCGCGGTTTCTGTTCCCTTTGATCCGCGAAAGATATTCCAACTTTTCGAAAGCCTTTGCGGTCTGTTCGATATATGTGAACTAAACTTATGAACGGGAGAAAGTTCTTCCGGTTTTTCAAAAACGAATTTACTTGTCTTTATTCCCGATCCAGACTACAGGAAACAAAAAACGACTGAGAGGGGATTATAAAACCGCGTAAAATAAATACCCCCATTAGTAAGTAGAAAAATGTAGATGGGAGAGGAGGATGAAGAGGAGATCGGGGGATGGGAAGAAGATGATATGTGAATTAGCTTCCCGTCAGTCCGCTCGCTCCTTCCATCATCCACCATCTTCATGTTTGTGTAGGAAAATCGTCTGATTTACACCGATAGGATTTCAAATTGATTTTCTCCCTCTCCCTATAGCTTACACGGTTGCGTCATCTTTTCCGCACAGCTTCCCCATTTCGTCAGCGAGTAGATGAAAGAGAAGGCAAAGAAGAAACGTCTCGCAAAACCGGTTTCCGAGATAAGTTAAACATGTCTGGGGTGTGCGTCTGTGGGGTGTTCTTCTCTCAATTCCCGATGCACTCGATTTGGAATAAAGAAGATAAAAAAATAAATAAAGTTAACTTCATAAAAGTCGAGAAGAAGGGAGACAAAAAAGGGAAAAGATATTCGCATATTACGAAAAAAGGACTCCGAAACAACTTCTGTTCATTGTTCTCTGACACAAGAATGAAAAATTATTTAGGTTAGACAAAAACCTGGAAAGTAAGAAAGCCACCCCGAGCTTCAGATTTCAGTTTTAATCACCTTCAAAGGGTGAAACGGAAAGCTTTTTGCACCAAAAATCCTTTTATGAGTGGAAATGGAAGAGTAAAATCTACTCCCCTGATTTATTCTTCAGGGAGAAAAGCCAGAATAAAAAGTAACACCGGAATAGAATTCTCAAAACCTTGAATCTACTTATATCAGGCAAAGCATAAAATTCTTTCTGACACGTGACAAGTAATTAAAAAGCTTTAAAAGGGGAGATGAAGACAGAATGAGAGAGGATTGGAGGCTGCTTTTCAAACAATCATCTCACGGGAAAAAATTATTGGTTCACCCTTTGTCAAAACACGAATTAAAGAAATGAATTCCGGTTGAGATTAAATAATTTTATGTAAATAGAAGACTTATTATTAATAGTTAGGGTTTATTTATTTACTTGCTTGAATATTTCACGGTTATTCAATCGGAATTGAGTTTTTGGGGTCTGGTGGTGATACCACATCAAAAGTATAAAAATATACTGAAAACGATTTATTAATTAGACGAGTTTTTGAGATTTGAGAGCTGTTGTTTGTGATGTTTGACTTTTGAGTATAATGTTGGGTTGTGTAGTGTGGTGTTTGCCACATTCCACATGTATACAGTAGAACAAGCAACAACTGAAGCGAAAGCAGTATTCAGTCTCGGAGGTCCGTATCGGGCACATCATTCTACCTGTATTCCAAATTCTAGTTTTATAATAATATTTTATACAATATACATATATATTAAATACGTTTGGAATTAGTGTTTTCAATCACTCATCAACGATACACCTGGTCCGACAATAATTTGATTGTTAAGGGCTTAGTTCCACTGTAACCTTGTCTTCTGAATTTTGCTTATCTACTATAAAACCCAGCCTGACTGAAGTTTAAATTACCAAATTTGAGAGTATTTTGATGATGATAATAATATAAATATACGCCGGATGTGAGTGGGATAGTAATTAAAGCGCCTATAAAGGTTATGGTCGTGAGTTTGAATCCTTTCCCATATCTTGTTATACCCAAAGGTCAAAAACGGATTAAAACTCAAATAAAAATAAAAAATCATGTAAATATAAACTAAAGATAATATTATATAATATATATTACCCTTACTTAGCCCCTGGGTGTTTAACGAAAGCCATTTTACTAATTAAAAGTTACTACTCACAGATTATAATTAACAAATCACAGTTTATACACCAACAACAACGACTAATATTATGCAGATAACCTCACACACGATATATATACAAATCTAAACCCAAACCCAACACCTCAGCCAACCATTAAAAACCTGTACTGCAGGAGGTTCTACTCCAACAGTAGAAAAATTTTGATTTCAGGCTGGACAGCATTTTGTCTTTGCTTAGGTTCCTGGAGAAGTTGACCTAAGACTCCGAATGATAGGAAGTAACACACCCAATACAGCGGTAAGCTTGGCGTATAAGGATGAACTGGTTGAGGGATTCCTTAGTGCTGAATGTAGTTTATATTAATATACGGCTCTATCTCAAATACTTAACAGCCGCTCTCACATATTTTAAAGACAAAGAGCTGGAGACAAAGAACCAAACACACAAAAGAATCCAGCGTAACCGTCGCACAACTCGAAAAGCCATCATTCCAAAGGAAAAATTACTTCTTGTAACTCCCACCGGACTAACAACCATTTCTCACATCAATAAAAGACAAAATAAACAAAAAGTAAAAAAGAAGAAAAGGAAAAAGAAAAACAAAACAAACATCACGTTGAGCTCATTAAGCATAAAAAAAAAATCGGAATGCTCGTATCTACAGTAACACCCCGACAGCCATCACCATTTCCACCACCCAAGCGAGTAATTCAAAACTACAACAGCAAAAACACAAACAAAAAAAAAATTCTTTTGTTATAAGGAAATGCATTCAGATATTATAAAATCTTTTGAAAGTCGCTGAACAATTAAAAGTCTTAAAAAAAAGAAAACCGCAATTTTTCACTGAAACGTCAGCGAAGTTTTAAAAAAAAGTTTCTTCCCACCACCCCCCCCCAGTCCCCCAAAAATGGAAAGCAACACGTACTTTTCAGACGGAAGCCAAGTCTAACGGGAAATGAGTAATGAGCCTTATTATTTATCGCGTCCTCCAGATTTGAAAAATATGAAAGCAAAAATGAAAAAGTCAGGTGGAGACACAAGAAGAAGAGATGGAGGAGGGTAAGGCGGGGCGGGCGGGGGTAGTATATTTTAAAGGTTTTCTTCTTGTATTATAAATTTCCCGAGGTTTTCAAGACCATTTTCAAAACTTTCCGAGAGGGAAAGAAAAACACTTTTTACTTCCTCTCCGAGAAAACTACTTTTCCTTTCATTCGGAAAAACTTTTTAAAATATATATTTATATACAGTATATACACAAAGTAAAGGAGGAGAATCAATAAACAGGATTGGATTTATACCTGGGTAAAGCTTTCCCGGCTCACCCGTTTCACACTCACTTCGCTTAATTTCCCTCCGTTGTACTTGGAATACGTTACACACGTCATCGCTGACAAGAGCTGATAAAGATGATCACGTGATTCGTGATTCAGTCATGCCAGATTTCGGGGAAATATTTCGAGACAGTGAAAGGAAGTGAACGTCAGACTTGTTCAAAGTTCTTCGATGGTTCATCTTACTCTAGAAACCGGGTGGAGGAGGGGACGCCGAAACTGAGCTTCATTTTCTTCACCGACAACCGGTGGTTCGTGACGTAGTTTTAATGGTTTTTCTCAGCTTGTATTAAAGTATAAATATATGGAGTCACGTCTTGATTTATACGGAAACAACCAAATCGGATTGTACAACCCAAGAATCGCGTTAATACAAGCTTAACACCACAAAACAGGAAGGTTTGAATGATTTTGGTTGAACCAAAAATCGCGTAAAATTATACTGACCGCGTAAAAATAAGTAAACTGCAAAATAATTAGTGGAATGACGTCACAAAGTCGATATATAAATATATAAATTATTATAAAACCACATTTTTATGAAAATGAGTTCGTGTTAAGTGTGCAATACTTTTGAAAGAAATCTTTCATTTGAAAGAAATCCTTCATTAAGGTTAATTATAAAAACAAGTATATATAATATAAATATATTGCTCCTTTGTGTCAGGAGATCTGTGGTGTGGTGGTTAAGCACCAGACTAAGAAGTTATAGTCGCGAGTTGAAATCCTCCTCCCGTGTCCTGTTATACCCAAAAAAGGTGAAAAGCAGAATCACAGCTCAACTATAACTATAACTATACTGACCCTTTGTATACTATTCTCGAGTTTTTATAGTGACAGCAAAACTTACTGACATATACACAAAAACAAAACACAAACTTAATATTTATTACACTACTTAGAGTTCAATGTTTATTATATGAATTACAGTGTGCATTATTTTTGAAATAAAAGATCGTACGAAACTGTATAATATAATATATACAAGAACTATACAAGAGGGAGTGGACGGGTATCTATGTTTAGTAAGAATAAGAGGAAATACAAGGCCCATCGATTTTCCTAATCCTGACTCCAGGAAGATGGGAGGCAAGCAAATTATATAAGTTAATATTCTGCTTATTATATTGTTTATATAACTACTTTTATTACTTTGTATTTTAGTTATACCCAAAGAGTATATTTTGTTGGTATTATTTTGGTTTTATATTTATTTTTAAACATATTTTATTATAATTTGGTGTGTTATTCTCTTTGTTTCTCCTTATTTTAGGTATTGTATATTATATTATTTTACGGTTTACGTTTTGTTTTATGTATATATATCTATACATTAATTTGTGCGTTAGTTTATACTTTGTATAGTCGCTGAGTTAGTTATTGTGCTCCCAGAAACTCCTTGAATGCATGGTTAAACATTGTAACGCATGAGAAGGGTACATAATAAAATATAAATTAATAATATAATATATATGGGCGGGATGCGTAGTGTAGTGGTTAACGTTCTTGACTTGGATGTTATGATCGTGAGTTCGAATCCTCCTCCCGCATCCTGTTATACCTCAAAAAGGGTGAAAACGGGATTAAAGCCACTAAATATATATATTATAATAAATATATACGCTAAATAGAAATTCTTAAAAGTACAAACGACTAAATTGTATTTCAGGAGATAGAAGTAACACTCTTAGAACAAGATCTGATGTATAATATATCACGTTTGCAGTTCGAGAATTGTTATCAATAGCTGAACGCCTAGTTGACTATCTACGTCATGTTTTAAAATTCTATTCACCGCTTAAAAAAAGTCTTTAGTATCACCTACAGTATAAAAAAAATCTATAAAATCGAGAGCTAGAGAGAGGAAGAAAAAAAATAAATAAAATGAAATTCGGAATAAAACTCCGAGTTATTTATTTACATGAATAGGCGTAACGTGAGAATCGCGACTGAGTTTGACATTCATAAAATTTACCTTCCTCCACCACCCCCCAACCCAACACACCCCCTACCCCCATCGACTACTTTTTCTGGAAGGTTTCCTCCAAAAATCCTCGGTTTCGCGTTCGCGTAAAGAAATTTCGATTCCGTTTCCAGAAAGATGGCGGTGTGTTGGATTGGCCATTGTTGTGTTGTGTGTTTGTTCTTCTTCATGTTCCAACATGATGTTGGACACTTTTCCATGGAAACCGTGAAGAATCAGAGTTTTCTTTTTGTTTTCCCTTTTTTGAGTTTCTCTTCTTTTATTTTCTTGTCCTTTTGATTGAATTAGTTCGGGTTTAAAGCGTTAATTTCTTGGCTCCGCCGGTGAATAATTAATTTCTGGGTCGGATGATTTGAATGCTGATGAAGACGAAGGAGAGGATTTCCACGAAGAAGTTTTCCCTCCTCGGTTTTTCCTCCTCCCCGGCCAAGTTTCCGAGGGGAAAAAGGTTTCCAACCTCAGAAAGGATCTGATTTACTTTTCCCTTTTTTCCTCTCCTTTCGGTTGAGTTCGTTCGCTGTTTTGTATTTCAAGGCCTTTTCCATTTTCTCATCAATTTCTACCTTTGATTTCCATCTCTCTTCTGTCTATCTTTCTTTGAAGAACCGTTTTGTCGGGGATGAACTTTTTTATTTCTTCTTCAAAGGTCGGAACATAAAGCTCGTTACAGTGTTAACCCCATGAATCACCCGGGTGGGTCGTAGATAAAATTTGGACTACAAGAGGGTGTAGTAAGGACGCGTATGGGTAAGACTGAGGAAGGAAAGTGAAACTCATGTTTCCAACCCCTATACCCAAGGCAAATTCTCATCCCCTACCGACAATATAAAAGGTACTTCCTGAACCTTGAGTACTCTGTTGGGGTCAGTAATCAGATCGTAGTTTACAGAGCCTTTAGTTTCGAATAGTTCGACTTAGAATTTGTGTCAAGAGTAGTCGTGTTCAGTAGTACTTTCGTGATTACAAATTAGTGTCAGATTTGGGTTAGACTACAATCCGTCTTATCCACATAGTAGTTTATTACACTACCACATCTGGATACCTTAGAAGACATATCTGCATATCTACGGAAACCTTTAACCGTTTGACTTGGCTTGTGAACCCAGGAATACAAAGACGCGTGACCATTCTGCTGTTTTTTAGTATAATTTTCGAATTTGTTGAAAGTAGTTGTAGTTATACTTATTGTAGTTAATTATAAAAGCACCACCGCCAAATTCTAATTCATCTGAGAGTGGCTATGATATGAAGAGTGTAGTGATGACTTTGAAACTAAACTCGTGTATTAGGTCCTTGAATAAGTTCTCGCTGTTCTTTTTATACACGACAGCAGCAGTAGTCTAACATATACAATGAAGTACTGTATCCAAGCCTGAATTTCAGTGTGTTGTTGTTCATTTAGTGCAAAGTAATTTTTGTTACTTCTGAAAATGTCAACTTCTGTGGCACTTGCGGGAAATTTTTATAATAATTAGAGTTAGGTATAACCATTTTTTATTATTTTCCAAGAAATATAACTTCGCATTTCTGGCACATGCATAAAAAACTCCTGTCGCAGTCAAACGGTTGAAACAGCCAAACTAACCCAAACAAATAGTATGACAGCTAAACAAAATCAGCCGGAATTGAAACTCAGTCACAACATCAACCCACACAGAACATATACCACCGCTTTGTAGGTCTCATCGTTTTCTCAACGCAATTAGTATTTTTTAAAGACAACAACAAAAAGAAGGCGGTGAACTCATTCCTCTAAAATTTATGTTAATGATTTTTTAATGTGTTAAGAAAAATAAATCGACCACGAAGAAGTCTCATGAACCACTTTCAACAAAGCACCAAATGTACCTGAAACACACACACCTAAACCTAAAACTTATTAATAAATAAATAAATCCATAAAATCTTTTGAATTTCCCACCCCCCGAAGGAGGAAAAAGGGAAAGCCGAGGGATGAAGAGGATGAGGTCTTCAGATGAATCAAGAGAAGATGGGAGGAAGAAGAGGGTTGAAGGGGGTGGTGGAAACTGCACCGATATCATTTCAGTCACTTGGGAAAAGCATCCCTTTTCATTATCATCCGTTCTGTAGTTTCAGAGCAATAATCTCGCTTTTACAGCAATGTCTTTCAAATTTAATAAAGCTTTTCTGTTTTCTTTCTTTCTTTCTTTCTTTTTCTTTTTAAATATTTTGCCTCTTTACTAAATAGTATTTAGGCCCAAGATTAGTGGGAGAGGAGACGTGGAAGAGACCGCGGGGAGGGAGAGACTTTCATTACTTTTAGTTAAAGCCGTCAGTCAGTCAGTTGATTGTCAACATTCCAAGTTATTCTAGAAAAATTTTTAGAATTGATAGAAGCTTAACAGTATTTTAGAAAGAAGAGAGGAGGAGGAGGTGGTGGTGGAGAAGAGAGGAGAAAGTTCTTTTCACAAAAAAATTCAGTTTATTGGACGAAGCGAGCGGTTTTTTCCGGGGAGGCCGGGGGAGGTTGTTCATAGCCTGTAATTGCGTTGTAAAAAATTTATGATCGGTTATAAAATTTTATAAAAATGTTGTCGGCCATGTGGCTGGCTGACTATCAATGAGAAATAGAAATCATCTTCGAGGAGGAACGCGGATAAGAAGAAGGCTCTGGTGTTGTGCCGGCGGTGGTGGTGGTCTTTATAGTGATGGCTGACTGTCGACTCTTATCCGAGATCTCGCGTGCATGTCCGTTAATCTGGATTTTGATACTTTTTGTTTTTAAGACAGGAAGTTTGAGAGCTTTTAGATAGGCCGTGCTGTATTTTTGTGATGATCACTTCATGTTTTCATTTTTGACGGCTTCATATTTGGTGCTCTTCTGACGTGGTGGGCCTTATCAACTCGATTTTAGCTGAGGTTAGACAGTTTCGAGGCTCTGGCTCGTAAAAACTTGTTTCCGGTTGTTTGTGACGTAGTATCTACCGAAGGAACTTACGCTGTAGAGCTTGTATAACTAAATATATACAATTAGGCCTTATTTTACGCGAAATATTGTGAAAAATGGACATAGACCGTAATAAAATGGATTAGAATCGAATAGTACAGGTTTGTTTGTATATATCAACGCAGAAGAATGTGCAGTACTTATGAAATGAGGATATGTGGAAAGAAATGATTTTGAAAACTTCTAGAACAAATTTCCTGATTACTTACGGTACAATAATTGATGTGATAATATCTTTGGCGGGTCTTGAAAGGAGGGAAGAGTGAATACTGTGCATCACTTATGAAACTAAAAGCCTCTGGCTTTGTCCCAAATGTTGGTTACTGTGTGCATTACTTATGAAAAAAGATTAGAGTTACTTGTAATACATTTCTAACACTCCAAAGATGAAATACCGAACCGCGTAAAAGCAAAACCTCAAGTAAATTCGCATAAATTAAAAACTGATTCACTCGGCCGCAATATGAAAAAATGTTGGCGACCGCTGGGCTTAAGCGATTCCATTCCGTAGAGATGATAGATAAAATCTTCATTAATCAACTTCAAGCTATTAAAAAAAGCTCAGACCGAAAAAAAAGGAAGAAGATTAATCAAAAAGGTTTATAAAACCTTTCAAGGTCTTCGAGTGGGTCTCGATGACCGGGGAAAAAAATCTTTTAAGGCCCTTTTGACGGAAAACAAAAGACGAATTCAAGTCGAAGTTTTTAAGACGGAGAGGAAAAGATGGAGGGAGGCTGTAGAGACTGAAAGACATATCCGTTCTTTAAGAAATTTCCCTTCACCTGGAAGAATGAATTATCCTTGAGTAATAACCATAAATTCGCTTTTCTTTTCTTAGCCTAAGAATGCGGTTTAATTCCATCTTTTTTTTGGGAGGGGGCCCCGCTGACGAGGGGGCAAATCGATTTCTAATAAAAATGAGAAAATGAAGGAGAGCCACGATAATATATTCAAAAATTTATTAAGGATATTGAAAATACGTAAATTATTTTTGTCCGAAGAGGTTTTTCCAGCACGGAATTCTCATTACGCCACTTTTAGTATATTTATATGTGGGGGGCGTTCCCCGCGACAGAAAACACTAAAAACGACAGCGAAAATATGCCTAAGAAAAGTTCTTCCGATGCTTTTCCTTTGTTCGCCCTCAAGAAGTGTTTAATCAGTACACACACAAGCCTGAATAAACGTGAGGGCGGGTATGTAATAGCTTAAAACATGAACTATAAGACTATAATAATCTATAATATAATTTATATTAAAAAAAAATTTCTCATTTTGCGCAATGTTTCAATGTCGGTTAGATAATACAACCACAAATTTTTAATTTTTTGGTTGAATTTGACCTTCATTCTCATATTATTCTCTACCTTTGTATAATATAGTATTAAATATAAAGAATATATATTATCATCTGTTTTGTTTTAGATTATTTCCATGGCTTTGTGAAGCTTGTTTCCCTAAATAGGATTAGTCATAAATAAATTCCATTTTTATATATTAATCAGATATTTATATTGAGTGAGTCACTTCAGTATATATATTTAATTTCATAAATAATAAGTATAATAATGGCTATATTGGTTAGAAGTTTTATATTTTTTCTGAATGACCTGGACTATGGCTAGGAAATCAGAAGACATAATAAGAACGACACAAAGAGTCATGGAGAGGAGCGTCAGAGGGGTAAGCCTGTTCGATAAGATAAACAGCCCAACCTAGGTACCAAGGATCCTGTACAGTTCAAGAGGACAAATGGAATTGGACGAGTGAATGAGAAAAAATGGTAGAAGATGAACCAAACAGGCAGCGCTCTGGTCATCAATTCTTGAACACAGGAGCACAAGACACAAGAAAGAGATGGGAGGACGATGACGTCACCTTTGTTGCTCTCCACTGGTATAGAGGAACAGAAGACACAGGATTATGGAAAAAGGCAGGAGAGGCTTTGCTCGAGTGGATACCTGTTATAATCATTTCATAAATAATGCACGTTTTTATCAAGAAAATGTTTCGTTACGTCCTCTTAGAATTAGCTATCAAATACCACAAGGCGGGAGCGAGACTTCTCACGTGTGTGTGGTGTATAGGGCTGAACTTTTTCCCAGCAGTTTTGGATTGAGTCAAATTGACCCGCCTCAGTAGAACTACGAGCATAATCAATAACCATAAATCTAGTACTAAGAGAAGAGGAAATGTGAACTGGAGGGAGTGAACTAATAAAAAGAAAAAATTTCTTTTTAAAAAGTAAATATTTATTGAAATGGATGATGAATTGACGGATGCATGAGGCAAATGGTCGGGAAAAGGGTGTGATGGCTTCTTTGTTAGTCAATCTTTCTTCTTTCATCCTCCCTCGTCTTCGGGATTTGCCGCCGGATGTAGCCGATACACCCTGCGACGACAATAGAAAAAATCTTTTTCCTCTTTCCTCTGATTGCCCAATTAATAGGCTTTCGACTACTCTAAAAAGCTTTCCAACCCCTCCCTCAAACATCATTTTTGCCAACAGCGTTTTTTTCCAGAAGTAATTACCGACTAGGGTACGGAATAATTTTGGCGAAAATTGTTTACCTCAACACAAGCTGGAATTAAGGAAGATCAGGCATCGCCATGATGTTGGAAATTTGTTTTTCTTTCTTGAATGCCATATGTTCTTGTAAACATGTGCTGTCTGTTTATCCGCCAAAATTATAAACAATATTAATACGTTGGTACGCCTGATGAGTCGGGTCCCGAACCAAACGGAGGAAAAATTTTTTTTGTTTTTCATTTTTCTTTTCGTTTGATTTGATTATCCGAAATTTTCTAAGACATGATGGGAATCAATTTCCTTTCTCATCCGAAAACAAGGGAAAAACTTTTGTTCGTGTTCTCCTATTCCAGAAGAATATAAAAAGAAAAACTCAAATCGAACCGGAGGAAACTGCAAATAAAGTCAAAAGCGGAGTCGAGCTGAAAAGCAATTCACCGGGACGACCGTTTGTTTTCCGTTTCCACTTACAGACCACAATTCGGAAAAGCTCTGCAATAAAAAGTCTAATAAATTTCAATAACCCACCGGAGAAGACAAATTTTTGTTTCGTCTCCCACCCACCCCCGCTGCAAGAGAAACCCGGGGAAAAGGAGAAAAAAATTTCCAATCAAACACACAAAAAAGTCATTTCGAGCGGGCCAAGAATTTTTCTCTTCTGCTAGAGAGAGGAACGCCATAACCTAATCGATCACGTAATTTCTATTATTTATCGGAATCGAAAATTGTTTGTATTATTTATAAATGAAAAGGTTAGAGAACTGGAAATAAGGGAGGAAAAGGAAATAGAAAACCGTTTAGAAAATTTATGGGTTAAAAGTGGACATCTTACGAGGGGCCGATACGAAGGGAAACCAGAGGTGAAGAAGAAAAGGAAAAATAGAAAGGAAATCGCAAGTTTGATGGAAGTGGTCACGTGATCCGTTCCCTGTTCCTTGTCAGCAACAGCTAAAGCCCTAAAACTTATTTTTATTCTTCTACATGCTGACCTTCAATTCTTCTAAATGACTACCTGGTTTGCTGTGAGTTTATATTATAACAGCGTTCTTGTGACCACACACATCTCTTACCATCCCTCCCTCTCACCTTACACGGTCCCTGTTGTCTTCTAAAAGGGCCTTCACACAAATCAAAACATAGGAAGGTAGGGGTCGGTTGGTTTTCATTTGCTTATTGCAATCATAAGTGCATTTCCTAGTTTTCTGGAGAAGTTGCCACCTCCGTGGGGACAACGTGTTCGGGTCAAACTTGAAATATAAAACCATTTTAATCTGAGTTAAAAAAGATTAGGGACATAAAGCATTCATGAACGGAATGAACACGATTCTCCCATTATACAGTGACACTATCTCTTAGCTCTTTCTCCCCAGACAGCGGCAACAGCGTCCACTCCCCTCCCTGCCAACATCAGCCTTGAGACTTTCACCCATTTTTTCATCTAAGGAATTGCTGTCTTGACGAAAGGTTTGACTCGATTCAAATTAACCACGTGATTATCCGTTTCCGTTTGGATTCGGATTTTTGTTGTGATTTTGAGTTCTGCTGTAATCATCAAGTTTTATGTTCTTTTCAAAATGGAAGTCCAAAGGTCAGTTTCAGCCTGCCCCCCCTCCTCTATTTTGAAATTTTTATTCCCACTCGAAAGAAGAAACAACACTCGTGAAACAAGACATCAATAAAACACAAATAAATGAGTGTGCATTACTTATGAAATGAATTTTTGATAAGAATCTGCATCAATTTTGAGTACTTACTCATAAGACTGTCTATCGCTCACACCAAAGTGTGCATTATTTATGAAACGAATTAACAATTCAGGTGTGTAGAAATGTACTGGTTCTTTTTTTATGCGATGTTTTGTCTTTGCGTTCCTAAAGATACGCGTCGGAAGAAAAATATGAGACCGAACCTTATGTATACAGCCTAAAATATACTCCCTCGAAGGTGAGTGTTAGTTCGTTGTGCGATTCTTAGCGGTCTTGCCATAAACCAAGCCTGGATCGCATGTTGATTTAGAGATTTAAGTTTGATTTCGTTCAAGATAAGATGGCGGAAGGGTGGAGGAAGAGGAGGAGAGAGAATTTAAATAAAACGCAAATTTCCTCGCAGGTCTTTAAAATTAGGTCAGAGGCCATCTTTCCCCCCGAGTCCTGCTTCAATTTAGTCGGTCGTAATCTTATAAGGCCTCCTGTCTTCGGTTAGAAGTCAAGGGAACTCAACTTCGGTCTGGGTTTAGACCTTAGAAATGAAAGTTTCTACCACGACAAAGCTCGAAAAGCTGAGTCAGCTAACTTTTTAATCCCGACTTTTTAAATTCTCCGACGGGGAACCATTGTTTAATAACTCTAAATAAATAATTTTGAGATTTTTGAAGGTGGTTCTGTTTTATCAAAGACGAGAGCACTTGAACCCGAGGCACCGAACCAAATGAATGTCCTCGTTGAAGCTTCTTTAATTTGTTGGAACCACTTAGAGGTCGGAGGAAACCTCGAGGGAGATCACAGTCTGGCTGGTTTCTGAGAGGTTCTTTTCTCCTCTTTCCGCTTCCGATTTATTCATACTCTCAGCCATAAATTACTAAATTGTAACATCGATTTATGTCTTTTGGTTTTGTAGTTGAACGCAGAAATACAAGGTCTTGAAGAAGTCGACCTTAAGACGTTTCCTCAACGTCGTCGTTGCTCTCTTCTTCATCTTCTCGCGCAAATATTTGACTTCTTTTTACGCGACCCGTTTTTCAATGTCAACTTGAAACCCCGTACTCAGGTTCTTGATCCCGGGAATCGTTTTGTCACTTTTGTCTCGGGAAAGTAATTAAACGTGGCGTTTTTCCCTGACGAAATCAAGAAAAGGTTTTTTTATTTAGTTTTGAGAAAGTGACGGGACCGGAATGATGGGAAAGTTATATTGGAGACAAGAAACGCAAAAGAGAGAGCGCGGTGCGGGGATGGAAAAGGAAAACAGAAAAAACAAACCTTGAATTGAAAATTTCATTTTGAAACAAGCTGATAGCTGTCTACCCCCTCCCAGCACCCGCCTCTGTCGTCCTTCTGTCGTCCTCTTTTTTTTTGCTGTCCTCCTTCCTTCTCCCCGCTTGTCTTCTTTGTTTATTTTTCACATCGTAACGGCCCTCGTTATGATTAAGTAACGTCCTATTGTGTCTCCGCCCCTTGAACTCGCATTAAAAATTTCTTTTTTTTACCAATTTGAGTTCTTATTAAATTTTAGATGACACGATATTTTACTCAAACTCGTCGACACTTTCCTTTCTGAATTATTTCGTGGACTTTGGTTCTCTTCAATGTTATCAGATAATTATGTCTCTCCTCCCACCTTCCATCTCTTCTTCCCACTCTCCTCTCCCGTCAGGCTCACGAAAACTATTTTTGTCTCCTATTTTGAACTTCTGATTTAAAAAGTAAAAACGTTTCAAAACACCCCCCAAATTAAAGGGTATTATGGGTCAGGTCTTTTTTTACGCGGATTGTGTTTCTCCACCTTCCTAAGTCTCTGAAAGTAAACAAATTCTAAACTAATCGATATCAAAAATAAAATAAAACTAATTTCGTAAGTAATACGACAGCTTTGTGAATATCTCATTTCATAAATACTGCACACTTTTAATAAGATATCGTTTTATAAGTTTAACACACTTCCTCTAAGAGTTTGGCAATGTACTTCACACATATCAACAACTCAGCTATTATGGACTGTAAATTTAAAAAGAAAATCATTTCATAAATATTGCACACTTCTGAACGAATTATTTTTAAATTTGAGTTTTGATTCCGTTTCTTCACTCTTTGGCGGCTCAGGATGTGAGAGAGGATTCTAACTCACAACTTCGTGCCTTAACGTTTCATAAATACTGCACACTATTATGGAGTTTTGACTTCTTCTTTAATTTTAGAGGCTAGTAATCTTAGTATTGTTAGCAAAGACAGTTGGAAACGTATACGAAACGGCTGGGAAGGTTTAGAGTTCCTACTCCTGTTGTACCAGTACCTGGTGTAATAACCAAAAGAGTAACAGAGCTGGGATTCTTGCTGTGGATTCCTTCTGCGACTTTATTGAAAAATAAATAAATACATAAACTCGTTTTCAATAAAACAGGAAAATATTGACATAAAAGTTCCACGGACTTTTCAAAGAAGGTGCAATGACATAAAAAAAAGGTGAGTAGGCAGGATTAAAAGCAAAAAAAAAGAAGATCCATTCGTTCGAGCTCTCTTAATCTCTTAATTCCGGATCAAATTCCATTTGGCACAATTTTTCTTCTTTTTTTTTCTTTTTGGTTTTCGTAAAAAGCGTGGACACCCACTCGCCCATCCTACGCCCTGCATTAAAATTTTAAGTCGATGCCTCACCTCTTTTCTCTGTCTTTCCCTTAAATAAAAATCAAATCAAATAAACACCCAAGCCTTCGTGCTGTTTCACTCTCAATTTTATGTAATGACAACAGTGTAAAGAAATAAAACAGCGAGAATTATTGTCTGAAATTGCAAATTCCCTGCTCTACTGTTGTTTTCATCCCTCTACCCTATAAATCCAACACTTTCGATTCGTTTTTGAGGTTTGTTGATGATGAACACAGGTTGAGGATGAATCCAAACGATGATTGGACTAGATAGCTGTAGCAAAGTTTAAGATAACGTCTTAGATGATGATAATTCTTATAAAAATCGATTTCATAAGTAATGCACACTTTTCACAAAAATCCAGTCCAAAAATAAAACTTCACCCTCACGAAGGTTTCATTATAGTGTGAAGTCTTACCGCGAAGTCATCTTCTGAGTGATTCCAAAGAAACGCTTCGAGTTTGTTTTCGTCCTTTTATTTCGGGATTTAATTTACGCGAATTAAGTGGCCGATATTTGGTGGAACCATCAAGAGAGAATAATTCAAGGTCAATTACCTTCAATTAAATAACGTTTTACTAATAATTATCGATTAAGACCCAACAAATGAAACTTGAGAGTCAATTTCCTGTGAGAAATTGAATTCGATGGGTTCGTTTAACTCTAAAATCATTTCCCTGCCATTTTCGAGGTCATTCTAACCGAACCAAAAAAAATCGTTTAACTTTGAAATTTTTCTCATTAACCCGGACACACACATACACAGGAAGAAGTTTTATAAAACCACAAATGACAATCATATTAATATGTGAATTTGGAGCAGGCAGGAAATGATAAAAACACCTGAGTTTTGGAATATTGCTTTAGAAAAATGAGGCAATTAGGGTAATGGATGTGATGTGGGGCACTCCAATCCGAAATGTGTTATATATGTTCCGGTCGTTGTGTTTTCGTTGTGATTTTCTAACTGTCTAGAGTATTCTGGATTTTGATTCACCTCAAATTGCTGTTGATCGGTGCAGATTTTACAGGCCCTCGGCTATGGTAATAGTCAACGCTAAACACACCCCAATTCGTGAGTTGCCGGAGGTGTCTTTCATCCCTTCGGGAATTGTTAAATCCGGGAAAAGTCGTCGAGATCTTAAAATTATTATTTAAAAACCTCTTTAGCCGGGGAAATGAGAGGGTGTAGACTTGCGCCCCGAGCTATAAAAAAATTGAGTTCTTCTAGAAGGCGTAGAGCCGCAACCCAATCACAAAAGAAGGAAAACTATTCCTCGATTAGGGATATCAATTTGCATTTCATTCGGGGGTTGATTGGAAAAGGGGAAAAGTTTAAAAAAGTCGGTGGAAATGAATCATCCCTACTACAAACCTGAGCTTTTCTCAAACTTCCACCCCAACTCAAAAATGAAAAACTCATTTTGGGGGTAAGAATGAAGGCGAAATGTCCAATTTCCGTCTCTCACGCGTCTCCTTCCGTTCAAACTGGACGGTTGGGGGTTGGGCACAAGAAAATAGCCAGACTGCAAACGTTTATACAAACAACCCTTAAATTAGTCGGTAATAGTTTTGTGTACATGAAATAACATGGCTTTAGGTGATTTCAATCATAGTGATTCATTCCCGGGTTTATTGGTTGGGGTTGTTTCTCCTGCAACCAACATCGGCTGTTGTTGTTGTTTGTTGACCTGGGTGTCGAAGAAGGAAAATGAGAATCTACGAGAATCCCCTATTAATTATTATTTCTTTCGGCGTTTCTACTAATTTATTTATGGAAAAAGTTTTTCCCTAAAACTTGGAACCGGAAGGTGGGAAGAGAGAAGAGAGGAAAAGGAGAGGCCGAGTGAACACGAGGAAACAAAATTTTTTAAACTAACTTTTCAATTTATTTTTAAACTAGAAAAACTACCCCTCCGGCCTTGTTCACCCTTTTATTTTATTCGATTAAGTATAATAATTAATAAATGATGTATAAAAGAGAATCATACAAATACATACCACCCATAAAAACGAAAAATCGGGTATAAACTCCCGCAATATAAAACCAGGACCTCAATGAATCGATTTCTAGAACACAAACAACCCAACACAAGAAGCCAAATTTAAGACAGATACTACTGTCTGTCTCTCTCTTTGTTCATACAGATTATTTTGTTCTCATTATTGATTATGTTTTGTAGTTAAAACTAAAATCCCAAACTGGCACTACTGTAGGCATACATTGATTGCCAATCGATCGACATAACTGGCAGCTACTTCCATGAAGAAACTTTGTCAGACGTGCAAGGACGAGGAAGATACGCCCGAACACGTCTGGGATGAGTGCCCTCTGGGAGAACATCTTCTCCGGCAAAACCAGTACTGGGACCTGGCAAAGGAAATGCTTACCTGGAATGTCATTGCAGCCACCATCCATCAAAAGACAAAACCTGTGATGTGATAAAGTATGCCCGATGTTAGGCATTAATAAATTAAATTAAAAAGTTATAAAACTAAAACTACTACTGACTACATTGCTCGATCGTAACTGTCTACTCATTTTTTAATACTAATGCACACAACAAATTTCTTAGATTTCAGTCCATACATAATGTAATTCCTTTCGCAATTTCTTTCAAAAGTAATGCACAATTTTAACAAACATTCGTTAGGTATTTATGACTAATTGCCGGAAATTTTATTTAGTTCTTTGATTTATCACCTCTATTATAACATATTTATTAGGTCTAACATTATATTTCTGTCCACCGTTTATATTATATTTAATAGTATAATGTAACTTTAACGGGCTTTAATTATATTATATATAAGTTACGGTAAACGTGATAAATCGGGTGGATATATGTAATTTCTGGAAATTATTCATTATTACCAATTAATCTTGGTTAATGTGATAAATTACCGAATATTTATCACATTTACCGGGTAGTTTATAAAATCTCCGACTCGTAATCAGTCAAAAATTTTATTATATTTCCCAATAGGAGTTGAAAATGTTATAAACTGCCGGTGAATGTGATAAATATTCAGTCATTTATCACATTTACCAAGCTTAGTTGGTGTTGCGACAGGGCGAAACTTGCGGGTGATCCAGTAATGAGATGACCGAGAATAATGAAAAAGTACGCGTACCTGAGTTCGTTCCTTATATCACCTTGGCAGCTGAAAGGATAGGTATAGAAAGGATCCCCTGAGATGCTTACTTTTATCAGGACCACGTGACCGCTATGATGACGCGTTAGTCTGAGTTGGTTCCAAAATTTTTGCACACTAATATCAGAAAATTTGTCTAAAATTAATACTGTTCCGAAATGTTTATTTTTTCTGTCTTATTCTATCATCTCATACAGTTAATTTACTGATGTTAATCTCTGAAGAGGAATGAAGGTAGAGTATGTCCGGAAAGTAGAGGAAAAGAGTGGTGAAGACTAGAGATGAGTAAAGATGACTAAAGAACAAGAGATTCTGGGGACCATTTAACTCCGTTTCACTGTACACCGAATTTTGAAAAGTAGCGTTGCTTATTTGAATACAAAGTGTGCATTATTTATGAAATATACTTTCCATAAGTATTATCAACATACCAGACGTTTAGTTCGGTTATCATTGACTTTCCTACAGCTATCTCGGTCTTGAGTTGGTTTCAAAATTTGTGCACACTACTGTCAGAAAATTCCTCTAAAATTAATTCTATACCGAAATTTTTATTTTTTCTGTCTCATCAAATCATCTCATACAGTTAATTTATTGATCTTAATCTCTGAAGCGGGAAGAAGTAGGTGAAGGCTAGAAAAGATGAGCCTGAAGAAACAGAATCAAGAAGACAAGTAGGGAATGAGTCCAAAAGATGGCTGCAGCAAAGTTTGAGGTAACTAAACACCAACCCACTAATTTAATAGCCAAAAACATTTCATACAAGTATGCAGTTTTAATTAAATAAATTCTCTGTGCATTATTTATGAAACAAATTTCCAGAAACCGACGGAAACCATCATTCCAAAGGGTTCGATAAAACTCCAAAAAGTCGAGAGGTCCTTTTTTACACATCCTGTAGTTTTAGATTCTTTTAACAGGATCTAATTAAACCTTCCGCCTGCGGGATGAATCAAATCCACCAACAGTAACACATGTTATATATCTCAAAGAGACGGGGATTTCATATATCAAAGGTTTTTTCCTTCCTTTCTGGGGAAGGGTTGTGAAGAAGGGGCTTCAAATTTCAAAATTCTCGTAACCCTGTGACTGGAAATGTCGGCTCTTTTACGATTCTCCTGATTTATGTTATATATATCAAAAATTTTTAAGGAAAAATATGAATGGTTAAAGCTCGCCTTATCTTGAGTGAAAGTTTCAAAGCTTTTGTATTATTTGAAAGGTTGTGAAATAAATAAAAAAGTGAAATTTGGTAGAAAGGTTGCTCCTATTACTTGTCGGCTGACTTTGTGCGCGTTTTCTCAGCCTGAATATTCTTTGTCCGTCTTTCATCATACAGCTTTCGCGTGAGGAGTTTTCTGATACGCATATACACACATCCAAACACTAATCTCTCTTCCTCCTCTTTTGTTGTCTACCAACATCTATGTCAGCGAAGAGTAATACTATAAACGTGTTACGGTACAAGTGATAACTCATAGTCACCAACTAAACTTGGTTAGAATGACAAATCCCTCAACATTTATCACATTCACCGGTTAGTTTATAAAACACCAAACACAGTCAAAAATGTTGTTAAAATCTCCATTACCAAGTTGAATGTATTACAAACTAACCGGTAAATGTGATAAATGTTCAATACTTTGTCAAACGAACCAAGCTTAGTTGATGATTATGATTATTCACCGGAAGTTATATATACTCGAGTTATTTATCACTTTTACCGTAGCGTATATGAACCTCTCATAACGAGTTTAAATCGTTCTGGAGTTTTACTCGTTATGCGAAACAAATTTTTCCATATCAATTAATATAAAATAGGATAATCCATTCCAGGTCGAACAAAAACTGTCAGGGGATTCCCATGTACATCTCGCTCATATGCCCAAAATTGTTCGCTATGCGAGTCATTTATGTTGTTCGTTATGCGAATTTCTCGTTTTTAGACGTTCCACTATATAATATATTAGGTGTACTGCATACCGACATTATTTATGGTCCGACTATGAAGTAGAAATTTGTCAATTCATTTTAGAAAGACGCGTAAAAAAAGACGACGCACTTGAGAGAGTGTAAGATTCAAGAAATTAGTTCTTTACGGATGTGTGCATTATTTATGAGAAGAATCCTTTACAAAAGTGTGGTTAAATAAAAGATACACAAAATAAAGGATGTGTTTCATAGTATTCGCATAACTTAAAATCGCCTCAAAAATGTTTTATGAAATTCGTTTAAAAAGAAACTTTATTCGTTTACTGAATATACCGTATAGTATAAATAGTTATGTACATAAAAATAATTTTTCATTGAATTCTATTTGTATTAAAGTTTGATGGACGTGTTTTGACTTTTGGGAAGGAGAATGGGGCCCCAAACTAAAAGAAAAAAATGACGAAAAAGTTCGAAATCAAATTTTCATACATTTCTTCTGAGTGTATCGATGGAAGAGTATAAAAGGCGGAGGAGGGAGGGGGTGGGGAGAAGAGTCAGGGTAGGAGAAAGTAGTTTTGTATTTTTGGAGATGGAAAATCAAAATTTTGAACTTTCCCCCTCCCCGAGTTTTTCTTTTATTTTTTTCGAAAGAGAGTTTTCGATACAGAAATTCATTTAATGTCACCTTTTTTGTACAGTTTGTATTATATACAGAAAAGAAAATTCCGGGAAATTGAAAAATATCAAAAACCTGAAAATGGTCCATGATTTTCCGGGGGGGGCAACCATTCAACCCATTCAATGGCTGACAGAAATTAAAAATTTTTTTTTGGGAAACGGCTTCCACATTTCTTATACTCCTCATCCATAACCCGTATATTTCCTTTTCAGGTTTATCTACCTGAAACTTCTACCTTCCTCACAAATGAGTCAATTTAAAAGCAGAAACAGGAACGAGATAAGGGAATTGATGCTTTTATTTATCAAATCGCTGCCCATTTTCAAATTTCTCGTTCGACTAATTTTTTTTATTTCGTTTAATTCATCCGTTATCGTAAAACAAGAACAGGAGCCTAATTGATTGTAAGAGTGGAAGCAGAAGACGGAAAACCAAATTTTCGTGATCAACCGGTTCTTTATCGTCATTTAACCTCACTTAAAGAAGAATTAAAATTCTTTTCTATCCATTTTTCAAATCCCCCCCCGACTCCTTCTATATCTTCTTTTTGGGAGGAAATTCTTTTCCTGATCGGAAAATTTTTGAAAATCCAAAGAACTCTACAATTAATTATAGTTCTATACTGTTTCTATACCCCACATCAATATCCTTCGATGCAGATAGTTAATTGATTAAAAAAAAAAGCTTCGAGAATAGAATTTGATGCAAAATTTAACTGACAAACTCCTGGGTCTTTTTATACGCGGTTTGAATTCACCATCGTTTAGAGTCGTGGTATCAAATATTTTATTATGCGTCTAGTTTACGTTTGAGAATATTGTGAAAGTGTTCTAACGTACTACTGCTTCTTTCATAAGTCATGCACAATTTGGCAAAGATTTCATTTCATAAATAATGCACACTATTAGGAAGAAATTGTTTTGGAAGTGATGTAGTTACGAACAATTAATTTCAAATGTCATTAGTGACGTCAGTTCTTTGGCTATTACGCGGCCTAAAGTTTGAGAGTAACTCTCTCCTCGTCGAAGTTTCTAAACGTTTGGTAGCAAACTAACCAGCAAATGTGATAAATACGGTAAAAGTGATAAATTTGGCGAATATACTGTATATACGTCATTTCCAGCGATTATTCAGAACCAACAACTCGGCTTTGGTAATGAAGAAGTTAACACCATGACGTCAGCTGGTTCCACTGTGGGGTCATGAAGACAGTATCCGTTGACCGCTGGTGACCCTACGGTGGTGCCATGCAATATTTCACAAACACTTACAGCTGGTGACGTCACATTCGGAAATTACCACTAAAGTTCACATGTTGTGAATTTAAAATATTGGTGCTGAGAGCCAGTTTCACCGGCACCAACACTAAATAAATTTACATTAGAACCCCTGACAGCATAGTGTTAATAAGTATTTATCACATTTACCGGCTAGTTTATAAAATTGTTAATAAAATTTAATAAACGCTTGTGCAAATCACAACTTTAGTACCTTATAAACTAGCCGGTAAATGTGATAAATACTCAGTAAATGGTCTATTCAGGTCTTAGTTTATACGGATCCTTTTTATGCGTCTCTTAGACAAGTAAACCTAAAATAAAGAAAACGTATCAACCTACACACTGATTCTAACTTGAGATTATATGTTTATTACGACATTTTGTTTGGTTCCCATCGTTCGCGTAAAACGAAACCTGATCGTTATTCAATTTTTATACCTGTTTAAGACCGGCTTATTTTTTTGTCAAATCCCAATAACAAAAAGAGGAGATTTAGTTGTGTCGTCACAGTGTAGTCATTGTCATTAAAACCCTACAAAAAATAATGAAGAAGAAGAGCTTAGACGTTGAATGAGATTTAGAATTTTTAATTTTTTTCCTTGAGAGAGACTCAAAGGAAAGAAAAGGTTCTTTTAAAGGTTTCAGTTAAAATTTAACTTCTAAGAAAAGGAGTGGGTATAACAAAGACGAAGGAAAAATGGTGATCAAGTAATCCTCAATTGAACAAAAATTTGAGAAGAGAGGAACGAACGAACGAAGGAAAAGTGAAAACTGTTGATTTCTGTTGATGATGATGTAAGACTGGACTGGGTGTTGGAATAGTAAAACAACTGCTGTTGGAGTTAGGTGTATTGATGAGACAGAGAATACGAATTCAAAATTAGGGCGATAGCCGTTAGAGGTACAATACCGGGTGGTCGCAGAAACTGGTCGTGTGTAGACCCTTCCTATAAGTCTGAGTGAGTCTTCTAACAAGTTTCTGTATGTCTTTGTGATTTGTTTGTTACCAGTTTCAGCTGTTGGTCGCCACAATTATTATAGAAAATTAGGCGTAAAATGACAAAGATCTCGCCGATAGAACCACCGCAGAAATTTGAGAACATAAACGCGCAATCTGTTCAAAATCGGATAAAAGAATTCACCCTCCGGACGTCAGTTCATCTTTTTCCGAACCGCCCTAATCATCGTTAATGAACGAAAACGATTTCACTATTAAAAGAAAGAGGATAAAAAAAAAATCATGCGACAACAGATGGTGTCCTCCTCTCATTCGAGCAAAGTGCTGAGGATTTGACAAATGGGAATAGTAAAAAAAAAGGTCAGCTCATTTTTTTCACGACATTAATTGTAGTCCGGGTCAAGGAACGTTATGAATACGGAAATATAGATATCAGAACGAGTATAGTCGGGCGTTCGTGGAAATGGTCCACCCTCCGCAGCCTCACGTTTTAACGCCTTTCACGCTCTTGACCCTCCTTCTTCCCTTGTTTTCGACCGGAAACGGAGAACACTGTAAATAACGTGGTTGCCACCGTGAAAGTTTGTACTCGACTTCCAGCAAAACTATATTTTTTACCCGAGACATTGTTTTCCCTGACATTCATTTGCTCCCGGGATGTGTAATTTCGCTCGGTTGATTTACCCCGACTCTGCCCATCCTCCCTTCCACTTTGTCTTTCTCTCTCCAAGCTTTTTAGAAAGCTCAATCAGTGGCGTCTCCGTAATTTCTTTTTTCCTCGTAATAGATGACGTAAAAAATGAGGATCATTCAACTGGACGTAAAGATAGATTCTCTACGAGGGTGGTTCGGTCCACTTGGCTTTATTGACATATCAATTATCATATTTTGAGATATATAACTGTTATCCTGCTCTTCCCTCAGGAAGAGGAAAAAAAAGAAGGCGAGGACTTGTTTGTTCTCCCTTCTAACAAGACCATTAGAAGCTGGATGAAAGTCTTTGTGAGCTGGAGAAGGAAGAGGGAGAAAGGCCTTTAACGCGAAATACATTTAAACACTTTTCCCACTTTCATTTTTCATTCCACGGAAATCTCCATCCACATTAACATGTCTGAAAAAGTTATTTATGTGGCCACCATAACAATAAAAATAATTACTTCTTTCTGTTTATTGCACACACACGTTAAAGATGAGTAACTGTCACTCAGGATTAAAGCTTTCTTTTATTGTTTAGCTGGCAACAATGGTTGTGGGATTACCATCGGGGTCGTCCTTTCAACATTTCGGTTTTAATTCTGGGAAATTTCCCTTACACTATACACACACAACACACGCACAAACGACGTGTAAATAATTATCCCGTGTCACATGTGTAGGTTTAACCGCCGCGGATATAAAGGACCTCCTGCTCTCCTGTCCCCATTCCTCTAATCTACCGTCCGAAAAGAAACATTTTGGGTTTTGTAGATCCTTCACTTTGAATAAAATATATGTGCCCCCCCCCACCATCCCTTTCGGAGAGACGGGTATTAATAAACCTATTCTTAACACTTTCAAATACCCTTGAGCTGGGTATTGTTCAAAGGAAAAATAGAAAAACTCAAAAAAGGATCCGCGAATTTATACTCACTACTTTTGACAGTGGACTATGAAGCCAGAGAAGCACAAGAATCGCTTTCCTGGTAAGGGTCAATTTGTTTAGGTGGCTTAACACAGGAGGATAGTATACTTTACATTTGTTACTCGCTTTGTTTTGGGAATGGACGGCCTTCTATTATGAATAGTTACTGTTATACTATCTGTTTTATTGACCTGATTTCATTCTACCCAGTGCTAACTGCTACCTGTCTCTAAGCGAGGCATTAAGTAGCTGGTCTGGCTTCAAAAGGGCGTTGTATCTAGGAGGAGACCAGTGTCTCAACCCCAGAGAGAGGATAACCGGATGTGACTGGAGCTACAGTCTAAAGCAGTGATTCCCAAAGTGGTCTATATCGACCCCAAGGGGTCTATGACAACCTGCAAAGGGTCTGGGTCGGCCAAAAAAAAATTTAGGGGTCCAGGGTAGTGGATCTCAACATATACTGATAGCACCTATTTACTTAACTTATACTATCTTTACTACTTATACTATTTAACACTAAACTTTAGTTTTTAACCAAAAAGTTTTATCACCAAACTTCACTACAGCGAGAAACTACAAAAATCAATATCAGGTTAGTAGGGGGTCTACTCAAAACCAAAAAACATGGCAAAGGGTCTACGACAGAAAAAGTTTGGGAACCTCTGGTTCAAAGGATGAAATAATATATAGTAGAAAAAATAATAAAAGAAAAGAAGGAATATAATGAAATGTAAAGTAAATGAAAGAGAAAAGAAGAGGAGAACAATAATAATATAAAGTATAAAACAAAAATAAACAAAAACGGACACTACAATGCTGTTCCACACCAGAAACAGCCACAAATAGGACATCAGGCATTACAGAGACGGAAAAATAGAACGCAAAATCCTCAGACAATTTTGGAGTAGTATAGAGATAATATACTGATGAAGAAACTAACCAAACAATTATACGAATATACAGATATTCAAGTTGAACACTGGCAAAAACTGTATATTAATAATATATATAAAAAGTGATAAGATTATATTGAAGGACAAGAAGAAGAAAGGTGGGTATCGATCTAATTGTTGTGTTAATTAAAACAAAAGACTTCCGCTGTCGTAACTCTGGATATTTGACTAATTTAGTTCTAAATTATTTTTGGTGGTTTATGGTTTTGGCACAGACAGTTTTCCAAAAATCCTGTTGGCATGTGATTTCATTAAACAGGAAGAAAAATGAGGGAAACCATTGTAAAGATTAAGGTTTGTTCGGTAACGCAGAACTTGACGCTATTTCGCATTGTAGAATAATTGAACAAAAAAATTACGTTTCTCCAAATGCAAACATTTGTTTAGGATAGCCATCCGTCTCCTCTTCCTCCCTTCTACCTCCTCTCTTCTCCTCTTCTTTCCTTCCCTCCCGGTTGTTTATTTTTCACCGTTTATTGTCTTGTCCTCCTGTCGTCATTCGAATCCAGTACTTTAATTCGTTTGTTTGTTCATGTGCCGCTGCATCCGAGTCTTCTGTCAACCTTGTTGGTTTTTCCCTTTTGTCCGTTTACCATGTTCTCTCTTTCTCTCTCAGTTGACCTCAAATACGATCAAGAAATACAAAATAAAATAAAAATATCCCCCGAAAAAGGGAAAGAAGAAGGAACGCTGAATGGATTTTCGGTTACAAAAGATCCGCATTCAGTGCAGATGGTGTAAGAATCGGGATGATCCTCTTTTGATTTCTTCTTCTTCTTCTTCTGCTTTTCTATCCTTCTCGTAAAATAAACATTTTGTTTACGGTTTTGTATAAACCATTTTTGATGTTTCCTTCAGAATTTCTGCTAACTTTCTGTTTTCTTTTCTTGGTCGGTTCTCCTAAAACGTTCTCATTAGGTCAACTTATAATCTCGTAGCGATAGCGTGTTACCGCTGTATTTACTGTAGTAAACATTTTGAGATTGTTATTATGCGGCGATAAGACCTCATGACAGCTTATAAATATACCCAAAACCGTTATAATATATGGTACCTAGATAATGTCCCGACTAAATGATTTGTTCTGTTTTTGTGCGGAATCAAGAGTTATGCGCATTTTACTAATTTTTATTTTAATTTATTCGATCACCTAAGGCCTTGACTTCCTACCATTTTTGATTTCTTCTCTCTTAGGAAAGTGGAGAGGCTTGTGATCAATGCAGACCCGGTAGTGCCAGTGGCTGGAAACTGTAATAGATGATGATGATGAAGAACAATGGTATTCATCCCGTTTTTCACCCTTTTTTGAGGGGTATAACAGGATGCGGAAGGAGGATTCGAACTCACGATACTAACGTCCAAGTTAGGAACTTTAACCACTACTCTACTCCTCCCGCTATATTATTATATTAAATTAATTAGTAATGAAGCTATCGCTTAGTTCTCACTTGTTCAGGGTTCGATTAATCAACACTGCCTCTTATATCAGTGGCCATTATATAATTATCTAGTCAAGCACTTGTTTATTTATAAAATGGAATACGTATCACTGTGAAATTTTTGGTAACTCCCAAGAAGGGAACACAACCAAGCATACATTAGACTATTGTTATAGTTAATTTGTGATGTTGTAAAAACCCGAAAAACGTATACAAATGCAATATGATATATATATTATTATTATATTAATTTTTTTCTATTGATCAAACACTGAAGATGTCTTTAGATGTGAAATAAGGCCAAACCTCTTGAAACTTTCATACTGTTATTAATCTCGGCGCGGTCTAATAGCCAAAAGTTATATTCTAACATTACAATAAGCAGTTCACACTCATTTCAAAAATAATGCACACTTCTAGTAAGAACGATTTTTAAACAATGCAACGTTCTTATCCTGAAATTTTGTTTACTTATTAATTCTATAATTTAATTGTTTTTAAATAATTTAAAGACAAACACAGCTTCACTACCCTGGTAACTGTATAACTGTACCTCCTTTCTTATTAAGCCTCCCACCAAAACAGAAAATCCCCCGGTCTCACAAGTTTTGATCGTTTAAATATTCAGTTCGCTGGAAATGTATTCTGTTGCTAAGATTTATTCTTTCACCAGGTAGACTAATTCGAGAAACTTCGTCACGACTATTAACATAAATTATAAATTACAAATAAAAAGGATTCAAACTAATTCAAAGCCCAAAAAACTGTTTTTTCAACTTTCAAGTCTTGACAGACACCTGCAGCATCAAACTCAGCCCATCTCCCGCCTTTTAATTCCTCAGTTTTTGGGTTAGCTTACTCCTGCTACCTCTTCCGGGGGGTTAAAAATTTATTGTAACAAGTTTTATGAGTTTGGAGCTGGAAATATCTACCGCCATTAGCACTCAGAAAGTTCATTACAAAAGCTGCGGGAGGGGATTTTGATGAAATGGCCACCGGTGAACAAAAAGAAGAAAGTTCCTCTGTTTCATTATTTCTTTCCGCACGAAATTATTTTTAAACGTTTTCTTTATATATTTCGGTGTTGGGAGGAGGTGTACAGGGGGAAGGTTTAAATTATTTTAAAATGAGTTTCACAGAATGAACAACCTTCTGCTTCGCATTACTTTCAACCTCTTTCCCCCGGGGGTCTTTCATAAGGTCGACATTTTCAAAAGCTTTCTTTATTAACTCCTTCGCTGAAAGATGTGCTGACTTTGGTAGAATGCATTTCCTTTCTCCTAATTAATTTACGGTTTCACACTCTAGAAAGTTGCCTGTAAAGTCAGTCGTTTCCAAATTTTCGAATTTTGAATTGTCGGATCTTTTTTTACGCGGTGGATGGTTAAGCTTATTGATATGCCGTCCATTCGTTTCATAGACAATGCACACCTTTTAGGAGAATTTCATTAATACTTTTGCGATAAATATCTTTCAAAATTAATGCACACTTGCTTTTAAACTCAGGAATCAGCAAATAGCTTAGATGTTTCAGCGTCTGATTATTGTGATCAGCAAATGTGAAAAATTGAAGAAGAAATTTTCTTGCACTCTCTCTTCATCCTTTTGAGATGCTTCTCTCCTGTTTGGAATTCGTAAGACTGTCGCCAGATTTCTCCGACAGAGAACAAAGTAAAAAATTCGAAGACATCAACTGGGATTTCTAAGATGATCCATTCCACTTAACAAAAGCTCTTCTTTCTTCCTTAATACACCTCCGAGGTGATTTGGATCATCCAGAAAAGGAAACGGCTCATGAAATAGGTTCAGAAAGAGCCTCTCTGACGTGTCACAACAAATCTCCGTCTTATTAAATGAAATCTATGCTAATGAGAGAATAAAAAGGTAGCGTCGTCGTTAAACTCGATGACATCTTCTCCTCCAATGCTGAAATCTCTTCTTTTTTTTTATTCGAAATAAAAGGATGAAGAGGAGGAGGCGGCGGAGGAGGAGGAGAGGGAATAGTTCTCGAGATAAGTAAGTCGTAAACCACGACAAGAATGTTTTACTTAATAAAGTTTTTGGTGCGAGGAGAAGGTTAAAGCCTCGGGTTAATGGTGGCCAACCTCTTCGGCAGCTCCCAACGCTTTAATCTACGTAACGATGTAAGTCACCTCTCATGTCGTGACTCTTGTCTTTGCCCCTTATCGCTCTCTGCAACCGTTTGGGCCCTTTTTTGTTGTTTCGTGATCCACCGGATTGATCGGTTCAATCTCTCTCTCTTGATTGTTGAATTGGTGTCCTGTTCACTTCAAGATTTCTCCGTTTGGGTGGATGATGAACGGATTTTACGAAGACAATTACGTTTTCTACCTGAATTTGTGAGAAACGTCGCTGAGGACTGAGCATTGACCGCTCAGGAGGTCTGGTAGACGAGAGGTTAGGGCACTAGCGCACTCTAAAAAAATTTTTTTTAAATCAAATCAGCTTTTAGTTCGAGCAGACTAGTACACCATGACCAGGTTACATCAAAAACGAAAGTTATGACGTAAAACTCGAGGCATTTCAACCCCAGCACGCCACTGATTATGACACGAAACAGTGTATCACCCCGTTCATTGTCTCTACTACAACATCCGGTTCAAAAGCTATCGATTCGAAGACAAACTTGAAAGCTTTCGTCGTTAAAAGCACGAACCGACATTTTCATTTTCTTTGACTCAACCGTCACCGTCGACAAATCGCTGACACATAATCAGCTGGATTTTTATCGGAACTTCCCTCCGCCCACCTTCTTCAGACCTAACTTTTTTGTTTCTTTATTCTTTTCATGTCATACAATGTAAACAAAACAGTGCCGTAATTACAAGGTGCTTCGTTAAAGTGATGACGGATAGGAGTACAGGGGTTGTGAGGGGTGGGCATTGAGGTTGTGATGCGTGTCAAGAACACATTCTACATAACCTCAGCGAAAATCACAGCTTGGATGGTTTTTCATTACCATATTTATTCAATGAAAGGGAGATTCATGAGTCCGTGGAAGGGATTCTCGTTCGCGGGCCCCAAAAAGCCCCCAGAAGATCGATATTCACCTTCCTCTCATCAGCTTAATTTTTTCAAAACACCATAATCATCCTACTTTTGGAATATTTCCACCGGGTAAACCTTAAGGTAAGCAATTAGTCGACATAATTAAAAGAGGTAAGGAGATAGGAAAATCAAGATTAATGAAATCCGGAGCGACAACTGACGATGAATTTATGATGGCCATGAAGACTTGGTTTCAATTATTAAAGTTATTAAATTAACAAGATGCGATGAGGAGGAGGAAAGAGGACGGAAGAAGACGGGTAGGAAAGATGGGGAGGTAATGCTTAGCTTGTACAGAACTAGTTGAAGTGTTAACGACGGTCTGGGCCTCTAATAGCTTTCAAAGAAGGAGCGGGAAGGAGGAAACGGAAGAAGGCCTAAGAGGAATGGAAAATTATTGAGCTCAAAGCAACCGACAGCCGAATGGATGCCGGAAACCTCTTTCATCGTTCCGAGCTTCCAAGTAGCTGGGAAAAGCTTCGGAAGGTTTTCCTTCTCTTAGCCTTCCCTTACTTGTAAAATATTTATTAATTAGTCTTTTAATTTTATTATTCATTAACTATTTATTCATTTCTTTTTTTCATTATTACTAAATTAATTTACCGAGCTTTCTTGTCCTCCTCCTCCTCTCCTCCCTCCCAGTCTCTGCATCCTTCTTCTACCTCTCTCTTTCCTTTTTTTTATAAATTTTTTTTTATAACCGGAAGGATTTTTTTCTGAGGGTAATTTTTTACCCTTATAAAAATTTATTTAAGGTGCAAATTGAATTTTTTCTTGAATTAATAAAAAAAAAGGCGGTGACCTGGCCATTGCTTAAGGGTTGAAAATTTTAATTTACTTGTTTCAGGTCAGCTAGACATGGTAACTCAACTTCCGACCACTTCGCACCGGAGATGTTCATTCCCAGATGTATAATCAAATACAATACACTCGGGTCTCTTGCGTTTGTTTTTGCTACACCAGTTTCAGTATATACTGTATATGATATATTCGTACCCTTTTCCGGGGTTACAACATCCTCTTGTTATTACAAGCATATGTAACAATACACCAAATATTATTGTTAGGACAAGAATTGCCCTGATGAGAAACTACCAGGTCAGTGGCTGGTGAAGAAGGAATCAGCAAAGCCACAAGACCTGGGTCGATGACAGCTAAATAAGATTTGAATCAAGTCATAAACCTGGCTTCCTGACTGCTGACTGAGGACTTCACTTCTGAAGAAATTTGAAGTCATGTAAGACATCTTGAGGTGGTGAATGATTAGTCAGCTACTTAGAGATGTCGGGAAGTCATAGACGGAATTGATTTTTAGCTGTAGTTTTCAGTTGTTAGGTAAGTTTTATTTTAATTTTATTAAGCTATAATATTGTAAAATATTATAATATATTAATAATATATAAATTATTTTTAGTTATATTTTATTTTAATTTAATTTCGGGAAGTTAGCCGTATCAAACTCTCCCCTACAATATCAATTATAAATAAATAAAATTTATTTACATACTGAGCGTGCAGTATTTATGAAATGAATTCTTCATGTAACTGTGCATGACTTTTGAAAGAAATTAGCCACAAAAATGTGAGTTAATTTCACTGAGTCAAAATCCCGTTTCCTTAGAGTGTAACAGATTATTGGAGGTGGCTCAAACTCACAACTACTACTCTGATAGTAAGTTGACCACTCAACCGCTTGTCAGTGTGCATTATTTATGAAATGAGTTCCCCATAATTTTGCAGAAATATTATTCGCACTCTGATTTATTTTTTAATAATTTTTTTCTCTTCTCTGTTAACAACCATCTGCCTCCACCAAGTGGTTTCTGGGTTTGGCTTGAGGGGTTATATCTGGGGAGCAGACCACTGTCTTAGCCCCAGGAATGGTTTAGATGAGGCCCTAAGGAAGGCTGGAGCTATGTGAGAAGAGGTGGGAAAGAGAAAAGGGAAAATCAGGGAAGGAATAAGGAGGTTTGATTAAGAGAAGCGTGTTTGTGGGTCAGGTGGTCGATTTTTAAATAAAAAATTTATTGGAGTTTCTCAGAGCTTTTTTGAATTTGAGCTGTTGTGTGTTGAAATAGTGTTTCTTAAGTCTGTCATTTTTATGTAAATTAGAGCTTTAATAATTATTTAATGAATATAATTTTTCAGGTTTCCATCCGCCTCGTAGAACGAGAGCATACGCTACAAATTTTCACGAGAGAACTTGTTACCAAGATTCAAAAACGAAAACCTTGCTTACTCTTATCTCCTTCAAAAGTTATCTGGAAAGTTTGAAACGGTGCTTCCATTCGAAATTACAATTTGGGGAAGGGAGGTGCCCCCACTCCCCGGACAAACTCGCGAAAAGCTCATAAACTGCACGAGTAAGTCGCATTAAATATGGAAACCGAATTTCCTCTCTTGCATCCTCGGAATGCTGACTCTCGGCTAAAATATTTCAATTTGTATTTGAGAAGTTTCAAACTTGTGCGTCCGAAAAAAAGTCCGTCGGGGAGAATAACGACCCGAAACCCGACAAAACACGTGACACATAAAAAGAGTCAAATGAATGAAAAGTTATTAACCGCATAACTCGATGAACGACCTTATTAAATAAGAGAATAACAGATCGATTCCAAATTTTATCGATCGTGATTTGTACTCGTTAAATTAGCTTTCTTCCGCCCTTCCCCCCCCATCCAACGGTTTTTTGTTTTTATTTTTTGATTTATTAAAGGACCACACTGCTGACGGAGTGAAAGAAATTGTGAGAGGCGACAGCTTGAATTAATTGATTTTGAATAAATTTTGAATTAGTTCTATCGACCGGAGTTTTTGACCTAATTGTCTGTTGGGTAATGAATTCAAAGCACACAACAAGACTCCCGTCGACTGTATGTATGGGTTTTAAGTAGGATCGTTGTAATTATCACTTCTGCCCACCTCTGTGCTATTTCTGTGGAAAACTCTTTCTGAAATTAATTTTTTTTTCCCTGCTGAAGCCACGAGTAAAAGTAAAAGTTTATTTTAAAATAAAATTAAATGTTAATTAATAAAGAAAGATCCTTCGCTGTTTAATTAATTTAAATTGTTTTCTTTTGTGTGTTCAAACTTTTCCCTTTACTTTCTCTTTATTTCTTCATCTTCTTCCTCCTCATCTTCGTCTGCTGAAAATGGTTAATTTCAAAGTTCTAAGACTCCTTTTTCTTTTGACCTCGGTCTGATTAACTCTCTTCCTATACAATAAGGATTCGCTGTGTTGGGATGATTAGGAAGCACTCAAATCTCTACCCTTAAAAGAGCGGTTGTCATTAATAAATTTGAAACTGGTTCTGTCGTTTAAATTATTACTGGCCGACAATTTTCTGCTGAAGAACATGTCGTCAGCTTTGTGGGTTAATTTGAGACTGGTCAACACTGTTCAGGAGTGAGAAATTATGAATCAACTCCTAGTCGGTTAGTCCTGTAGGAAACTAAATTGACTAGTAGATAATTGTAATAATAGTTGAATTAACCATGCACATCTTCAGCAGGACCCTCTCTCGCTCTTTTCCAGACTATTAGGTCTACCGGAAAGTTCTGTCCGTTTTTAGAATAGACTCTAATACAAAATTTATCATATTTTAAGTAATCTTTATATAATAATATAATCGTCATCATTATCGGCAATCTTTACAGTATAGTATTTGATTAAAGATGGCCGCTCAGACCGTGGCACATCAGAAAGGTCGAAGTTACCCAAATTTCTCGAGCTACTTTGTACAAGTTTTATCACAAACTGTAGCTTCAACCAACAGCTTGGGCAAATTATCCAGTTTTTCTGTATCATTCTTTTCCTACTGAAATTCATACAAAACTACGGGGCTCAAATGAACTTCAAATTTGTCAATCCGTTCTCAGTTACTACAAACACGAATCATCTTCATTTTAGTTCATTGACTAGGTCTGAGAGTATATCAGTGACAAAACGAGAGAACCAAAGTAAGAGTCAAATGAATATACGCAACAGAACTTTCTAGTCAATTTTGTCAGCTGGTTTCTGATGTACCAGACTAGTAGATATGCTGTACTCAAGTTAATAACAATTATGGCTGTCACTAGAAACCAAGAGTTACCTCGCGATGGGTTTGTTTATAACAGGTGAGACTCAAATTTGTGAGCTATTGTTCATGTGCTAATTTATTCTCTCAATTAATAATTAACGAAGGTTTTTGAAGATATGCGAATTTGTTATTATACTACCGTATAAATTTTAGAGTTAGAATGAAGTGATTTGAGTCCTCTCGGTCAAACCAAGCTTCTTACATTCACAAATAACGACCGATTCTAAGACGAAGGATTTCTCTTTCAACGACCCATCTTCTCAAATTTATTTTTACAGAATGGTTGATAAGATAAAACAAAACGCGTAAAAAAAGACCAGGCTGGTGTTCTTTTTGTTGTTTTAAACTTTGAAACCCTTTCGCCACGGCCACCATTCTGTGGTCACCGATTTCATCCGGTCTGCACTTTTCACGGTTATTTCCTCTCAAAAGGTCTTTAAATACCGTCGAGGATGTAAAATCAGAAACGTTAAAAGGTTGCGTGGTTGAACGACGACAGCTTCCTCGCTCATCACAGGAAACCACTCACTCACCCGAAACCAAGGCCACGTTTTTAACCGGTTAATTGATCCCTGAAATATTCAAAATGTGAAAGGTTAATTCTTACTATGTTCAGGTAACCTGTTCGGATCTTGGAAAGCGGTGCATAAACGATATTTAATGTGAAGAACCTTTTCCAATGACGACTACAAGACATGACCTCCGCTACGAGATGTTTCATCGAATCTCCAGCCTTTGAACCGAGGTCTCATCAATCTTGAGATGGTTGGTTACTCGATATAACGGTGGAATAGTATCGAGTATCCCCTCCTCCTCCTCCTCCTCTCTCTTGAGTAATAAATAAACTGCATAATTTTAATGATAAATTTAACAAGGACTGATCAAGGAGAAGAAGAAGAGGAAGAAGAAGACAGAGACAAGAAGATATCACGTGGCAAAACCGGTCAACATGGAAGACGGTAATTCATGAACTGTTAATTTCATCCGCGAACTTTGACCGACTATAAATAACTTGGGATTACCTCAAAACGAAAGATTTTGCAGCAGGTATATAACATGAAAAGACTGTCACAATAGATTACGAGTGAATAGAAAAGAAAGATGATGAAGAAGAAGAAGAAGACGGAGGGAGAAGAAGAAGAGAAAAACGATTTTGACTTTTAAATGATTTAAACTGTAAAGTAAAACGTGACTTTTTTAATGAACGTTTTCCTGAGAAAATGAACTTGGAGAGAGAGAGAGAGAGAGAGGAAGGAAAAAGATAAAAAGCCTACCAGCTTCGACTACCTATTAGGTTTTTATCTGATTATTTATAGTCTGCGGTTTTTTTTGGAGTCAGGCTAAAAAGTGTCAGGAGACACTGTGACTTTTCGTAAGCGAAACTTTTTTTTTCGTTCCCACATGAGTCTCCATGACCCCTTCCCCACACTTAGCCCAGCTAATCAGTCACCATTTTTAACGATATCGTGTTCGAGGTAAATTCGAAAACCGTTATTTAATCATTTTTCGTCTCACGAAGAAGACGAGGAAGACAGCGAAGACCTTACGCGATTCCTACGTCAAGACAATAAGATAATTTTTCACAATTCAGACATATCAGGTGAAAAGAATCTGTTCAGATCCTGTGAGAATCTTCTTCTTATAATTTCTTTTTGTCTGTTTATGTCATTTCTTTCTTTCTCACACGCTTTGTATTGTTTTTACATCAAAAAGGTGAGAAGATTGGAAGAAGAAACTTAACATCACTACCAGATGCTTGATTTTGTTTTTTATAAACCCTAAAAAAATGTGCAATATTTATGAAATGAATTACCCGCATTACTGTGCAGTATTTTTGAAAGAACTCCATGATCCTGACTTTAATATTAATACAGTCATCCAATTAATTTTACAGATATTTAAAATCGTATTAAGATACGCATAAAACAAGACCTGACTATATTTGTTGGTCACAGTTAATGTCTCACGGCCACACAAATAGAAATTTGAACCACCGCCATCACAATCACAGAAAAAAATTTCAAAACCCACGTCTTAACAGCCTTCAAATCCACGACATTACCTTTAGGACCTTTGAGACAGAAAATGGTAGCTGTGTTACGTAGGAGAACAAAAAGGAAACGCGTGGTTGATTTGGATGGCTATCTTGGAGGAGATATCTTGTGGAGACGACTGGTCAGTCAGAACTTCTAGAACATTCGTGAGTCTTTGATTCATTTATAACTTCCGTTTCCGTTTTGAAGGTTCTGGAAGTAACGAAGCTCCTCCCTCTAGATGGAAGACGTGGGAATGAGTCTAAACAATTTTTTTATTTATCTCCATCAACTGACCCATAGAATTGTTGGATTATTTATTTATTTTTTAATAATCAATAAGTCAAGTCTCCCACTTGGCAACTCAAAACGATTTTAAAGATAAGACAACCGCCATCAAATTTCGTTATTGTTAGTCTCTTTGCTGACAAACCTAAAAACACAAAATTGGGAAAGTCAAAGATCAAAAAAGTAAGTTAATAAATAAACAAAAGAATAAATAAATAAATAAATAACAGAAAACGTGGGGCGCTGGCTCACTAATTATGGAACCATATGAATCATGTTTATTTAAACGGTTTTTATTAAAATATTGTGTTCGTTTGAGTTGGCGCGAAATCGTTTAAAAGAATTTTATTGCTTGAAAAATTAAAAAATTTGTTTTTAACGTTTCCAAAAAGGGAGAGAGAACGAAGGAAAAAAAGGTTTCGAATTACGATGTCGACTCACACCCCCTCCTACCTTCTCCTTCCCTCTGCTCGCCCCTAATGCCCCATATTAAATTTCGTTTATTCGGATAATAAACAGTTCACAGCATAACTGGTCGGAAACCGACTTTTTGGAAACCAGGCTGGGGGTAACTAAGAACCGAAACCGAACCATAATCTTAAGACATAAACTCCAGCCGTCGGTTTTAAATAAGCCAATTTGATTTTGGAAGTATGGCGGGAGAAGAAGGATTTGTCACCTAAGAGATTCTCAGAAGGACTTGAATTTATGCTAAGGAATTCGTGACACTCGTCTCTCACGCCGGAGGTTTTTTTTTATGCGAAGACTGGTTTCATGGTGTTGCGGTGTGGAATCATGTAGATTTGATTTCTTCGAATTTCGTTGAAAAATTTTTTTGGGTGGTTATCTCCTCCTCCTCCTGGAGAGAGATATGAAGTCGGTAGGAGGATCTCATGTCTGTTACTTGTTCGTATGGGAAGAGGTTGTGAGACCAAAACAACATTTTAAACCCCCCCAAAAAAATCATAGCTGTCGTATAAAGCCTTTTTTGGGTATGTTTGAATATTATTGACATGAGGTACCACAATATAAATTAGTTTGAACTGGATGATGAAAACTTTCCTGGAATAGGATTACGCTCAAGTCTTATTTTACGCGGTTTTGAATATACTAACACTTCCACTGAAGAGGGGCATAATGGAACTAATACTATAAGAGCTATTCTCCTTCTACTCAACTTTAGAACATACTTTTATACTAAATTTGTGACATAATTCCTAACTCTCTTTGATACGGTCCTGAAAGGGGTAGTTTTGTGGTGATAGTTTTAATCCCGTTTTTCACCCAATTTTTGGGTACAACAGGATGCGAGAGGAGGATTCGAACTCATGACCATTTGAGTCCAAGTCAGGAACTTTAACCACTACACAACTCTTCCCACGATACGGTCCTGAAAGTGTAAAAGTAACTTTGTCTTTGTGTATAAAAAAATTGACAGTCTCGCACATAGATCCGAGGATTATACCGTATGTGGCTTGGTCGATTGTTCAACTGTTGGGTTGTTGTTGCTCTCCACCATCTCGTTTCATAAATAGTGCACACTTCTACCACGATCTCATTTCACAAATCCTAATGTTTCTCCGATTCATGTTTTTGACCCATATTTATAGTAAGTTAGTTTAGTTATATCCACATGAAGGGTCACGTGATCCGCATAGATGGTGGCAGTCGGTCAGACTATCTCACAGAATACCATCGATAAGTGATAAAAAGTATAAATTGTCTGAAAGAACTGGTGGATAAAATTTATCTAGTTAAACCGAAACCTTATATTAATATTAATATATAAATAGAACCGTGTACTCTGTCGATGCTTCTACCGGCTAGTATCTACTCTAAAAGCTCAAGTCATCACTATCAAACACAACATGAATCTCTTCATTTTGACAACGAATGAATAAATTACACTAAACACACTCGAGACGTTGTTTCATAAATAATGCACACTCATAACAAAAAACTCGCAACATTTCCTAGTCTATAACCGTGGCAGCAAATTGAAAGAGAAGCAAAAATTCAACACAGAAATCACGACAGGAGATGAGGGAAAGGTCCATAAATCGGGATTTCGGTTACAAAAGAGAATAATGCCCACACACCCCCAGCCCCCGCCCCACCGCTCACGCCTACCTACCGGGTCTTGGAAAAAAAATCCCCAATCAAAAACCGGAAAAGGAAGTAATTCCACGGTTTTAATGGATATCCCACCCGGTTTATCTTAATTGAAAAATGAGACAGAATATAAGGTCAGACAAGAGTTCTCAAATTGGGAAAGAGATTGAGGGGCAACGGGCGAGGCGGGGGTAGAATACCTTCGAAACCTGAAATCCGAGCATCTCCGGATTATTTTGACAAGTTTTTTCTCTTTCTATTAAATGTTGTTATTTGAGCTTAAGGATATAATAAGCTTTCCGGACAAAGAAGAAAAATCACTTGACAAAATAATGGAGTCCCTCCAGATGTCTCTCCAGTCGTAAGCTAAATATCGGTTTTCATTTTTTGTTTTCTGGTGACACGAACCTCAATTTGAGAGAACCTTGAAAATTTTTTTTTTATTGTGCGTAAGGGATGATATGTTTAGCTTATTCGTGTAGAAAAAATTTTTTTTGTTGTTGTTGTCTCCTTTTTTTTTTACAATTGTCAACGGAGGGTTGATCTGCCGAGTCTATCTTTCCTCTTTCTGTACTCCTTTCTTTGACCTCTTCTTTTGTCGCAAAAACAATTTCGTGCCTGTTTTTGTTCTGAACCTTTGGCATTTGTCATCGCGACTTGTTATTTCCCTCGATTGCCTCACAATAAAGTGAAAACACGTTTTTTGTTTATTTATTTTTTTGTCCGGGAGTTTCAACCCTTATCCAGAAGGAAATATTTGGTGCATGTTGGAGGTCGTCACCTGGAGTTCAGGTTTTCGGGGTTTCGGCTCCTCTTTGATTTCTTGGTTGGTGGTATTTATAGTTGGGACGACAGAATTTGGATTTTGAAATTCAAAATAGTAATAATAAGAGGATGCACACATGTACAATACGATATACAGTAGATAGCTAACATACTATACACAATGCTCTATCGAGCAGACAGTACAGTACCCAAACAACGAGTCCAAAGTTGAGCAAATAACTATAAATGTCCGATCAGGTCTTGTTTTACGCGAGTCATTTAGAAAACTACAAAGGTATTCGATCACTCTTTCTTTCATAAATAATGCACACTTCGACCACGATCTCATTTCATAAGTAGTGCACTCCTGCAATCTCATTTCATAAGTAGTGCACACTTCGACCACGATCTCATTTCATAAGTAATGCACACTTCTACTACGATCTTCTAGCACGATCTCATTCGACAATTAGTGCACACACAAAACTATAAAAGCACTCGACCACTCTTTCTTTCATAATTAATGCACATATCTATAACAACCTCATTTCATAAGTAGTGCACACTCCAACTACAAACTCATTTCATAAGTAGTGTTCACTTCTACCACGACCTCATTTTATAAGTAGTTCGCAACTTGATGAAGATTTCATTTCATAAATACTGCACACATGCGTAATTATATTTTTACTTTACTTACTTTCTCCCGTTACCCTTCTGAAACTATGAATAGTTATAATATAGTTTTTCACCGTTGAGTATAACAGTATAAGGGAAAAAGGGAGCCCAAACTCTCAACCATAACTTCGCGAATCAGAAGTCTGACGTCTCAAATCATACTCCCTTCCACAAATTGTGCAATATTTTTGAAACGAGATTTTCACGAAAGGGTTAAATACTATGGGAATGAGATTAGCATACGAGTGTGCATTATTTATGAAATGAATCCTTCACAAAAGTGTGATTCATAAATACGTTCTAGAATTTATAAACAGTCGCATAACTTCAAGACTAAGTCATAACCCACTAAAAAAACGCGTAAAAATGTTTTAATATATTTAAATAATAGCTAAAACTAAATTCAAATTTATATTATCTCTTCTTTATTTATAATCTTGATTTATGCGGTTTGTATTTGTATGATCGTCTTAAAGTTGAACGTTTCCATTACTGAAAACTGTTTTGGACTTTGAAAATTTTTATAGTTTATAAATTTCGCGTAAATCAAGACCTTATTCAATTTCGCATGTTGGTAACAGTGTTGCCGATAAGACTAAGTAGCGGACCTAAAAACTAGAAATTATTTGTGTCAGGCAAGTGAAAAGTTGGAAAATGGAAAATCTCCATGGAATCATGTCACCGTATGGTTTCCGAGTTCGTCTAAACTTTTAGAAGAAGCCTTTTGTTAGGACTGGATGCTGACGAACGAATCACCATCACAATGGAAATTATTTTCCAAAACCGGAAATGAGTTGCAAAACTTCTTTTACATATGGAAAAGTTCAATATTTTTCAATATGGGAGACTTGTTCGCTCTTTTTTTAAACTTTTTTTTTTCTTCAAAATCTTGGAGATTTAAGGAGACGAGAATTTATTTCGTTCCTCTGACAAGGCAGAAAACTTTTCAAAAGTCCTCCTGTTTTCAAATCCAGGTCACAACCCCCAAGAGATTTTCGGGGCCTGACTTAGGATGAAGGAGTCGTGGGGTAAGGGTCGCCAAGTTTCCCTTTTCGTTCTTTTGGGTTTGGATGCTATTTCATAAATGAAAAATTTGAGGACAATCTGCAAGAAATCGCATACTTTGATGAGAAATTCGTTTCATAAATACTGCACACTTTCTTTCAGATCTCATTTCATAAATACTGCACACTTTCTTTCAGATCTCATTTCATAAATACTGCACACTTTCTTTCAGATCTCATTTCATAAATACTGCACTTCTTCCTATCAGATCTCATTTCATAAATACTGCACACTTTCTTTCAGATCTCATTTCATAAATACTGCACACTTTCTTTCAGATCTCATTTCATAAATACTGCACACTTTCTTTCAGATCTCGTTTCATAAATACTGCACACTTTCTATCAGATCTCATTTCATAAATACTGCACACTTTCTTTCAGATCTCATTTCATAAATACTGCACACTTTCTTTCAGATCTCATTTCATAAATACTGCACACTTTTAAGAAGAATTACATTAACAAATACCACACACTCGTGTGATGAATTTATTTCGTAAATAAGGATTATTCACGACTTAAATAAGGATTTTTCAAAAATAATGCACAATTTTGTGAGGAACTTAAGTCACTTCGAAAGGTGATGTCATTTCATAAATAATGCACACTTTATGAGTTTTTATGGATTTATTTCGCGTATTTCGGATATCTTTTTGGTGGGAGTATTTACAGTATGCACACATTGTTGACCTAAACTGTATTGGCTCAGTAAAATTTGATTTTTGGGGAAGAATGGAAGGAGGTACGATGGGCAGTTCATGAAGTTTCTGAAGTTGATTATTGAAGAAGAAGAAGAAAGAATTTCAAAATTTATCGGCTGGATAACTTTGATAGAATAAAAATTAATTTTTTTTATAGTAATATTTGGGAAACAGTAGGATTCTGGAATGGCGGGGAGATGGGGGAATTCCGGGAGGAAAAAAACTGAAGACGGCTACAGTCGTATTTGTAACGATATCCAAGAATTTTTAATTAAACTCAAACAGGAATGGTAGTGCTGGGCGGGGAGGTGGTGAAAGAGGAGAAAAGAAATTATTTTTGTTAAAGGAAATTGGTTGAAACAGTGGAGGAGGAATGAGGAGCTTAGTTAAATGAACCGTTTGAGGGATGTTCAAAGAAAGAATATTAAGAACCATTGAAGTAGAAGAGTGTGTGTGAACGGATGTGTAAAAGTGATTGAAGCCAGGAAACTGTTTTTGAAGATGGATAGAACCCAAAGGGAGGGTTTTTGCATACGGGGAGGAGGTGATAATTCGAAAGGCTTTTTTAGTTTTGAGCCGGGCCGCAGGAAGGGCACGAAACGATGGCATGTGAGCTTTTCAGTCTCTTCGGCCTCGTGGATTATTGGAAAAGGGATGATTTTATTTTTGAAAAAGGTTTTCGCCTTTCCAAGAAGTGCTTTTCAAGAGATTTCATCCGCAAAACTTGTGAATAAATGATTTGAATCCGTCCCATTTTCCAGGTTTATGGGGTTTCTTCGTCTCTTTGTCGGTCCGACGTTGTGGCCGAATCCTTCACACTACTTTCTTTTCCGTGTTCTTGTGATTATCACCTGACTTTCTCCTTTCACAGAGAAAGAAAGAAAAAAGGCTGTCAACTCTAGAACAATCCTTCAATTCGATGATTTCCTAGCCTAATAACAATGGCTCACCAAATAATTGAAATTTTATTTTTATTATCAGACCCTAGTGATAAAGTTTAATATAAACTAACGGACTTTTTTTACGCGACAGATGAATCACAAACTTATTTTTCTAGTTCGTGAAATAAAAAGGAACCGGTTCGTCAGAGGTTCATGAATCACGTCTTTTCAACCCGTCACCTTAGTCGAACAGAAGACAACTACTACCTCCGGTGAAAATTTATATTATAATGATAATATAGCATAAAAAGAGACGTAGTGAATTCCAGAGGCATAAAATTTACGTGGCAGGAGGCTTTATTATTGAAAATACCCGCTTTTTGAGGTGAATCAAAGCGCAGCGGTTGACAATTTTGTCCCATTGTCAAAATATCACCAATTTAGTATAAAAGGCCAAAGGAAGGGTCGTCTCCTAATATAAAGATCTCAAAATGTTTTGTCAGACAATGATTCTTTCCTTTTTTCCCTCCGGTTTCAAGTAGGGTTTCCAATTACTAGTCCTCGACTTGAACCCCCGAAATCAGAGAGAGAGAGAGAGACAGAAGTTTGGCATTCTTTTAATCGAGAAGAATTAAACGGATTTAAGTCGAATAAATGACGATGATTGCTATCTTTCTTTAAATCTTTAATCATTCTTTTGTGCTCATATCAAAGAGAGAGAGAGAAAGAAGGAGGACAGGAGGACGGATGAGGGGCGCGGGAAATCTTTTCTTCTCCTTTTTTGACAAATAAATAAAAAGAAGAAATAAAAAATCCACGGTGACATTTATTTATTTATTACCTTCCCCGGGGTGGAATCTGAATCCGTGCAGCTTCCGTTTCCATTCATAGCTTCAGATGTAGTCAAAGACAATAGATGTGAGAGGGTTTTGAGGAGATTTGATTAAGCATACACATCACCAGGAACCCAGGATGACAATCTGACGAAAGAATCGGTGAATTAAGTTCCTGTTAGAAGTCTGAGAAATATTGATGACAGTGTGCATTACTTATGAAATCCTGTCTCTTAGTGTAAAACAAAAACTTACAAAGAAACTTAGTCCTCCAAAAATTGTGCATCATTTTTGAAAAAGCCTTAAGCTGCGGGCTTAACTCTACGAAATAAATTCATCACACGAGTGTATGATATTTTGTTAATGTAATTTTTCTTAAAAGTGTGCAGTATTTATGAAATGAGATCTGAAAGAAAGTGTGCACTAATTATGAAACGAATTTCTCATCAATGTAATAAAAATCATTCGAAATGAAGTCATTTATGGAATTCATAGTTGTTGTTAAGTGTTCAGTATTTTTTTAATGAAATGTCGAAGAAAGTGTGCAATAATTTTGAAATTACGTCTCAGATAAAGTGTGCGTTAATTATGAAACGAATTTCTCATCAGAGAATGAAATCCTTTGAAAAAATCTTTCGTAATGTTCATTTATAAAATTAAACTGCCAGAAGTGTGCAGTATTTTTAAAAAGAGTTGAATAGTGTGCATTATTTATGAAATGAGTTTTGCCGAATGTAGTGAGTCACATATTAAATAATGGTTTTAGGGTAAGTTAAAAGTAAGAACCAAAAATTCGGGTGTTTTGGGTCAATTCCAAAACTTAATCTTGATACGATGACCATGAAAGCTATCATGGGCCCACATCGTCCTCTAAGTCCCAATGATTGGGAGAGAAATGAACAATAATCGCATGATTCTGGTACGACCCATCTACACTACCCGCACTACAAAAATAAATAAATAAAATAATAATAAAAAAACGTTGGGTCATTTATTACTCAAAAATGTCAAAAATGAACAAAAGGAATTTTCGGGTCAGTGAAACTCAAAAATGGATTCGACTCAACCATTCCTCTCTACCCTGCCTTCCATTCTGACCAAAAAATTTGACGATTCGATAAATTTATCTGACGGTTACAGAAAACGGGACCCACCCCCACACCCCCAAAAAATTTTTTTTTGTTTTAACAAGTTACCCTTAAAGCGTGATGAATATTTGAAACGGGGGCTGTAATTTCGTTAAATGGGGGGCACGATATCTAAGCTCCTCGAGCTTGGGGGGCAGTTTTGATTTGAGAATTTTCTCCCGACGACACTCCTTCATCAATTTCATTATCTCCTTGTTCTGGTAGTCTTTCGGCCCCCTTTCCACCCTCTTTGCTCGTTCTTTGAAATCGTTAACTTTTCATTTTCGAGTTCTTTGTGCTTTTTAAAGCCACCACCCTCCGCCTCCGGGCCTTTTTTTGTTAGTCTTAGTTTGTTGTTTGAATTCGCGGAGAAAACTTCCATTTTTGTTATTTGATCGATAAAATTAATCCAAATTCCTAACTTTATTTTGTTTCCATGATTTTAATTAAAAGTTAAATACGATGAAACAATACCGAGTAATAAAATGAATAATTCACTTGACCGTGACAAAACGTTTGCCTTCTCTCTTCTTCTTCTTCTTCTTCTGCTTCTCCTTATTTCTCTTAAAGCGAATATTTAACTTCTTTTTTTCCTCAGATGAATAACCTGCAAGTCATTCACTTCATTCAGAAGAAGAAGAAAGAGAAAAAGTCGGAAATGGAATGAATTTTTAGTCAAGCGTCATAGGACCAACCGCTCATTTAATCAATCAACTATGATGAATGCGATCTTAAAGACTCAACGTTTAAACGAGTATACTAGCAGGCTGAATGTGTGCGAATGACGTAGATGGATTCACCGAAGGTTCTAGAATAGTGATGGCGAATCTTTGGTGTGTCAAAATTTTGAGATATTCGTGGCGTCTCACACATCACAAAACTAAAGACTAAAAGTATGTGTTTCTAGAATTAAATTTTTATACTAACATCGATATGTGGGAGAAGTAGTGTAGTGGTTAACGCTCTTCAATTGGACGCAATGGTCGTGAGTTTGAATCCTCCTCTCGCATCCTGTTATACCTCCCAAAAACCACCACTATATTAATATCAATATTATAATATTGAGTTTTAAAATCGCGGTTGTTATTATTAATGTTAGTATATAAATTTGGGTTATCAACGTTGATTAAGTTAGCCTCAAATTCTTTTCTTTCTTTTACTGTTCTTGTTTCTACCCTTTTTGATCTGGTTCCAAACCTTCCTTATACCTGCCAAACCTTTTTCTGTTGGTTCTTTTACCTCCTTTTTATTCACTCTATTCTTTTGATATTATAGTTCAATATGTAGTTGAGTTTTAATCATTTTTGGGGTATAACAGGATGCGGGAGTAGGATTTGACCTCGCGACTATAGTTTCTTAGTCTGGCACTTAAACCACTACACCACAGCCTTCTGCAAAATACAAAATTTTAGTGGAACTTCCTTCTAGTATTCAACATGGCTCTAGTTACTACAAAAGGCGAAACGTCTGAAAATTCAACGCGGTATAATAGCCAAAAGTTTTATACTAACATTACTATATTTAAATATTAAAAAATAAATAAATGCTTAACAGTTAAATGAACGATTCATAGGTAACAGAGCAATAAATAAATACATAAATGAAACAATAAAAGCAATTCGCCAATACATTAATAAGAATTAATACTTGAGTGACCAGATACATAAGTATAGATTATACATTATTATATTCGTACGCCATTTTCGGGGTTTTATAACATAACAAATATATCAGGTGGCTAACTAACAGTAATTCTGAGGGTACATAGGATACATAGAGGACTCAAAAGCAAAAACAACCAACAACAATGTTATTATTAGTAACAACCAACTCTGGATGTTATGAGAGAAAAATACTTGAAATAGAAAATTTTTCTATCTTCGAAGATGCTTGTCACCAAAATTAGGTTCACCACCACTGTTCTAGAAGATGGTGTTAGGGTACGCAAACAAAATTTGCCTAAACGAAAAATGAGTATGGAAACCACGATTTAAAGGCTCCGTTACCAAAGACCATAGTTAAACACCCGCATGAGATCATCTACCTGCAGTCCATCCACCCTTCGAGTCTTAGAGCTAAGAATTTATTTCTTTCCTCCAAAACCCACCCCCAGTAACCCTACGGCGCTGATGAACAATTCAATTTCGTCAGGAACTCCGTCGAAAAAAAAATTGCAAAACCAAGTCACTGCCTTCTTTGTAACATTCTTCACTTTGTAGAATCAAATTACATGATTTATGCGCGTTTATGTGTCTTGCGGTTTAACAATTTAAAAACTTTTTGGTAGGACTGTGGTCGTCGGTTTTGGCTTTAATGAGTTCGTGGTTCGGCGGTCACAAGATCTTCCTTTGTGTTAAGAAGTAAGTCGTTGGTGTGGGGTGGATTGGCCAAAACAAAACCCAGCTTCTCTCTTTCAAAACGAACTGAGATCGATATTAATATTACCGTCAAACAGTTATATTACTATAAATATATTTTTATAAGTTGATTATGACTTTAATAAACTTAAATAAGAGCTTTCAAGGTCAATTTAAGCTCAACTACCCACCACACAACAGTAACATGCAGTCAATCAATGAAAGTTTTCTTGTTGGTGGTGGTAAATTGACACGACACTAGTGACACGATGAATTTAGTACAAACAAAAGCAACAGTTCTGTTTTAATATTTAATTTCAACACAACCCATCCGACATTTTTGTAGTGTCTGACCTACCAAATGTTTGGTAGTACAATCCTTTACAGTCTACGAGGTATCCTAATCCTGTTTTAGGGAGGCCTACCATCATTGTAATTCTACTGTTCGACCTGTATTGTTTAAGTAAAATGAATCCGTGTTGTTCTCTGACTTTTTTTACGCGTTTTGGAATAAACCCATGAAGCGAAACATTTTGAACCCACTTTGGAGAGGAGGAGGATATCTAGAGATGGATCACCAATCCTCGAAATAAGACCCAAAACCCGAATCAAAAGGGAGATGGCACACCAGAATTTCTTTTAAAATTCATTTTGGGCTCAGGTAAGGTCAATGAGCCTTTTTCAAGCAGAATATACACCCCCAAATTGCCAGTACCTGAAAATGGAGATATTCTACCATTTTCAACTTTTAATTCTTTCCTTTTGTCTTTTAACATATTTAAAACCAAAAAAATCAATTTGATGAAATCATCGTACCTGAAAATTGTTTTTCCATCCGCCGACTGGTGATGGAAGGTTGAAACTTTTTTTTTGGTTTCCACTCCTCCTTTTTCGTACTTAATGAATTAATTAGCTTTTAACAAAGGGAATTAAAAGCAAAAAAAAGGTTTAAACTGTGGGCGGGTTTCACTAATTTTTTTTTAATGCCATTCTGAGAAGGTTCTAAAACCAGAACCAAAAATTTCTCCCCCTTCAGACAAATGTCCATAAAATCCAGGTACATAAGTTCGGATAAACGATTTTCTGTTCTCCATCTCCCCATTTTGGCGTTTCAGAAAGCTTCTCAGAATCCCTGCTCCATTAAAAAGTCATTTTGGAATTTTTTTTCTCTACTCATGCGCTTTGTGCGCCTAAGCAAACATTCCAGGTATAAGTCTTTCTTCGTCATCCCTTCCTTTGTTTTATTATTTACTTAAAATCATTTGCATAGTTAATAATTTATTAACAAAGTCAAAGTGAAGTTAATAACCGGCCCCAAGAAGGATAATTTACATTTCACAAATCACGGCCTTCACATGATGCATGTTATGAAATTATTAATTACACGTGAGACATACGTGTGGGTTTTGATGGGAGGGAAGGGAGCTCGAGGTACTACTACTCCGAGAAGGTGGATCGCGTTTTAGGAAGCCGTTTTGACGTGATGAATGAAACAAATCAATAGGAAGGCGTACGTCGGCAAAAGAAAATTGCCGGCTACCACGTGATTTGAAATGGGAATCGAGGTGCTCTCTCAAATCCTTTCTGGTTTCCGACCCTGACTCTTAGATAATCCGGTTGCTTAAAAGTGTGTGGGCGTTAATGAATACCCTTTGAGACGAGGGTCTAATGACCTCACGGAAAGTGCTACGGATTTTGACTGAAACGAGACTAAATCGAATTGTTGTCTAAAACGCTGGCGGGTAACACAACAGACAGACAGACAGACAGACGGACGAATGGTCAATAATGTTTCAAAATCAAAAGCAATTTAATATGACATAAAAGATATTATTGTGTGATTGATTTCGATAAATCGGTAAATCTGGCTCTTCGGTCCCTTGAATCCGGATCCGATACTACACATGATCACGTGATAGCTTCAGCCAAGTTTTATTTAAACCAGACTGGACATACTCTCTATTTCTTGGCGCTGGCTTCTTATTTCATAAATATTGCACATTTGAGAAAAAATTATGGTGGGTTCCTGTGCAAGACATGTTTTCTAACGTTTCCTAAGCTCTCAGTAGGAATCAGAATCGTTATACCTCTGATACTCCTGTTAACTAATGAGTTTGCAGACCACTGAACAAGAGGAGAAATTAGAAAGACGGACAGGAGCTTGAGTGAGGAAAGGACCTAGAATGAAGGAGGAAGGGCGACATAAACGAAGGGAAACTGATGTTCAATTACCGGAGGCTTGTAAAATGAAATTCTGACCGGAGGTAAAAGGAGAGGACGAAGAAGAGAGAGAGAGAGAGAGATCTCGAAAGGCAAATTAGTTGTAGGATCGAGGAAATTAAGGCCTAGACTGGAGGTCAACCAGGGGACGAAAATTTGAAATTTCCTCCAGGCCACGTAAAAGCCGTGGAGCGATTTAATCAATTCATCGTCTAACAGCCCGTGGAGCAAACGTAATTGCAATCGAGCGGGGGGCTTAGACAACTTCTAAACGAATTGTCAAAAGTCATTTTTGATCAGCGTGGCGCCAAATCAAAGCGTGTTTTAGAAAATGAAAGCCTGCGGATTCTGATCCCTTTGAGCCTTTTGTAAAAAATCTGCCATCAAACAACGTGAATAGGTCTTGAGAACGAACGAAAGAAAGGAGAGAGAAAAAAAAATTTTTTTTTCGTTTTCCTTTCAATTGGGCGGATCCAACAGACCCAACATCATACAAGATGGCGGATCAAATAAAAAGAAAAATCCCACTTGACATTTAAGACTTGGAATCTACTTCTTAATGCTCTATTATAATGAGATTCAAAGAAAACGGCCTTAACTCTACCGATGAAACGACTATTTAAATGAAATTAGGCTAAAAGTTCTGTCTGTCCGTTCGTCTGTCTGTGTACTTATCGCTAATCACATCCCTACTCACTCTAGGACCTAACACTTCTGTATCACACTGTAGTAGACGCGTGTTTTTAAATTAATCCACAATCTTATTAGTAAATCATTTCATAAGTAGTGCACACTTTCCTAAAGACCTTATTCCATAAGTATTGCACACTTTCCTCACGATTTCATTTCATAAATGATGCACACTTTTCTGAAGACCTCATTTCATAAGTAATGCACACTCCTGAAGACTTCATTCCATAATTAATGCACACTTTCTTAAAGATTTTTATAAAAAACTCAAACTTTACAGAGAGCTCGTTTCAAAAGTATTGCACAATTTTAGAAAGTAAACGCTACTTGAAGCTGTCCAAAAACAAACTTGCAACAAGAACTCTGACCGTCTACGATTTGTAATGCCCACAAGAGATCTTGTTTTCATAAATAATGCACACAGTTTTGAAACTGATTCAAAGACACTCGGTGTTACTAATCAGGAGATGACTTAATAAAGAAAATGGAAAACGAAAACTAGAAACAGGTGGAAACAGAAGCGAGGAGATATTTGACCAAGTAGAAACAGGAAAAAATGAAAAATCCAAAATGGCGACGGGGCGATTGAAACAACGTCATCTTTATAACTCTCAAAAGGCAGTAAACAAAAATAATTTCGAGTCCTCATGATGGATTGTTCTTCAGTCAATAAAAACACTTTCGTTGTGTCGAATCGGTCCTCAAGGTTAAAACTTTCATTCTTCTCTTAATCTCAACACGATTCGTATTATTTAAAAGCATCTCAAATCGGAGGACTGATCAAACGGAAATGACAAAAACAAAATCCAGGATTAATAATTGACCGTTTAATTTTATTTATTAAACCACGTAATGTCGGTCCGAGGTCTCTTCCAGACTCCATTTCCAGCTCGGAATCGGAATGACTCTGCAAAATTTCTTTTTACGAAACAACCATTTTCGTTCCTTCCACTCCAGACACGACAAACAACAAACATTCTGACGCATTTATTGGTTAATTATTAACACGTTAATTTAATAACAGGCGGACCAGTTTCGCTTCTTGATCACCTTTCCTCCGGGACCCAATCAATGACCGTGTGAACATGACACCGGAACATGGTAACAAGGGCTTTTAACGCTCATCCGAAGCCTCGAATAAAGAAACCGCATAATTTGAAACCACTGCTCGTGGCTTCTTTATTTCCAACTGGTTAAGAATTTAATTTCCTTTTGATGGCTCGTCACTTATAAATGTCGTAAAATAACCGCCTCTTTCAACAATGACCAGTTTCGAGTGTGTCCGTCAGTGGCGGAAACTTTATTTGAATCGGGAGTTTGGATGTTCGCCCTCGAGGGAAGAGGGAACACTCAACAAGTTTAAAGTGTTGCTTCATCATTTCCTCAAGTCATCTTTCGTATGAATTCGTCGCGTCTTTTTTTATGCGATACTTTGTTATTCACAATTACCAGATGGTCTTGCGACTTAGGTCAATTTTTTGGGGGCTGGTAGATAAATAAACTGAAACGTGAATAGTTGATAAGGTTGGACATAACCCAAAACAAGCTTCGTCAATGATAACAGTTACCAAGGACATTGAGTATCGAGTTTCGTTGATACAAAATTGGACACAGGACTCTTCTCAACAAAACTTCATCCGGGTCAACTGACTGACATATTTCTTTAACGAAAGGAAAATAAGAAGAAGATACTAATGAGATACAGTTTCCTTAATTTGTAAACATGGCATTTTTCTAAAATTTCTCACAGACGTTTTGTCTTATTGTCTTTAGATTATCTATCTCACATCTTTTTCGAGTTGTTTCTGAGACTACTCCTGCATTTGTGGTCGTTTTCACTTTCAGGACTAATTACAGTCTTCAGTCTCCTTTGTCTTCTACATATAGTTTGTTAAATAAACTTTTTAGCCCTCACTAGCTGTAATACAGTCGTTTCAAACTAGAGTCGTGGTTCCTAATTCCAAGATCTAGCTGCTGGTTAATTGACGCCAGGGGATACGTGTCAGTGAAAATGAGTGAATCATGACAATTTTATACACCCAGAATTGAGTTTTGAACGATAGCACGGTTTTCATCAGAGTCAGTACCTCCCTGAATCCAAGTTAGTTCAGTAGTCCAGAGCAACCACTCCGTCAGTATAGAGTAGTAGTCCAGTGTTTAGTGTTTGTTGATCCGTCAGACTGTACCTATGTAAATTCAAATACCCAGAATTATTCGAGTAATGTCTAAGGTTTAGGAGTACCTAGTGAAATCCTAGTAGTATTAAATAGTATAAGAAGAACGAGAAAAATTTTTATCAATTTGACGGAGTGTGTAGTTCATTTGTTACTCCAAACACTCCTGTAGAAATCGCCACAAATTAAATTGGTGTCAGAGGTAGTGGGATAGTCTATTATGCACTTCCGTTATCCTAACGCTACCTCTCCGCCAGTTTAACAGTATCCGCTATATCTGTCCATGATTCCTTGGGGTTGGTGAACCATGCTTGAATCTCCTTTGAAACCCCAAATTACACGACTCAGAAACTCATGGGCGCTTCTAAGCATCACATATTTAGGAACAAAGGACAATGACAGCCTAATCAAATCGCTAAGCTCAGAACAGCGTATGGAGATCCTATCCTGATGACTTTGCCAATTGTTTTAAATCTGTGCGTTTTGTTTTCGAGGCTCTGGTTCTGTATACCGCGACAAATTCCCATTTCACCGGGAAGAAAATTTGTAGAAAATGAAAATCAACCTTCCAATCTATTGAAAAAGTCTAACTACTAGAGAGTTAACGAAAAAGCAAACTATTTACGAGAATCCATAATATTCGGGAAAAGTTTATAATAAATGTCTTAAGGAAGGAGTTATGATTGCCAAGTTTATGTTTTACAGTTCTTATCTCGACTCCGCCGGCTACGACTCCCTTAAGAGATCAACTTGTAGACGTATTTCATTAGCACTATTTTATTTCCTTCCTCCCTCGCCCGCCCCCCTCCCCATCCCCCAAAATAAATAAAACTAAAATAGATTTGTTCTGGGATTTTGCGAGAATGCTTTCCTCACATAATTAATGTCGTTTCGACTCTTAATTCTTTCCGCCATCTCTGAGAATTTCAACTCAAAAATCCATCCTCCGCCCCGCACACCCTCAGAAATCGAGGGCCTTGTGAAAATAAACATCCCTTCGACTAACCATCCTTCCTTCCTTCCTCTTCCCTCTTCATTTCCGGAACAAAGTCCTTCGAGATGAAAAAAGGAGACAAAAGTTTTCTTCGGCTGTCTCCGGGAGATATCCATTTGACAAGTATACGATATATTTATAAATATATCAGTGGCGAATATTTCCCTCGAGAGATAATTTTCTTCTTTCCTTCCTCCGTCTCCTTGATCTGGATCCATTCGTGGGAAGAGAAACTGATGAAAATCTCGGAAGGGAAGAAGCGTTGAAATTTTTCCCCTTTTAGAGCGGATTCCATTATGAGAGATTTGTCTTCGGTGGTGTTTAAATTCGGAATTTACAGCCACCTTTTGTGATAGGTTAAAACCACCCCCCCCAAAAATTCTCAGGCTGACATTCGAGTCGACAAAACCAACACAACTGTCATTTTACTGTTGAATTGAAGCTCGTTGTAGTGTTTTTGTACAAACGAATCTCTTAACAATAGATGTGCGTTATCTATGAAATAAATATCTAGAACAAAGATACTGGTTATACTATTCCTAGATAAAGCTCCACAACGCTAGACTAACTACTAGTTGTCCTGAAATTGGAAATAGGCGGAAGTTTACCACGGGATTTGTATACAGAAACTGTGAAATGAATTCTTGTTGAAAGTGTGCATCATTTATGAAACAACTTAAAATGAAAAATGAATTCTCGCAATTGAGTAGAGTATAAGAAGACACATATTATTAAGTTAATATAATTAAATTATGAATTATATTGAACTCTACCTGTAAACAAATTTGCATGTGACATAGGAAATATAGCAGATGAGCTTAAATCCGCACAAAACGAGACCTGATTACCTTTTAGAATTTTCGTAGCTGTTAGTAGTGTTATTGACTGGAGTACTGTGGCGATCAAACGAGGGTTTAAAACGGCACGAAACAAGTCGTCGCAGGATTCGGAATCAGACAAGTCGAGACACAGATTCAACTTGCCCCCAACAGGCTGCGAGACACATAGCCCATTGAAGTTTCCAGAAACGGCGACCATACAAATAGATCTTCGAACTCATTCGAGACCAACATTCGACAACACCTCAAAGTGATATTCATTTCGTTGTTTGTCGAGTGTGTCTCTCAGTGTCTTAAGTCAAATTTTGGAGAGATGAAGAGGATTTATACTCTTACATTATCCAGACGTCTCGCTTAAGTTGAAAACTCCAAACATGATAAGTAAAGGTCCGAGCGGTAATAGAATTTTTCAAATTACAGAATCTAAACCAAATCCTCTCCAAATGAGAATGACTACTGCTGTCAATGCTGACAAAAAGTCTGTATGAGATGAAAGGAAATTCTCTTATTCTTCCAAAACTTAAGCAAAACAGGCAACACAACAACATCACTAACAACATCCAACCAAATTCATTAGAGAAAAAGTCTTCGATATTCCGTTTTAAAGCTTCAACAGAGCTTTGAGCTTTGACATCGATCCATAAATAAGACTAAAACCAAAAGAAAAAAATTTGTTAAGAGGCAAGTTAAAAACAAGAGTCGTCCGAAGGCAACATCATTCGCACAAAAGGAAGATAATATTTATTACGCAATATCGTATTCAGACACATGGTAATGAACTGAATGAATAAACGGGGATGAGAATAGAAGGAGGTTCGGGGAGGAGGAGGAGAGGGAGATAATGAAAATCACATTGCGATTGTAGATAATGCCTCCGAGGTAACAACACATCCGATACTATATAGGAATCGGGCCCCGGGGCAGGACTACCTTCTCAAAATATGAATGGAGGCGAGGTAATCTCCTTCGAATTCGATTTATTGCACATTATTGGAAAGAACAAGAGTGACTGATAAGCAGTAGATAACTTCTACGAGAGTAATTCAAATTTATTGTGAAGTTGGTGGGCCCAGAGAGTGACCATGACCGTGACCGTGATAGTGGACGAAGAGAGTATGGTTGTGGGTCACCGTGAAAAAATTGTTAAACCCACAAAAGACTTATTCTTGGGTTTCTATTATCTTTATATAAGTATACAAAGCTCCACGGAGATTTTGTCTGATGTTATCTAGACGTTATATATTAAAAATTGTTCAGCCAAACAGCTGATTGAGCTGAATCCATCGTGTATTATTCAAATCTCAATCTTAGTGGGCATTTCAAACAAGTTTCATCCAAAAGTTGAATTCATCTTCTGCTCTATCTATCAAACGAACGTTAGTTTATCGCTATATAAGTTATACTATAAATAACGAAGCAACAAATATTATAGTATAACTGAAGAAGCTAAAAAAAATGAACCAGAGTTTGGTAGCCTAAGCAAATGTAAACATTTACATTTTGGGTTAATCACAAACCGCGTAAAAAGAGTCTAGAACGTTTTGTATGGGTTTCTATTTTAAAGTTTCTACACGAGCTTCATTACCAACCCAAATTCTCACTGATCAAAAGCTTCCTAAACCTCCAACTCCTAGACATTTGTTTCCCACAGACACCCATCGTCGCATGACACGGAAATGACTACCAAACAACCACCCTGTGGCTCACTCCCTTCTGACAAACATGACTTGTGCTTTTGTACACCACCCTCTGACAGAAAATCTGTTGAGTCAAGCTCCCGATCAATCTTTGCGATCTTCCAAAAATTTTTCTTTCAAAGTACACAGTCAGAGTCACGAATGAGGTCTTGCTCGTAATCCCTCAACCTGTACACGGTCTCATTAATCACGGCTATTAAACAGGTACACGAGGAGGATTTTCATTTGTTTTAAAGACAGAAAGTCTTTGATTATGGCTTATTCAAAATTATTATTATTATCATCATTATTATTATTTTCTTTCTTGTGAAGGCTCGCGGTCAAAATGTCTGAGTGCTAAAAATGGAAACCTGGGTACAAATCTGTTTTTAATGATTTTAAACGGGTTATTAATTTTGTAAATTTGTTTTTTGTCGACGCTGAGATTCGCGGTACATAAAAAAAGGGACCGACAGATGACCTTGAACATATTTTAAACAGAGAGAAAAAAAACCGCGGTCCTATATTATTATCTAATTCATTAGCGGGGCCAGTCCCACCAAAAGATCGACATTTTTGATATTATGCTTAGTCGTTGCTTATGCCTCGTAATTATAGTCCGTTGAATTTGGTTCATTTTAAAACGAATTATCTCGTCATTAAAATAATATGCTTTTATCTATATTCGTCAGCCCACGACGATGATGGCACACTAACCATTTCCGGACCTATGATAAATTTTAAAGCGAACAATTTCCGTTTTTCCGCTTCCAACCTTTTCCACTCCCGACTGATGGCTTACTCAAGATTATCTCCTCTCGATAATTATACGAAGGAAATCAAAACCCATTTTATAATTATCTACTTTTACGGTTTTTCTCATATTTTTCAGGGCCCTGATACTTATGAGAATGATCTGGTTAAATGTCGTTTGGTAGATATCTCGATCAATCTCTCCTCCGTTACGATTTCGAATTCTTGGTAGACAATTTGTTAGTTCCTAGAAAACCTCGAAATAGTGTTATTTGAAACTTGGGCTTGATTAAAAAAAGAAATATTTATCTACAGGAACTTATTATGAACGAATATTATATATTATACTTAAAGTTTTTGATATTGTGGCGTTCGCCACATTCCTAATTCCGGAATGGATACAGTGAAATGAAGCAGCCGACAACCGAAGCCAAATTCATTCAGTCCCGGAGCTCCGCACTGTCAGGATCCTTGCATTTTCCTTTTCAATTCTAAATTATAGTTATAATAACATTTTATATATCAATATATATATACGTTCGGAATTAGTGTTGTCCATCATTCGTTCATCTACAACGATGCAACCTGGTTCTGACAATATAATACAGAAGATCTGTGAAAATTTCATGTTAAACTTCCCAAACGTAAAGTAGGTGTGCAGTACTTATGAAATAAGGTCTTTCAATTACTTCATACCTACAATTCGGCAAATTGTCGGTGAGAAGTAATTGCCTACAGATTCATTTCATAATTATTGAACACTCTCTTTGATATGAATTCCTGACACAAACCATTGACTTGATATATTTATAACTGTATACCCTTTCCAGGTATTATATCTTCTTGCACACTATAACAATTTCTATAAAAGCTAGCTAAACTATAACTAGGGATGTATAAATATTATAATATATTAATTTATCTATAATAAATATATAACCTATAGACTAGTGAATTCTGATTCAATTTGAGATATTTATCAAATCGATGCCTTATGAGAGTGTGCATTATTTATGAAATGATTCACGTATGCTGATGCTCCTATTATAGGTTAATCATAACCAACGAACAATAATAATAACACACTATATACCAAAATATATAGCAGTAACAAATATACGTGTACCGATAACCATCCGCTATAACTACAAACTATAACTACGTATACAGATATAAACTATATAACTGAGCAAAAGTTAGAGATGACGGATTTATAATATAAATTATCATCAAATCAACTAAGGAAAAAAAGGAAACAAGGCTGAGAGTATGAAAATCAGTCAATGTGCACATTACCCAGGTAAAACGCGACTAACTTTCATTTACAACTTTGGATTTACAAATTTCGTACCGTTCAAACCTTAAACTCCTACAGAAAGACCGTGTTATGAGAGGATGTCCAGCACTTACTTCCAACCAACAACAACAATGAAATCAAAAAACAAAAGTTGAATGAGAAGTCGGCCACACACATACACAACAGACTACCTCCCGAAGAAGTGACCAAAGGTCAGGTATACAATCCCCGGGGGGGTGTATCGGCAATCAATTTATCGAGGCAACGCAGCTATCTTCCCTCAAAAAGGATAATAATAATTATTATTTAAATTTATGTAATCAAGTAATTAGAACCACCCTTTTCTTGTAAGAATCGAACATTAAACACTTTCCACCAATCAGAAGGAAAAGGTTCAACCCCCAAAAAAAAATTCCGGTGTAGTGTACACAAAGAAAATTCTCGAGGATAAAATCTAAAAACTGCCTCCCTTAATTGCTCTCACAGCTAATTAGTTTCCCAACCGACGAGGAAAAAGAATTTGTTCCTTGAATTAGTCTCAAAAGTTTCCCAAAAAAAAAGAGAAACCGGAAGAGGGAGAGAGGAGCACAAAAAACAAAGTCAATCTCACGGCTTATGACTAATGTCTAATAAATTTCACGAGTAAGCGATTTCGCCAGCAATAGGCTGCTAATTAAGCCGAGACTTAATCAGGCCAACACACAAAAGGTATTTTTAATCCCAATTAAGCTCGCGATTAAACCGCTTTCTTACAACTGGATTACTTAAATCAGCTTCTCTCAGCTTACTGTTCTCCGTCTGGTTATGTGTGCTGAGAGAGGGGTGGTTACAACAGTTTTGTTTAATGGTTCCTTTCATTCCGAAAACCGAGAATTTGATTAAACAAATGAAATGAAGACCTGAACAAGGTTTTTCGAGAACCTGAGAAATTGCGAATTTCGAGTTTAATTGCTGTTCTTGATCTGTCGTGCCGTTTTATGGCTCATTCCGACAGCTAGTTCGTTTAAATGGGTTAATAAGAAGTGAGAGTGAGAGAGATTTTGCGAAAACTTTCTAAAGAATTAGTCAGGCTTTGGTTTATACTATGGTGATAATATATATACTTTTACAATTGTGTGCTTTGTGTTTTCAAGTGTTACAATATCCTCTTGAGAAATTCCTTTCTTTCTCGGAATGTATAACTCGATCAATAAATATACATTAGGACTTGGTTAAAGAGAGTATAGTATAGTGTACACTTCTTGTGTAGTATAGTTATAAACTTCTTTCGCTAAGTTTATTACTTTCCACTACAATATAGCTTACAAAACCGTTTTTACCCACTTGCCTTAATCTTTAGCTTCTCTTTCTTCTCATTTTAAAAATTATCTACCAATTAGTGCAGTATCTTTAGCTTTGTGTAGTTTTATTTACTAATATTATGTTTACTTTGTTAGTCCTCTAGACTGGCGACCCAACTCAATCCTCCTGCAGCATAGCCTTTCAACCAACGACGTCTCTAAACGCATAAATCACTAGACTACATAGCATGCTTGTCTTAGCCTCAGCTTTTCTCTAACTTCTTCATCTTCTTATACACCACAAGTACATATTATCTAGTTCTAGTGGTCTATCGACCCTCAGGGTCTATGACAACCTACAAGAGGTCTACGTCAGCGACACAAAATTTAGGAGGTCCATGAAATGAAAATGGGGCTCCACGATAATGGATCTCAACATACACTGATAGCATCTATTTATTTAAATTATACTATCTTATAATATAAAGAAATATACTTTATTTATAAAAGTACCTATGAAGCAAACAATTTACTTGACTACAGTCAGAAATTTACAAAAATCAGGTATGCTGGGGGTCTACCCAAAACCGAAAAACATGGCACGAGGTCTACGACAGCAAAAAGTTTGGGAACCACAGTAACACTTATTCTTACAGATAAACGACTGTAACTCATTTCTACAGAAAGAAAGAAGAAGTTGTGAGGAGTGGTAAAACTACCTCAAGTGATGCATAAAACGAGTAAAAAATTCAAAATGGTCGACACACATTTCTCCTCGAATTCGTTCGGCTCATTATCGAATTAACGTTGCACGCGTTAAACGGACGAAAAATCTCGATTTAGAAAGAAATTTTTATAAAAATGGCGGTCATTCATGCAAAACGCCTTTTCCAAATCATGTGAAAAATATAATAATAATAAAAAATTTATAATTAGTTCCGAAAAGTAAAAAAAATAAAAATAAAAAATGGAGAAATGTTATCTTTTTGCTTCATTTAAGCTTACTTTATCAAACGTGATTAGTCTTTCTTATTTAACCCAAACTTTTATAATATTAATAATTGTTATACATTGCTCATAAAAAATTATATAAATGTTATCCATTAATAATAAAATTTTTGCAATCTCGCCGGATTTAAGTAATATTACTTATTTATTAATTTGGTGTGGGTCCACATTCGGCAGGCAAGGAACAAGGATATATTATTAAACAAAACAGGAGCTTATCTGCAGAGAGTAAGTAGAAAGACGGCCCTAAAAACAACCAAGTTCCCGCCAAACTCATACGTTCTTAATTTGGGTCAAGAATTTATTTATTTATAACTCACCCTGGTTTGCAGTTTCGCTGTATATCGACTTATGTATTTCATTTGCCCGCTGTCTGATTACATATCCTCTAATCAAGCTTCTTTGTGGTGTATCTCTATGCCATTTATACACATCTTCGATCCTGTAAGTAGTATACAAATTTTAATCTTGCTATGTATATAATTGTTTATTATTTTAATTTTATCTGTATAAGTACCAAAACGTTTTTAAACATTTATTTAACTTCGGTTTGTATATGTTAATTTTATTTAACTGTTTATTGGTGTTGTAAATAGGTAGTCACTTTGAAGTTTGTTTAAATATTTATTTATATACTGTATATTATTTAAAAAATGGTCATGACAGAAAATTGTAATTCTCCAATGGAATGAACACCGGAAATATGTTATTTATATTTTTATATGCTTGTTTAATTATTTATTTATTTATTTATGTAGTGGTTATGGGGGGTTTGTATATTTATATATTTGTTTATTTATTGATTTATATTTTTGGTTAGTTGCGTTTATTTCATTTGTCTATTTATTTAATTCATTAGTGAGAGTAGTAAATTATAATTTTGTATTTAATCTGTATTATAAGTTTATTGATTGATTTTTTTATACCTTATATATTTTGGTGGGGGGTTTCAAACCCATTTTTCACCCTTGAGTATAACAGGATATGGAAGAGGATTCGATATCATGTCCGTAACTCCTAGTCAGGCGCTTGAACTACTACACCAGAGGCCTTCGGCTTATTTATTTATTGAATTTTGATGGTATAGTGCTAGTCATACTCATCTACTTCTCACAAGAACTGTCCTTGGAGACTCTACATTACAATACACTCAAACCTGTTTTTGTGCGGTGGATAGAGACCGCATAAAAGAAAGCACATAAAAAATTGCACAAAACTGTAGCCATAAAATATAGTTTTCGGGAGACAATTAAAGTTTTTATGCGGTGAATAGGAACCTCATAAATCGCACAAAAAAAGACCGCAGGTTTGAGTATATACAAAGAAAGTTTTAATTTATCTTTCTAAGACTTAATTAATAGTTATAATTGTAATATGATGCGTGAATCATTCCTCTCAGTATAATTCATTCACATACACTGATAGAGAGAGAGAGAGAATGTTTCTGCTGTTATTTATTTATTTTCTAAGAAGTTTTTTGTTGTTATTCATGAATCATTAAAAAAAATTCCGTTTAATTAATTCCAATTATTAAACGAGTCGTAAAAATTAATTAACTATTACTTTTTTAATTAAAAAATGAAGTCAATTTGCTAAGTCAGCCTCTTGAGTCTTAAGTCAGGTGTGTCCCTGTTGTTGTTGTTGTACAAACGTTTTACATCCGTCCACAGGTGAAGAGTATCGTTAACATGAATCTTTAAACTGTTGTCATATTGTTTTTCTAATGAGTGACCAGGTGTCGTTGGAGAGTTTTCAACAAACTTTTATGTTAAAGCTGTTGGTCATACTTGTTGCTGACTCTGAGTTGGAGTGTATAACTTTGTGTTTGTATTAATATTCTGAGTCTTTGTATATTAGTGAGAGTATGAGATGTTGGGGATTACTGACGGACAGCAGGGAATAAATTCATTAATGAAGGCCTCACTTTTAAGCGGTCTTCTTTCATAAATATTGCACACTTTTCTGTAGACCGGTGACTCTCAAAGTCTATGACAGGGGTCTATGACAGCCTTCTAGAGGTCTACGTCAGCAAAAAAAATTTTGTGGGTCCATTAAATGAAAATGGGGATCTCAACATATACTCTGATAGTATCTATTTACTTACATTATACTATCTTATAATATAAAGACATATACAGTATTTACAAAAGCACAAAATAGTGAGAAATTTATAATCAGGTAAGTAGGGGGTGTACCCAAAACCGAAAAACCTGGCAGGGGGTCTACAAAAAAATTTGAGAACCTCTACTACAGACTTTTGAGGTATCGATAAACCGTGCATTACTTATGAAATGAACTGTTAAATAATTCAGTTTAAAATTTGTATCGCACCATTCCAAAAAATAAATTTCTTTTGAGACAGTTTAGAATTAAAATTTAATTTTCTAATCAATAAACATTAACTTTTTAATTGTCAGCATAAATGAACCAAAAAAGTTTTTAAAAAAGTTCAAAAAGCTTCAACTTCTTCTGGTTATGACCCATTAAACTATACACTTAGTTCACAAGACCTACAACTGATAACGGGGAGGTGGTGAACGTGAAGGTGAATCCACAGTCTGGGCGAAGCCGTGTTATGAGATACTCTCCGACAGGCGGGCTATTTACTTTGTTACCTTAAAATCATTGTCCTATAAATAATGAATCGATACACTGATGACTCATTAAAAAAATTGTTAAAAGATTGAGGAGATAAACTTCCTGGAACAAAAATCCGGTCCGCCCATTCTCCAAAAACAGGTACAGTCGATAAATTCGGGGAATAAAAATTTCCAGAGCCTGAAAGAAACCTGGAAGAGGGAATAACGTGGCTGAGGATTTCTTTGACATTTAGCGATGAGTAAAGAGAGATGTTCACGTTGTATCTGAGTTTATGTATAAGAGCTCATCACCTCTAGACCTTGGCTTTAAAAAGCGGTCCGTCAATGAACTTTTGCAGTCGGTAAAGGTTAAGGGCACATCCTCTCTCTCTCTCTCTCTATCTCCATCTTTCTGGTTTATTTGTGAGCTCGTTAAAAATTTTTGTTTTATTTATGCGAATGGGTGCATGATGTGGATCCGACACGAAATTCCTTTCCTCTCTCTCCAATTTTCTTTCTTTCTTTTGAAACGATTCTCCTCTCTCGAACAAGCCAAAAACATTCATCTATCTATTCGTCTTCTTTTCTTTTTGTGCAAATTAAATTCACATTTCAGACAATCAACATAATTAATCTCACAACACAAAGACATGCACTCTCTCTCTCTCTCTCTCTCTTAATCAGACTTTTTCAGATCTTTTTTAATATTTTTCACTTTCGTTTATCTACTTTTAACGCGTTGCATAATGCGACACACATTTATTCGTCCATTTTGATTTCAACGAAGATTACAAATCGCTCCTTTTGTAAACAATAGTGAATAACAAAAACGTGAACTTATAAATGCGTATTTTAGGTTCAAGGTCGTACCTTAAAAGATAAAAAAAAATTTTTTTACAAAGAGAAAGGTGGTTAGTGTTAGCAGTTCAAGAGAAGAAGGACGGCACATCCCCAAGTTCCCAAATTAAGAATTTTTAACCCAAATCCCTGTCATTTTGTAGATTTTGTGCACTATATATGAAAGAAAATGCCTGTAAGAGTGTGCAGTATTTTTGAAATGGTAAATTTTTCTATAATTTAATAAGCCGGAAGTCAGATGAAGTGGTTAAAGCGCTCCAGTAGAGAGTTATGGTTCAGACTTCTAATCCTCCCCCGCATGTTGTAATATATTAAGGATTAAAAACGGAACTAAAACTAAACTAAACTAAACTAATTTAGTATATAACATTTAGTACTCTCCATCGCGTAAAAAGAAACCGAGTTATAGGTCACATTACGACGAGCCTAATTTTATTTGTTGCCTCTGTAAGAAATTCCAAACCCCAAAATGTCTAAAAAAAAGTGAGGAATCTTATAAAGTCTAGACAAAAGTGTGCAATATTTATGAAATGATAGACTTTTATATGATTTAATAAGCTGGAGGTCAGGTGTAGTGGTTAAAGTCCTCAACTATGGAGTTATGGTTGTGAGTTCTAATCCTCCTCCCGTATGCTGTTACATACCCCAGGGTTAAAAAGGGATCTAAAACTAAAACTAAAGCTAAACTAAACTAATTTGTAATTTAATTTAATTTAAAATAACTCTTAGATGACTCGATCGCGTAAAAAGAAACCCACTTTTTAGGTTACATTACGGGACGAGGCTAATTTTATTTGTTGTTTGGTGTAATAAATTCAGACACCTAAAATGTCTACAAAAATTGAGGAATCTTATAAATGCAAAGTCTAGATGAAAGTGTGCAATATTTATGAAATGAAAAATTGCTTTTTTAGTATTTAATTTTCTCAGTCGAATCTCTTGATGCTATGGC